>VZTY01023268.1:0-56429 GCA_013400935.1 Turnix velox | reverse complement strand
GGAAGAAGGAAGGAAGGAAGGAAGGAAGGAAGGAAGGAAGGAAGGAAGGAAGGAAGGAAGGAAGGAAGGAAGGAGGGAAGGAGGGAAGGAGGGAAGGAGAGAAGGAGGGAAGGAGGGAAGGAGGGAAGGGGAAGGAAATTTAATTAAACTTCATTCAAGCCACTCTGTTGACCTCACACTCAAAGCTCCTCAGGGCTACCCTGTATCTCATCTCTCCTCTTACCTTTCAAATTCTGGATTTCCTTTTTTTTCCCCAACTCCCATTACAACAGCCCAGCCTTCCACCCAGCCCTGGCATCTCTCTCCCTCTTGTGTAATATTGGACTACTACATGATCCCCTCTCCAGCAACAAGTTTCTCCTGCTGTAATGAAGGCCAACAGCAAACAGGGACCAAGGCTCATGCACACACCTCACAGATTCCTACATGCTTCTTGCTGTTGGCCATAATAAACTCTCCTGGCAGTGGGAAGCAGAATTAATGCATGTTTGAGTCCCCAGCTGGGGGGGCTGATGGCACAGCAGATAAAATGAAAACAACTATTGTATTTCCAAAACAGCACCAGGGGAGATGTCTTTCCGTGTGACACTGCATCACAAGAAATCACATGGGTTATTGCTAATGTGAAGCTTCAGGGGATCATTGCAGGAAGGAGAGGGGCAATGGTTTTCTTCATTTTTTCTTCTTGAGTCATTTGCAGTCATCTGTGTCCTCACATGTATCAAAGGCTAAATCTGGTGAAATTTGGGTAGGAGATGGTGTATCCAGTAAGGAGATATATACAGGATAAAATCTAATAGGTACATTCTTTGAGACCAAATTATTACACAGAGGTTATTAGGGAAACCCTGGGAGCACTGGGGGGCCAGGTTGGCTGCAAGGCAGGATATGTCTTACTCTCCTTTTCCTTCCAGGATGGAGGGTGAACTAAAATCCCACAACAACCTCCATCCCAAGAGATCCCACATATCTTTTTCTCCCTGCTAGAAATCAGCTAGGAGTTCAGGAGCTAGTGGAGGGGACCTTCAGAGCAAAGAATTTGCACCTTTGCTGCAGTGCTTGATACAAAAGCAAGGGAATAAACAGATCATACTGACAGCACTTACTATTTGGGGAACAGGGAGGAAATGTTATAGTTTTAATGGTCAAAATGCCATCAAAGATCTGTGGGCAAAACAGGAGTCATGCACTGAGTAGACCCACTAAGTGACTCTCTTTGCCCTGCACATATTAAAACAATGCAGAGAGGACACTGCAAGGAAGAGTGGGTGGGACAATCTCCTGCCATGGGAAGAATGGTGAGGGCAGGTTGTGGAGATTTCCTCTCTCTCTCCTTTAGCTTGAACTTTAGGAATCCCTTCCAGCCTCAGCCATTCTGCTGTTTTATGAGGAGTACAAACCACTAGCTAAAGTTTGGCACTTTGTAGAAAAGCAAATCCCATGTCTAAGTGACTTTCATAAGCTCAAATGAGGTCCCTGGCTGAATCAGAAGCTGGAGTCCTCTTTTTCATCCCTTTCTAAATCTCTCCATCTCTTGAATTTGGCACTTATGTCACAGCTTCTTGAAAATTAGCATTCAAAGTCCTAACACCATAGTGTTCTCACAGGGTGAAAGTCAGTCCCACACAAATGGCTGGTACCAGGAGTTAAATGGTTTGCTGAAATTCTTCTAGTTCTTTCTTCATGGATGACTTCCACCCTCCAAAAGTTGAGCTCACATAGGTTTCTGCTCACAAATGCCAACAATTTGCCCTTCTCCTTTTATTCAAAACTGCTAGAAAAGGAAAGCTATTTCTCCATCAGTTATTTAAAACCTTGGTGATTGTATTTTTCATTTCACAAGCGGATGGAGGGGGTGGAGATTAGGCATTGCCTATAGCAAACTAGCAGTATTTCACTACCTCTGCAATGAGAGAGTTTCCAAAACCTTTGTAATCTGCTCAAGAAGGAACACACTGACCGTGAACTTATTTCCTCCAACCTCATTCGCTAGCTTTGACCCCAGACCCTCCTCCTGGTTTAGGATATTGGCTGAAATCTTGCTTTTGGGATTAATATCTCCCTCCAGCTGACCTCTGGAAGGGAAAACAAGGTTTGCCTTACAGGGAATTAAGAAGAGGTTTGCAAAGCACCCAGAAAATAATTACTGAGCCTTTACTCCGTGCACAGCAGTGTCACTGAAATTGAGACATATCATATGAGGACTTGGACCTAAAAGGAGTAGGAAGCACGAAGCAGTTTTCCCCTTGGGATTGGTGTTCCTGCCTCTGTATTTTACTGCTTTGGCTGTGAGAGGAGAATGAGAGCCACAAGTGACGCACGTGTCTGTGGCCATGGAGCAACTCAGCTCCAGATCTGAGACTCTGAATGCCCCTTCTCCTCTTAGCCTCTTGCCTTACTCTGTCAAGACCACACAATGTCCTTAGGCTGCTGACAGTTCATCAGCAGCTGAGATCCAGTTTATTCTTATAGATTTTTATGGCTGCATATATCATCCTGAGACAATTTAATCTCCAAGTATCATCAAGTCTATTCTCTTTGATCTGACAAATCCAGCCTCTTTTTTTCCCCCCTCTTCTTTTCAACAGTCTTTGTAGTTCATTCTTGCCCACTGCAATGTTGTTGCTTTGCAGCTGAAGCAGGTCAGGGAACTTTAGCTGCTGACTCTGCAAATATTGTTCTTAATCATGATTTGTTGGCTTTTCATCCATAATGACAGGCAAAAAAACACCAGCAGGGATCCTGTTCCATCACGTGAGTTACCTGAGTTTGGATAGTTGAATAAAAAAAATAAATTAATTACTTTAGACACACAAATCCTATGAGGAGCACCCAAGTAGCTGTAAGAGAAAATCACTTTTTTTCACAAAAATCACTTTTTTTCACAGCAGCATCCAACCAGAGATGGGCAGCTGAGCAGCTGAATTCCCTTCTTTTCAATTCACTTGTGAATCAGAGACATCCTTTGGGACTTGGCAAGAAGAAGGGTGCAAGATTCCTTGGTCCAATCCCTTCTGGTGGACCAAGAGTCTGTCCCTCCCTCTGCAGGCCCCAACAATCCCATAAAGCCCTTAAGCACGTGCAAAAACCCCCTTGACTTCAGAGGAATTTCTCACTGGCTTAACGCTAAGCATATGGTTGTGTCCGTACCAGCCTCTCCCTGTGCTGCTCCAATGGCTGTGGAACATGTCCATGACCTGGTAAAGCAGCTGACACGTTCCACCAGGCACCACTTCTTCACCAGGAAAAATTTCTACATCCAGAGTGGGAGGTCCTTCAGCCCAAGAAATACTAAATATTCTTTTATTTACTTCTTATCTTTCTGGCTCTCGGTGCAATATATTGAAATATTGGAATGCTAGGGAGAGGAGAAAAGTCCCTGCTCGGTTTGTTTTTTATCAACCAGTATGAAACAGGCTGGGAAGGTGCATGAGGACCTGAAAACTTAAAAAAAATAAATAAATAGACCCAAGAAGGGATGAGGGAGAAAGGAGACTTAATATCTTGATGTAATAAAAGCCAGGGAGAGGAGAAAAGTCCCTGCTCGGTTTGTTTTTTATCAGCCAGTATGAAACAGGCTGGGAAGGTGCATGAGGACCTGAAAACTTAAAAAAAAAAATAAGTAGACCCAAAAATAGGTGAGGGAGAGAGAAGACTTAATATCTTGAAGAAATAAAAGCCAGGGAGAGGAGAAAAGTCCCTGCTTGGTTTTTTTCTTGTCAACCACTGTGAAACAGGCTGGGAGGGTGCATGAGGACCTGAAAACGTTAAAAAAAATAAAAAAATAGACCTAAGGAGGGAAAGAGAAGACTTAATATCTTGAAGAAATAAAACCCAGGGAGAGAAGTCCCTGCTTGGTTTTTTTCTTATCAACCACTATGAAACAGACTGGGAAGGTGCATGAGGACCTGAAAACTTTAAAAAAATAAATAAATAGACCCAAGAAGGGATGAGGGAAAGAGAAGACTTAATATCTTGAAGAAATAAAACCCAGGGAGAGAAGTCAAGTCCCTGCTTGGTTTGTTTCTTGTCAACCACTGTGGAACAGGCTGGGAGGGTGCATGAGGGCCTGAAAATATTTAAAAATATTTTAAAATAGACCCAAGAAGGGATGAGGGAGAGAAGAGAGAGAAGACTTAATATGTTGAAGAAATAAAAGCTGGGGAAAGGAGAAAAGTCCCTGCTTGGTTTGTTTCTTATCCACCACTGTGAAACGGGCTGGGAAGGTGCATGAGGACCTGAAAACATTAAAAAAAAAATAGACCCAACAAGGGATGAGGGAGAGAGAAGACTTAACATCTTGAAGGAAATAATAGTGAGTTTAAAGAGAGGTGTGAGTGGGCAGGAATCTGCCCATGGGAGACTTGCCTGACCAGTGAGAAAAAATTCAGTAGGTGGCAGACCTGTGGCCAATGCTCCCTGTGCCCATGTTTTCTCTTTGTCCCTTCTTCTTAGGGTCATCCTGGCCCAAAAAAAATTGGGCAGAGATTTTGTCACCTGCACAGCTATCCTTCCTTCTCTGTACATGGAAACATCACAGTCTGGAGTCCAGCTTCAGAGATGCCTGAAGGAGAATTGCATGGAAATTGGAGTTTGGACAGGAAGAATGGATCAGGATTCAGATAAAAAGATTGAAAAGTTCTCCTAGAAGCATTTAAAAGTTGGTCTGCTTGCAGTTTCAGCCCATATCTGTTCTGTCACATTTCCAAGCTCCATCTCACCAATACAGACACACTGAGGAGCATTTTAGCAACCCAGACTAATAAGATTTGTTCACGTTTCCCATGGGAGAGAACTGAACCTGGCCAACTTGTATTGATCTTTCATCTGTCCCTATGCCAGAGGATTTAGTAAAAGGCACTGACGTCGTGTTTCTTTTGTTTGTTGACCTCTCTGGATTTTACTGCTGAAGTTCTGCTGCCCCAGCCACGTGTGTGCTTTGGCAGAGGGTGAATAACTTCAGAAGTGTTGACATCTACCCCACGTTTCCTTAGTGGGATTTGGAGTTCATGGTTATCTTTACTTTTGGAAAAAAAGTAAGAGAAAGTTTGCAGGGAGAAAAATTGTTGACTTGAGATACAAGTGACTTCATAAACAAGAAAAAAACTGAGCTAGAAATGTGAGGTAAACCCAATTCTTCCTCTTGCTGGAAGGGCTACAGTAACTTTGAAGAGATAAGAAAACAGGTGAACTTTTACTGCCCATCCCCATCTTCCTTCTATTTATTTTGCAATTTTCAATTGTAAAGTATTTTTATGTTCCAAGAGTAGTTACCATTCTTCAAAGCCTTTCTGGCTTCCCACTGACCAGTTCATCTGGACATTATTTTGTCTCTTATTGGCCAGAACTGTCAAAATAATCTGTATGTGGGGATAATACCCTATTTTGTTATGTTTTTACAAGTCCAGAGAGTAGATCTCATGAAGGAAAACAGGACAGGAAACACCCCTTTTAATCTTCTCCTTCCTACAGTTTAGAAATTAGTGGGATGCCTTTAATTGCATGAAATCTTTTGATTGAGATCAAAGCTTAATCAAATTTATAAAAAAAACCCTGATCTGGCCCAGACCAAACTCCAAATGTGTTCTTCTGGTTCTTCTTCCACCTTTTCTCCAGTCCCCACACCCAAGAGCTTGTGTTGACTCTCCAGATGCGAGTCTCCCACAGCCAACTCTTCAAGATAAATAGAGAAATAAAACCAGATGTCTTCATGTTATGACATCCTTAGAAAGTCAGCATTGCCCCAAGAATGTGGGATTTATCCATCCATCAAAAATGCCACACTACTGGGGGCTTTAGGTCTCTGCACAAGTAGTCCAAAGATCAACTTGTAGTTGGGACACTCAGCAGGACTGAGCTTGAGTACATTGCTATGGGAAATTTGTTCTTCAGATCCTACCTCAGGGTGTTAAATTCAGATTTACTGCATGAAGACTTTAGTATCTAAAATTTGAAGTGTTTGCCCTGTGTAGGTTCCTGGCTGTAGCTCACATGATGGACTAAAAGTTGCTGAGAGAAGGTAGGTGTAACTGTTTCTGCCATGATGTGTGTCTGACTTGGCAAGAAAATAGGATTTTTTTTTTCTGCAGTATAAAAGGATTTAAAATAATATCTTGCCATAATCTCTGCACCAGGGTGGAAATACATAGAAATAAGGCCAAATAGAAATTGCCAGCTGGTCACAGCTGACAAGGGAAATTCTGGAAGAGAAAAATGGTTCTGTTGGTTTTTCAATTCCTGTGTCTTCAAATAAAGCTGAGAGCATGCAATGGACTAAGAGAAGATTCAGAAGTGTAATATTTGCCTTCATAAGAATTCTTTTCTATTCTAAAAGGAGTATTTTCATCTGTCCCACTTACAAAATGGATTAACCAGAAGTAGCATAGTGTGCCTCTTGGTAAAAGATCTAAGACAAACATCCTTAGACTTAATGACTTGGCCTTAGATTAGTATCCCTGGGGGGGGAGAAAAAAAACCACTGGTCCCATTTTCTAAAACATTCCATATAGCCATGATAATTAATGATTTATCCTTGTAGTGGACAGAGGGAACAGACAAGAATATTAATAGCTTTATTACATTTCTGCTTTGATATTTGCAGTTTCATAAACGTGGTGCTCATGTTGAGTGGTCATCAAAGTAAATAATAGTGCATTTGGAAATCATGTAGAAAAATGGCTAAATGTTCCATGACCACAGGTCTTCAGGGGATGGCAGAAAGCAGCTTGCTGAATTTCAAGGGCCAACTGCATATAATAGAAGTTCAAATGATGCACAAGGGATTTAGTTGGTGACTGCAGCTTTTTTTTTCTTAGCAAATGCTCATGACCAAGACTTCAGGCTTCTCAGAAGCATTCAGTGTGGGGGAATTTCATAAGCAAGCAAATTCTGTTCCCCAAATTATTAGTATTTCCAACAGTTTCAGACTACTGGTAGTTTGACATGAGTGTGTGAGAAGCCTTATTAATTTTGTGATTATGTAAAACAGAAGAAAATAGACAAGAAGTGACTTCATTTTGCTCTCATTACCACATTCACTTTAGAAGGGAGAAACAGATCCTTTAACTAGAGCACAAGCCTAGAGAGTGAGAAAAGATTATGTTTGTTTGAAGTGTTGTGAAACAAATTCAACTTCTAATTTCACCCATAAGCAGTTTTGCACTCAGGGTAAGTTTGATTTTGTGGCCCCTAATAGTCATTCCTCTAACCAGTGTGACATCTTTGTAGAACACATTTCCAAGAAAATCTGAGCCGTGAGCCCCTACAAGTCTTGGGGACATCCTCAGCACCTTGGCACATTGGCCTCATTTGTAGGTTCATGAACTCATGAAGTTCAACAAGGCCAAGTGCAAGGTCCTGCACCTGGGTGGAAGCAATCCCAAGCACAGACACAGGCTGGGTGGAGAGTGGCTTGAGTGCAGCTCTGAAGAGAAAGACTTGGGGGTGTCAGTTGATGACAAACTCAACATGAGCCAGCAGTGTGCACTCGCAGCCAAGAAGGCACCAACCAAATCCTGGGTTGCATCAAGAGGAGTGTGACCAGCAGGTCCAGAGAGGTGATTTTGCCCCTCTACTCGGCACTGGTGAGACCACACCTGGAGTATTGTGTCCAGTTCTGGAGCCCTCAACACAGGAAGGACATTGAGCTGTTGGAGCAGGTCTAGAGAAGGCCACGAAGATGGTCAAAGGTCTGGAGCAACTGCCCTATGAGGACAGGCTGAAGGAGTTGGGGTTGTTCAGCCTGGAGAAGAGAAGGCTCAGGGGGGACCTCAGAGTAACTTCTCAGTACCTGAGGGGGTCCTACAGAAAAGCAGGGGAAGGAATTTTTAAAATTATATCGGATGGGAGGACCAGAAACAATGGATGTAAATTGGAGGGGGGTAGATTTAGACTTGACATAAGAAAGAAATTCTTTACAGTGAGGGTGGTGAAGCACTGGAAGAGGTTGCCCAGAGGTTGTGGATGCCCCCTCTCTGGAGGTGTTTAAGGCCAGGCTGGACAAGGCACTGAGCAACCTGGTCTAGTGGGAGGTGTCCCTGCCTATGGCAGGGGGGTTGGAACTCGATGATCTTTAAGGTCCCTTCCAACCCAAACTATTCTATGATTCTATGGTGTCCTCACTGTCACCAGCACTGCAATTCAATGCCATGTCCATTTCCACACAGAGAAATGCAAGTAGCTGGTGTACACAAAGGATATTAAGCTTGTCTCCAAATCAGACTACAGATGCAAAACACAACTCTGGTTCATTATTTACTGATTATTGTGCAGATTCACATCGTGGAGAAGAGAAAATCCTCTTTATTTTTGAGGACTGATTAGCCAAGAGTCATGAGGAATGAGAAATGTAACCCAGATCCTACCACCAAAGCAAGAACAGTGAAATTCTGGAACAGATGGCCTGGAAAGTTTGTGAAATCTCTGTTGCTGAGGGATTTTAAAAGCAGTCCAGGAAAAGGCTGCCTTCAGTTCAGTTGCCATTGTCTTGGGGAAGGTCAGTGCCTCTCAGGATCCCTTCCCACCTCTTTTCTGTGGCTCTAGAAATACCCTTTTCTCTCTGAAACATTCATGGTGCATTTGCACAGAGGAGTTGCAATGCATGAGGTGCTCCAGAGGTGAGCAGAACATCGAGTCAATGCTTTCTTGACAGATTGTCTTGCCTTCCTGGAAAGATAATTGTTTTCTGATGACTGAAACACAGATATTATCATGAGGAGGGGGGCAGCAAAATCCATCACAGATAGGCAAGTTTTTGGCTACTGCAGCACTTAATTTGGCACAATTTGCTAGGACAAGGGTTTTGATGGGGATGAATCTCTGTGGATAAGTCTCTTTGTATTTCCTTCTCTTAAGAAGACAAAAGCCCAGCCCAGCAGAGCCTCCAGCATGGGGAAGAGGCAGCACAGGGCAGCAGGATGCACATCACCTCTGCGCCTGGCAGCTAGAAGCAATGAGCCCCTCTGGACTGAATTAATACCCTGGCCAAAATGTTGATAAGAAACAGCCTGTTTCTCCTGTAGTACCTCCCTGAGATACAGCAGCAATGTGACAGCATAACCAGAGGGGACCTTCATCCTCAAGCCTGAGCTGCCAGCTGAAGGACTCCCAGGTCAGAAGTGAGCAAGGAGCAGCTTTCTTTTATTCCATCTCCACAGCTGACAGCTTTTCTCTCCTGTGCAGATCACAAGAAACAGGCTCTTGCCCTCCCTGCCCATCTCTCCTCCACACAGCCCCTCCAAGGTCAACCCTGTACCCCAGCCCAGCAGGGGAGGGGAGATGATTTGAAAGTGCTCTTCACCGTTGACTCCTTGCTTCCAATGCAAGGAGTTCAGGTCGCAGCAGACTCACTTGTTTGCTTTTATTTCAAAAGGAGGAGGGGTGGAAAGAGGGGGAAAGAAAGAGGAGATGGGACAGGAGATGCACAAACCTTTTGTTTTCAGGCAGAGCAAGAGCACCCTCTGCAGCTAACTGCTTAGAGCACAGGCAGGCTGGGGAAAGGATTGTCTCCAGCACTCGAGAAGAAGGGATGGAAAGAGGGAAAATATCAACTGACCACCCAGATCACAAATATTTCCTGGCTCCTCATGCCCTCCAGACCCTTTGCAGTTTTCTCAGACCTCTTGGACAGACCAACTTAGCATGTTCAAGGCTCACATGGGCTTGCAAGTGTTTCCACAGCCAGAGGACCTGTGGTTCTGGAGAGGGTGAAAATCAGTTGGTTTTTTTGCACTTCTGATCTGCAAAAGCATCTCTACCAGCTTCAAGGGCTGAGATAAGACCAAAGCTGGTATGGCACTTAACATTGCTGCAGGCATAAGTGTTGGATCACCATCAGGTAGGTTTCCTGAACACCAAGAGGATCAAAAAATTCCAGGATTGGGTGTCATGAGACTTCACAAGAATCCAAAATGATGTTGCATTTCTTCCTTGGGGTCTGTGTGCTTTTTATAGTTAACTCTGGGTTGTTTTTTTTTCTTTCTTGAAGAAGTTAGAAGTCTGTTCTATTTCTCAGAGAGTGAAAGCAAAGAGTTTTGTGAAGATCACATGAATCTCAAAGCTGCAGTTTCATGGCAACAACCAAATACTTTTAGATTCAGGAATAAGGAACACAACTTTATTCCCCCCACCCCTTTCCATCTTCATATCTGAATATAGTGATTATTTTATTTTTTGTATTTTGAAACAAGAATAAAAGCCTTTCTTCCACCTCCTATCTGACCTTAGGAAGAGTGAGGAACTCCTCTCCCTACAGGCACACAAAAAAAAACCTATTGTCACAAGAAAACTGTGATTGTCACAAGAAAATTCTGTGAATTTCACTGATAGCACCTTCATGGATTTCTGTAATAACACAAGGATGGACCTCATGTGTTGCAGAACCTAGATTTCCATCATGACAGGCCACCAGGTCATGCCCTCTCCCTTAAATTTTCAGCATCCATCCTGTAAGAATATCCTACTTGTGATGAGGCTGCTAAAACTTTATATGACCCTAAATCAACCCTTCCTACAGCTTTTCCTGACAACAGGGGAACAAAAAGCATTTGATAAAAAAAAAAACTGGGGTGAAGTGTGGCCAGTATGGGCTAAGGATGGCCAGAAAAGGTTGTTAAATTGAATGTGGGAGCAGAGATTTTATTTCATATTTAAATTTAATTACATATGTCTACACATAGCTAATGGCACTAACATGTTAAAGTAGCAGAAGACCTCCCTGCTTGTATTTTAAAGACTTCACAGGTCTCCAAGAAAGTGGCATTTAACCTCTTGATTCAACACTTGCTACCAAAAAAGGGTGGAAGGAAATCTACAGGAAGACAGAAAGATTAGACAATGCCTCCTTGGCATGTATATTCCTTGAAATGGTTTGGCTTTTCCTGTTGAACCACAAGAATTAGATAAATAAAAAGGATCAGTCAAACAGTAGCTTTTGGCCTAGAACAGAATTGATATAGTTTTCTATTTTCCAGCAGCAAGAAGAGGCAAAATGGCACTTTCCAAAATTCAAGCCATTCCAAATTGCAAAGCCATTTTGCCATTGTTTTCAAGGAAACATTTTCAGTCACCCAACATGTCCGTGATGAGATACATGTAACTATATTTTCAAAAGGAAATCCCATTCCTTGTCACCAAGCATCAGCATCTTGTTGCACCTGGTGGCTTGTGCAAAAGTCCCAAACAAATCAATGAGCTCTTCCTTATGAAATTTCAGATTTATTTCTGATGAAATAATAACCTGGAAACCTATTCTGTGCCATTCCAGAGCTAGGATGTGTATGATCCGGTTTTTCTCTCATGCAAAGGACATTAGCAAATGAACCAATTGTCCCAGAACTTTTCTTCAACAGAAATATAAGCTGAATCTTGCTGAAAGCCAGGGTCTGTTTGACTTCTTTGGAGATCTGTACCATATTATAATAACCAGAAATGACACAGCTGCTCCAAAGCTTCTAAATTCTGGAATCAGATCCAGCTCATGAGTTGGCTGGTCACTTGACCAAGAACTATGAACAACCCCCACTTCCTCCCAGCTGTAAAGACAGGTTGACTTGAACATGGACCAGATTCATTAGGTCCCCTTGTTTCTTCTCCCACATATCAGTAAACCCCAAATTGTGGGATTTCTCTCTTCTGTCAGCTGCAGAACCTCTGGATGCAAGGATGTGCTGAAAGGCCCATGCAATTCCCTGTGCACTTGCCTCTACATGTGGATTTTGCCTTTGTGACAGGTCTTGGAAAGATAGACTGTGCTCCCTGCAGTTGAAAGAGAATCTAGTCTTAAGGTTGTTATACAGGGATACATCTGCAAACATGGTAATGTCTCTACATGTTCTTGAGGCCAGAAACTTCACCATCCTGTAGGTGCTGTTGCTCCTCTTGCACAGCAGTCCTCAGAAATACAGAAATCAAGCCAAGAAGAACAGTGAAGGTAACCTGGAAGCAGCCTCCTGCTTGCTCAGGTGAAAACACCAGGTTTTCTAAAGGTTCCTGGTGCTCCTGTGGAAGCCAGGAGGCTCCTACCATTTGGATGCTACAAGAAAAGCATCCTGAGATTTATCAGTGTTGCAGAAACTCTGGAGATGTTTAATTTGAGTGATGTTCATAGGTGTCCTACTCATCTCTTGCACACACAGCCAGCTGCTTGTCCTTAGTTATTATTTTGTGCAGTTTATCCCTTAAGCAAATGCTCTGGTCACATCCCAGGACAGACAAAAGCTCTCATCCCAACAGGGAGCAGCCTAGACAATCCAAGCAGAGAGAAGTGCCCCTCAAACCACAGGGTTCTGACTTCTTTTTATTTAAATCCTGTGTTCTTTCTGTACACTACCTCATTTTGCACTTCAAAAGCCAAACCCCAGCCTTTCTTCTTGCAGGTAATTAGCTGGAGAAATGACAATATGTCCCAGAGTTTGTTGGGTTTTTTTTTTCTCAAAGCCCATAAGGAGTTTATGATATCCCTGATCCAGCTCTCTCTCTACCTCCTCATTAAAGTCAAAGCCACCCTCTGCAGCTGACATTGAACACTTCATAGGACAAATTCTTCTTGATCTGTGCTTTAAATTCCTTAATTGTGGCTCATGCATTGATGATGCTCTACCCATGGTTGGTTGGAGGAACACTTTAAATGAAAGCCTGTAGAATCCCATTGCCTCCATTCCCTAGTAAGAGTAAGTTCTGAAGGCTTATCCACAGAATGTCATCTGCAAACACCAAGTCTCCTCCATCTGCATTTCAGCACATGCCATTAAATAGTCCTCAAATTAGGATGTTGACAGTGTAGACCCAAATGCAACTTCAAATCATGAGTGGCTGTAGCTAAACTGTGTCTACATGTGTCTCAGGTGCTCCAAAAGGAGGCTGAAAATTGAAGAGAAATAACCCTGTTCCAACAGGAAAAGAAGGGATTCTGCCCACATTTAGGCTGTGCCTAATTGATGAGAATAGTCAGGCATAATTACCCTCAATTTCCAAAAAGAAGGGAGGAAAACATTTTAGCCCAAGATCCCCTTGTGTTACATGGTGTTTCAAAGACCAACATTTTGAGTCTGGTCTCTAAAGCACTGGTTTCAAAACTGGGATTTGAAAGGGTTTCCAGGCAACTTTCTTTGGCAAATCAAAGAATGTCACAGCTCAGAAAGCCAGCCCAATCTTTCTCACTCCTGACCAACTGTACAATGCTTTTGGCCAACCAGATCTTGCCTGAGATGTCTGTGTTGAACACAATTGGACATCTAGCATAGCTCAGCCACTACTACAAGTGTAGTGATAAAGAGTAAGGGAAGTCTCTGTTTGTTCCTCATTTTATGCAATTCTGATGGCTTCACAGCAATTAGTTGAGCAATTAGTCATGCATTTTGCATGCACAATTGCACATCTATACTGTCTGAGAATCTGGTCCCAGACTAATGCTTGCCAGTGGGACCAGTGTTTGAGCAGGATGCAACATGGCCCATATTCAAATGGGATGTCTCAACTTCTATATGGATCATTTCTTTCAACTGTCCCCATCCAAAGAGCAGCATTGTCAGCTTCCTGCAGTTCCCATTGTCCATGACAGTGTCTCTTGGTTCTTTAGGACCTCTCTCTTTCTCCAAAGCCAACATACTTGCCCCCCAAAATTTTCCCTCATTTCCTTAGTCAGACCAGTGATGGGTTTTGAATATGATTTCTTCCATCTGAAGACACTCCTGTCATGGTCACATCTCCTCATTTTGCATGACATTTTTGCTTGCACAGACAATCCTTTGTACGTGCAAAAGCTCACATTTGTGCTTGCCAGTCAAGCAAGCCATTGTCAGCTCAGCCTCTCTTTGTGCCTGCAGAAATTCTAGGGCAAATGCAAAGGCTGGACAGAGAGCCTTTGGGATTCCACATTTTCACAGCAGCCAAAGCCAAACATATTTCTAACTCTCCTCAACCTCATCGTAGGGACTGTGAGCAGACATCCATCCATCCTGGCATGATGGGTGAAATCCTGGTGCTGTACAAACCTCTGCTTTCTGAGAGATGCCAGAATTTCCATCCTGTGGGTTTCTTCAAGAATCCCAGAAGCAAAAACGATGCTCTTCAGCTTGCCACTTGCAGCAGCAGAGGCGGCCACATGACCCCCCAAAAGTAATTAAGGCACCAAGAGCTTTGGGCATTCTGTTTGGTCACAAAAGAGTAGTCATGGGCTGTTTCGACTGAAAACAGACCTGAACACAGAGACTTCATTGTCCCCAGGCCAGAAGAGATGGCTGCTGGGAAGAATTTGAAAGGCATAGGTTTCGGTGTATATGTTGCTTTTCCATGAAACTGTATACACTTTTGCAAATCATAAGCTGTTTCCTGTCTGTGTTCCAGCACTTTGGGCTCAAATTAAAATCTCCTTAAAATCAGACCAGCAGGAGGAGGGGTGGGGGGAAAAGGAGGAGATGTTTGCTGGAGTTCTTGAGCAAATGGGAGGAATTCAAGGTCTTGTCCTCTGTAATTCTTCCCCTATAGAGGAACGCATTTCACCAGGTTGCCACATACTGAAATAAACTTGGCAGCAGAGAGAAAAGCATGTTTTCCTTCAGGTTTTTAATGCTTTTGGCACAGACTGTGTTCCCATTGCTTCTTCCTATTGCATTCTCCTGCCTTTCCATCCAGGTGCCACTTAGCACACTGACCATTTTGCCCAGGGACACAGCAATAAAAGACACCATTCCACCAGGCTGTGATGTTTTTCCTTCCCCTCTGCCACTCCTGACCAGCAGATCTGCAGACAGGAGGTGATGGCCAAGGGATAGGTAATGTTTTCTATGCCCCTTGCATGGGCCTTGCTTGCACTCCAATTACAGCCTGGCGTGTCTCTGTCCCCCTGAGGGCTGAGAACATCTGGAAACATTCACAGTCCCAGCACAATCTGGGCCAAGACCCAAACTGGAGGGAAAACAAACCAGGGCGCCCGGGAAGTCAGCAGACTGAGGTTCACTGAGGCACCCTGGAAACCTCCCCCTGATGCCTCTGCTCCTCTTTCTGCTATGGAATGATCAGCTACCCACCTGTCTCCTCACATCCATGCTGTGCTATCCCCAAGAATCCTCTCATGAAAGATCTACTTTGTGGTCTGCTTTCCCTCTGTCCTTGTGAAGGACTCAGTGTCCTGTTCTCAAACTTTTTGAACACTTCAAACCTTGATCTTTTACAGCCTTCTGAAACAGATCCCCTGTTGACCTGGATCCAGTTTTCCTGTGCATTTTTTAGTGCACACAGCCCCACCAATCATAGAATCATAGAATCATAGAATCATAGAATAGTTTGGGTTGGAAGGGACCTTAAAGATCATCGAGTTCCAACCCCCCTGCCATAGGCAGGGACACCTCCCACTAGACCAGGCTGCCCAGTGCCCTGTCCAGCCTAGTCTTGAACACCTCCAGAGAGGGGGCATCCACAACCTCTCTGTTCCAGTATTTCACCACCCTCACTGTAAAGAATTTATTTCTTATGTCTAGTCTAAATCTATCCCCCTCCAATTTATATCCATTGTTTCTAGTCCTCCCATCCGATATCATGTTAAAAATTCCTTCCGCTGCCTTTCTGTAGGACCCCCTCAGGTACTGATAAGTTACTCTGAGGTCCCCTCTGAGCCTTCTCTTCTCCAGGCTGAACAACCCCAACTCCTTCAGCCTGTCCTCATAGGGCAGTTGCTCCAACCCTTTGATCATCTTCGTGGCCCTTCTCTGGACCCTCTCCAATATCTCTATATCCTTCCTGTGTTGAGGGCTCCAGAACTGGACGCAATACTCCAGGTGGGGTCTCACCAGTGCCGAGTAGAGGGGTAAAATCACCTCTCTGGACCTGCTGGTCACACTCCTCTTGATGCAACCCAGGATTTGGTCTTTCTTGTTCTTTCTTGTTCACCAAGATGTGAACAGGCCCCCAGCATTCAGGAGAGGGCTGTTCTCTCAGCCATAGCCCTTATTCAGGCACTTCCAGGGGACAATTCAGCTTGTGCACTTTACACACTGAACTGAGGTTGTTGTGGTACCCTAAAGAACCAGCCTGTCTTTGCTGACATTGCTCTGGGGGAATGGACACCAGCTTCCCAAAGTGGCACCACTACAGTGACCAAAATGTTGTGCAGAGATTAAGTGCTCAGTGCCAGTTCAGAGCTCAGCTTAAGGTAGCTCACCCTACTTCTGAAACAGGTTTTCAAGGTCATTTTCAGCTCCACGTTGGCTTGGCTAGATCAGTACTGTGTTCTAGACATCTGTTTTAAAAGCTGAAACTCAAACAAGTGGGAAAGCCAAAGAGAATGGCTTGTTATAGAAGAAAATATGAATTAGTCTTTGTGTTTTTCTTCCTGATAGTCATGTTTGCTATGAAAAATAATGCCATACCAGAGGGAGGCATCTATGGACAAAATATGTGCATGATTTATAGCCCAATCTGAGGTCTCAGTTATGATTTCCATCCAATATTACAGAAACCAGTTTTGCTAGGTGTACCCTTGGTGAAGAAAGGTGGAAAAAAAAAAGGAAAACAAGGTGGAGAAAGCTTTCAAATTATTTTCTTTGGCTTCTGCTCCATTCCATACACACAGAAGAAGAGATAAAGACAGGATGTAGGCCATTTCCATGTTGGCTTGCTACTCTAATTGGAACTTCAGTCTTACAAGGCAGCACAACTGAGTTTTTTCAGCTGAATTTTGTAAAGGAGAAAAAAAATAGTTGCCCCAATTAATACAGAAATCATACTGGCATGTCCTCCATGACCAAGATGTGCCTCCTGCACCGAAATACAGAGCTCAGAAGACCAATCCTTCCTACTCATCCACAATTTCCCTGAGAAGAGCATGTCTGTAAGCACAGGTTCACTCTGGCCCCAACCTCCAAACTAAAGGCAAAGGACATTGTAGATGCAGTGAGCAACTTCCAGAGCTATCTGGCTACCAGTAGCTCTTGGGGTCACCTTAATGCTGTGCTCCCCCTGCCCACAATCAGCTCCTTGGGATGGAGAGTGCAGGTTCTCTTGGTTTGCATCTCATCAGTCCCAAAAGGGTTAATGCTGGCATTGTATTTTTTTTTTCCCATGCAAAGCAAAACACAAAAGCCTGTGCTGAGAAGTCTGTCACTGACAGGTATGTTTTGGCTCACACTAGGGTGCTCAAAAAAATTGCTGACAAGGCAGATTTTTGCCTAATGAGGAGAAGAAAGACAGAGAACAAAAAAAAAAGACTTGGAGAATCCCCTTCTATTATATTTCCATTGTATTTTTGCTTCAGCAAATGAAACAAGGGACTAGATGATCTTTTCTATGGTTTTTCTAATCTGAAATCAATGCAGACAAGAGTTTGCCTTTGGTCTTTCAGGAGCATTCCATGTGACAACCTGGATCCTCAAAGCAACAGAGGATTTTAAATGTGCTGTTGAGTTTAGCCATACCCTTCTCCCCTGAGAGTTGACTGTGAGCTCTCTGTGCATGCTGGAGAGGGATGAACCTCTAGTTGTTCCATTGAAGGCTGAAGACAGGAGATTTAAGATGATGGGACCCATCTTAGGTCCCTGATCATGCTAGGACCTTGCAGATCTACCATCAGCCAGGGCAGAAATGATTCATGTTGTGCCTGTCTCCCCAACCTCTGTTTGAAGACAAGGAAATTTGTGGATGTAGACAAGGAAGTTGTGGATGTCCCCTCTCTGGAGGTGTTTAAGACCAGGCTGGATGAGGCAATGAGAAACCTGGTCTAGGGGAAGTGTCCCTGCCCATGGCAGGGGGTTGGAACTCGATGATCTTTAAGGTCCCTTCCAACCCAAACTATTCTGATTCTGTGATTCTATGAAATCAGCATCTACAGAGATCAGTTAGTCCAACTTTTCTTACTTCATTGCTGAAAGGTGGTGAATCCCTCCAGTCTGAACAATCCATTCTCTATTAATTGATCCCAACCTTCCTTATGATTTATATTCCTTTATAGACTCTCGCTTTGGGGTCAAAAAAATAAAGAGAAAAAACACGAGTTGATGGAAATGTTGATTTCATTTTTTCCTGATTCCCCAGAGTGGCCAAAATTCCTTGAACACAGCTCTCTCTCCTTAGGGAAGAGGAGGACAGCTTGAAGAAATTGAGTTCCATCCCTCAGGGGGAGTTTAGGAGCTGGCCATAAGAGCCTGAAATGCATCTCTATGATGTGTCTGAGCCACTGAAAGTCCCTCAACTGAAAAGCCTTGGTGTAAAAACCTTTGTTGGAGTAGCCAGAGGAGAATGCTGGTGCCTGAGTAGAGACTGAGGAATCAGCAAATTCATTTGGAATTCAGATGCCAGCACTAAGACACATATGGAAACAGGCCCTATCCCTTCTAATCTAGATGATCATGGGGATCAGGTTCCTTGTGGGACCCAGGCCTGAGGCAGACAGGGGGATTTAGGCAACGTATGACCTTGAAAATGCCGCAGCATAAATCACCACGCAGACCCAGGAGGGTGGGACTGTTTTCCCCATATAAATATTTAAAGAACACTCTTTTTTTTTCTTTTTTTTTTTTTTTCCCTAAGTGATAGATGACAAGCAGGTGGCCTGAAAACTGGAAATATTTTTGCCATTTGTTCGAGGAGCTTTCTGCATAAGTTTTGCATTCACTTCTTTATCTATTTATTTATTTATTGGTGCTTTGCCATGGTATTCTCCCCAGCCAGGAGTTAGTTTTGGAAACTTTCCTGGAGAACAGCACTCCTGCTCTGTGGATTGCTTTCGAAGCCTGGTTTTGATTTTAAGCTAGCAAGATCTGATTTCCCTGCTTTGCTCCAAGCTACCTTGCAGACCATGCTGTGGGCCAGACCCTCAGCACTCACTCCATGGTCAGGACTGTGCTGATTTCATTAGTGTGGGAGAATAGCCAGATCTGATCAGCCCAAAGGGTCTAATATCTTTTCTTTGACGTTAGGCAGTAACAGGTGCCCAGTGAAGAGTTTTAAGGGCCAGGCAAGTGCACAGTGGTTCTTCCATGCAGTCTTCTTCACACTTTCCAATGATCAATGCCAGTGGATTTGTGCTCTGAAGTCCTTTGTCTACACAGTTAATTTTAGAACTGAGTTTAACATCCATAGTCTCCTGTGGTAAGGAGCTCCTTTGGTTAACTCTTGGGAGTTTGAGGGATTCGTATTTGTTTTCTTGCTTAAGGGTTGGAGCAACTGCCCTATGAAGACAGGCTGAAGGAGTTGGGGTTGTTCAGCCTGGAGAAGAGAAGGCTCAGAGGGGACCTCAGAGTAACTTATCAATACCTGAGGGGGTCCTACAGAAAGGCAGGGCAAGGAATTTTTAACATAATATCGGATGGGAGGACTAGAAACAATGGATATAAATTAGAGGGGGATAGATTTAGACTAGACATAAGAAAGAAATTCTTTACAGTGAGGGTGGTGACGCACTGGAACAGGTTGCCCAGAGAGGTTGTGGATGCTCCCTCTCTGGAGGTGTTCAAGACCAGGCTGGACAGGGCACTGGGCAGCCTGGTCTAGTGGGAGGTGTCCTTGCCTATGGCAGGGGGGTTGGAACTCGATGATCTTTAAGGTCCCTTCCAGCCCAAACTATTCTATGATTCTATGATTCATACTTCTCCTGGCTTTGTTTCCCAGATGGAGAGTTCTACTCACCTGTTTTCTCTTAAAAAAAGCTTTTCCTTGCTTCTGACCATCCCTGTCATAGAATCATAAAGCTGGAAGAGACCTTCAAAGACCATCTAGTCCAACCCCCTGCAGTAAGCAGGGACATCCTGCACTAGATCAGGTTGCTAAGAGGTTTATCAAGCTTGGCCTTAAATGTCTCCTGGGATGAGGCTTCTTCCACACTTCAGTGTTTCTCCACCATCATCTTCCTAATGTCTCATCTGAACCTGCCCTGCTCTAGTTCAAAACCATTGTCCCTTCTCCTATTCCTACATGCTTTCTCCGGGCTGAACAGCCCCAGCTCTCTCAGCCTGTCCTCACAGGAGAGGTGTTCCAGCCCTTGGATCATCCTCATGGTCCCCTCTGGACCCTCTCCAACAGGTCCGTATCATTCTTGTGCTGAGGACACTAGAACCAGGCACAGAATTCCAGGTGGGGTCTCAGTAGAGCAGAGTGAAGGTGCTGAATCACTTATTTCAACCTGTTGGCCACAGCTTTTCTGATGCAGCCCAGGATACAGCTGTCCTTTTTCCATCTTTTCATCCATCATTTCCCTCAAGTCCTTTTCCACAGGTCTGCTTTCTATCACATCACCTCCTAGGTCTGTATTCATCTTTCTCCTGAGATGAAGCCATCATTGGTTCTCCAGCAGTGTCCCACATCACATCATCTGCTGCCACTACCCAGCTAGCATCCTGCTCTGTGTGTTGGGGAACTACTCCTGTCAAAGAGAGACACAGATATGAAATCCACCAATGAATCCCACTATCTGAGGGGTGTGTGGAGGGGAACAAGGCTGTTAGTACTTCCACAGCTTGTATCTGTGATCACACAATACATCTCCATCCAGCACAAACTTATCTATATAAAGGGAGTCCCTTATTTTTAAGAACTTTGGATAGAAACTGGAGGAACAAGGCAAAATGCAAGTCATAAGTGACTTCAAAGCTTGTTTGCAGAGCAGTTTAATGAAACAAATACCTGAGAGATGTTATCCAAGCATTAGTGGAGCCATCCATTGATGGAAATGGCCAGGAAAGCAATTTCCTGGACCAAAGTAGGGTTTTAAGAGTGGGTAGGTGAATAGCTCTGATCTATGGTGCTGGGGCAGGGGCTAGAGAGAGATTGGAAGGGAGAAAGCAGTTCATGAGGCTTTATCTGCCCTCATTTATTTCCTCCCCTTCCTTGTTATCATGGAAGAGATAACACAAGAGGGGTTGCTGGTGAGGCTGGTTGCAGGACTCTGGAGTCCCAGAGGGGGGTATATCTGAATGAGTTAAGGCTGAAGCCAGAGATAACCAGCACCAAGAAATGAGCAGAGATGAGATCAGGCTGATGTCATTCACCCCAGGCACATTTTGGACCTCTCCCTGGGTGGAAGTTTCACTAACCAGTGCAGTGGAAATAGGAAATTAAAAACAAGCCTCTGAACCATGAATTTCACCATTGAGCACTAACACACAACTCGAGGAGGAGGCCAAGGAGGGGAGAAAAGATCAGGTTCTCATTTATCTCAGATCTATCTCCCACTCCTCAGCAGGGCTGTGACATGGTTGAGTGACTTACGATGAGTCACTTCCCTTCAGCTTCCCCTTCCAATTTCCCTGCACCTTGTGTAGTGAGATGTTGGGCTGATGGAGGTAAAGCATAAGCCCCTCTCCAACAGTCAGACCTAACAATCCTGACATTTGCCAAGTTTCCAGCAATTTTGCTAGCAATTTTTGGAATTGTTGAGCACCTCTTGACAGCAACAGGAGTCAGAAAGACTCAACAAGCTTTCAAAACAAAGAGAGAGGAGAAAATTAAGCTACTGCTGCCTTTTTTTTTCCTTTTCTAGTGTACTGAGAAGGAAGCTGTTGACTGATCTACCAGTAACTGATATACAACCACTCAGTGAAGCCATTAAGGGCTGCACAAGGGTTGTTTCTTTCTTTTATCTCACCAGTCATATTTTTGGATTTGCAGAATGCTCTCTACAGTTTGCAAATGACTGCCTCATACAGCTCTCTCCATCTTTAAGGCTTTTATGATATGGAGCCAATAATGACAGCCCACATCTCAGTCAAACCTTTTCTTAATTGTCCACAGGGCTGACAAAGGAATACAAATGTTCATAGAAATGGCAACATTACTGAAAAGGCTTTGACCATCTGGCATCTTTCCCTGCCAGCCCTGAGGCAGCTTCTTACTGTATGTTTCCTAGAGTTCGATCCAGTCTGGTCTTAAAATAGCTGAAATGATGGTAGTTCCCTGAAAAAGAGATCATTTCTGCAGAAAATGGAATGGCTGGAGACCTGCCTTCTGGTTCTTTCCCTTGAGGAAAAGCTTTGTTACTCCTTTACTCACTTTCAGACCTTCTAGATATGCTAAACTTTCTGATATACTGTGGTAGGGTCAGGATTTTGGGGTGTTTGTTGGGAAGACATGACCCTCTTCCTTCCAGTTTCTTCTTCTCCATTGACAGAGGATATTGAAGCCATGGGGTGTCCTAGCATCAACTGCAAAATGCCCCAGGTCACATTTAGGGTCTACAAGTATTGTCATGGTGAAAAAATATGCTTGTCTCAACAGATGAATTTGTACTGCAGGAAGCTTAGCTGTGACACCAAAGCTTTTGTCTGTGCCACCCTTTTCTTAAACTATTCTTTTCTTCTGAACCCTCAGCATCTCCTGAATCAAGTTATATCCTTTGTTCATGGTATAACTCTGTCACTTTTCTACCCACTCATCTGCCATGCAATTTCATAGAATCATAGAATCATAGAATAGTTTGGGTTGGAAGGGACCTTAAAGATCATCGAGTTCCAACCCCCCTGCCATAGGCAGGGACACTTCTCACTACATCAGGCTGCTCAGTGCCTTGTCCAGCCAACAAACTCAATGGAATGGGATGTTCCTCTTATTATTGGGGTTTAAGTAGCACCATACAGAATTAGAACTAGATGATCTTTATGGTCCTTTCCAACCCAAACCATTCTATGATTCGATGACTTACAGGGAGAACCTCACCCTCTTGAATTTGCAGGAAGAACCCCACCTCACCAACCCACACCTCCCATACCCCATCCCAACAGGGGATAATCTTAAGCTTCATATCAAATCCATCTCAAACTTCACTTTGTGACATTAAATAGGAGCTAAGTACTGTGCAAGCTTTGTGCAAACTCTAGGCAAAGAGGGAGGTTTCACCACAAAAAGCATTATCAGAAATCGCTGACTCAGCCACTGCAGCACCTCATTTCCAATTGCATGGAAGCTGCAGGATCCTGACTCCAGCGTTGGGGGGCCTCAGGGTTTTGGTTGGGGCCTTTGTCCCCTTGCAAATTACCCACTGAAGACACGAGTGAAGCTGTGGGTTGTCATGTAATATGAGGCATTTCAGTGCAGCCGGGTTGGGGTTTTAAAATAACATGATACCATGCAATGAGCAGTTGGGGAAGGGAGCTAGAAAAAGTGCCACTCCAAGCCTTGTCCGCTGGGAGCCAGCAGCAGAGCCAGGAAATAAACCCACAGCTCCCAAGACCCAGACTAGTGGCTGAGCCACAGAATCATTCCTCTCCCCCTCTGCAATCACAGCAATTGTCCCACCCCAGGGCCTGAAAGCTCTTCCAGCATGCCAGGACCCTGAAGGCAGAGCAAGACTTCCCAAGTATCTCCCTCAGAGAGATTGTAGTGATGCTGGGGTTTGTCACCATGATGTAGAAAAGGCTGTCACTGCTACCCAGGACATAATCACTCTGCATCTCTGTGCAGGACCCAAGGAATCCTGGAAAGCTGAAGTTGCTTCCACTTTCCAGGCAGTTGGCTTCCTTTCTTAGATAAAAGAAAGGCAGGGAGTCCAGGTTCCTGTATCCTGTACAAAGATTCTTCCCACACCATTAAAAAAATGCAAGCATCAGTGATCTCCAGTGAGAGGATACAGGGCAGTGAGTGCAAGCTGGGTCCACAGAAATATAAGAAAAAACTTTTTCAGGGTGAGAGTGACAAGACAGTGGCACAGGCTGCCCAGAGAGGGTGTGGGGTCTCCTTCTCTGGAGACACTCAAACCCTCCTGGACACCTTCCTGTGTGACCTGATCTGGGTGTTCCTGCTCCAGCAGGGGGAGTTGGACTAGATGATCTCTTGAGGTCCCTTCCAATCCCTGATTTTGTGATCATGATGGCAATGTCACAGAGTAAGAGAGGTGCAATTTGAAGCTGAAATGCATAGTACCATAGATATGAAAGCATCAAGCTGGGCATGTCCATCAAAAACAGCTTTCACCAACTGTCACCATGAGTTCTCTTTAGTTCTTGAAAATCCCTTGGAAATGCTAAAGTGCTGGGACAGAGTGATGCCAAACTGAACTCAAGGGGAAGTGTGTCAAGCCAGAATCTATCCCCTTCCAATTTACATCCATTATTTCTAGTCCTCCCATCACATATCCTATTGAAAGGTCCTACCCCTGCCTTTCTGTAGGACCCCCTTGGGTATTGAGAAGTTACTCTGAGGTCCCCCCTGAGCCTCCTCTTCTCCAGGCTGAACGCCCCCAACTCCTTCAGTCTTCATAAAGCAGTTGCTCCAGCCCTTTGAGCATCTTCGTGGCCTCGTCTGGACCTTCTCCAACAGCTCAATGTAATTCTTATGTTGAATGTTGCACAGGAAGCTTGTTTGCAGGTATTAATGATCTTCTGACCCTGAGTCTGCTAGCAGAGCTCTCAATTCAATTCATTTTTATCTGATATAATACCAGCAGATTTCCTTCATGCCTCTGTTACTTAGAGGATTGTGTCAGCTCTTCTAACCACACCATTACACTGGGAATGTCAATTCAGGTGGACATTTACCATAAATCCTATGGTCTTTTGCAGAGTTGCTGTCTTTGGGAGAATGGCTTTTCCTTTTTTTCCAGTCTGCCTTTCCTTTTTGTTCACAGATAATATGTGTATATAGATACATGCATGTGGCCCTGTTAAAACCCACTTCCACGTGCAACCAGCTGCTTATTAGCAGCCAAGGGGTTGAGCCAGATGGACACAACACTGCAAGTTTGTGGCAATGACAGCATCCCCCTGGCACACAAATGATAGGGTTTCTCATCTCTGCTTCAACATTCCCTAGAAGTCTTGGTCTTCCAAATTGCAACATGGTACTCTAGGTTACTAGGGGCATTGGTACTGTAGAAACAAAATAGATGGGCAGCTCCATGGTTGGAGATTGGCCAAACCAACAAAAATAGCTGAGCAATGCCATAGCTTAAGCCAAGAATGGATAACTTGTAAATTCTTGAGAAAACTCTTGTATTCCCAACCAGGTGTTGTGGGACCAGGCAGATGGAGCTTAATGCTGGAGCTTTTCTAATAAACACTAAAAGATCCAACTCAGTCTGAATTTCTCCCACAATAAACACATCCTCAGGATGGTTGAACTGAATCCTGGGGCTTGCATTCTGTTTGTAAGCCTTAAACAATACAAACAGAGAAAGTAAACAAGAGATAAAACCCCCTCTCAATGCTCTTTATCTTGGATTAAAATGTCAAGGCTTCCCAACCCTATAAATCCATTTGTAAGGACACAAGGAGAATAACACACATTGAGCAGAGCATAAACTGCTCCAGGCATTGATTCCACTCAAAAATTCTCACATTTGGAGCATGACATCAGTTTGGACCAGTGGTCACATGAATTCCCAGGCCAGCTCCCCTTGGGTTATTGCTTCCACATAAACTCACATTGTCCCTATTTCCAAAAGACAACACAAGAAGAAAGAGCAAGCTCAGGAGTGTTTCCTTACTGAGGCTGGAGGAAGCTCCAAAAGTGTGATGTAGAATTGGCAAGGTCATCTTCAGGAGAAGGAACAAAGCAAGAAGATAAGGGCTTTGGGACAAACCTGGCATAGATATCCTTTGCTTGCCATCTGGTGCTCAACCTACCTGGACCAGCCAAGACTTCCCTGCAGGAGCATTTCACTGTCTGTATGCCTGGATCATGGATCATCTTGTTCCTGCAACACAAAGTTTTGCAGGTCATTCCTCAATGAGCCACAAACCATTATGGGGAGATGTAAATAAATCCCATTTCCACTTGTAAAGTGCAGCTGAGATTTCTTTTCAGATCTTCTTCGCCTGTGAAATTTATAATCCCTTTAAGATTGTATCAATAAAGTACTCCAAAGCATACATGGCAAATTTCACATGACACATAAAATCCACATCACCTCTGCCCTCTGAGTCAGAGCAAGGAGGTACACACAGTACTCACAGCTTGGCAGGAGATCTTTGCTGTGTGAAAGAAAAAATTGAACTCACAGACCTGGACCTGCAGCAAAATAACTTGAGCTGCTTTGGCATCTCATACATGCTGGAAATAGCAAATTACAAACTAGAGAAAAAAAAAAAGAACAATGGCTCTTCTAGCCTGTGCACACACTTGGAAAAATGTAACCCCAAGGTCTTCAACAAGTGCAGCTCCCTCTCAAGTAGCACTCATGTGGGCTGTGGGTAGCTCTGAATCCACCAAAGCTTTTAAAGAAAATCAGCAAAGTGGGGCAATCATCCCTAGAGCCACGAGCAGGAAATTAAATTTGACACCTTTCTGGATATAAAGTTTGAATGCTCTCACTTTTGGAATAACTTCATTGGGACTACAGCAGGTTTTCCATCCTTTGAAGTCTGCAGAGCAAGGCTGGCTCTGTGTTCAGCTGACCTGCTCTTGATGCCTCGTTCAATCATTGCACATGTTTTGCAAAGAAAAAGTGAGATATTCTGGTAATTTTCTTTCCAAAACTGTGAGATCCTTGGATCCTGTGTGCTGAGGAAAGAGAGATACTCATGACAATTCAGTTAGCTTCATGGAATTGTTGGTCTGCAGTTGTTTGTGGCTGCCTTTGCATATGATAGTCCTTGGCTTCACCTCAAACTGGTAGATTCAACAGAAGCTCTATCAGAGAAAATTCTCCAGGATTTGGCTTATTTGCCCCATGTCAGGCTTCATCTCCTAAATTGTCCTTTCTAACCTTACAAAAAGCTTTTGGGAAGAACAGAGGAATGCCATGGAGATTTTCAATGAGAGAGAAGGTCATCAGCTAGAATTTAGTCTGCTTGGTGACTTCCTGTTTGGGGTTTTTAGTTAGATAAGGTGTTAGGAGAGATAAAGGAAGACAATCAGAAGGGTCACTTACACCTTCTATTGGATAAACAATAGCTCCCTGATGTTTCCCCGTGGGGACAACCCTTCCACTCCATGTCTCCAACCCTTCCACTCCATGTCTCCATCATGTATGAGCATCATAACATCAGTAACACCATCAACACTTGTCTTCAGCAAAGAGAGGGTTAAGCAGAGCCAGGAGTGCCTTGTAAACAGACTGAAAGTGTAACCTTTGCTTCTGTGTTCAGCCCCACAACATGCTTTTAATCCTGTAATTAGATTTTAGAACTTGCTGTTTCAGTGAAGGAAATACGAGCTCCTCTCCAAATGGCACTAGGGTTGGCCTTAAATGATAGGTTAGCTCCCCAAAACGACCACAGAGACCCCAGTCCCAGGTTGTGGTGCAGGGAGGAGCAGGAGCCAGGCTGTGTCACCCTGCATTTTCTGAAACTTGCCCACAGGGACCCTGTCTCCAGCCAGTAGCTCCCCAAGAGAGGAAAAACTACCCACGGGTATCATGGTGGCTTTGGAGCTGTGGCTGAGAGGAGTCTAGATCCTCAGCAGTTAGGACCACAGAGGACTTGGAACATTGGTAGTAGTAGGGTTGAGGGGTTAGGCATTGTTGGTGGAGTATGGCATCCTCTCTTGTGCTCTTCTCCTCCTTTTGTGGAACAGTCTGTCTCCATGATCCCTGGGGAGATGAGAAATGGTCAAGAGTGGGTGAAGGTGACCAGATAAAACCTTTTCTGGTACAAGATTTGCTTCTGTATCAGTTTTTCCCTGGGTGTGATGTCTCCTTCTGGTCACTGTGAAACTCACATCTCATGAGAGCATCCTCAGGATGGGTCCCTCTCAACTCCTACTCAAAAATGAAAGGCTGGGAACTTATTACCAACAAGGCTCAGACATGGTGTTGCCTACAGTTGCTGGACCCAGCTGGAGCAGGTCAGAGACTGCACAGACAACCCCTTTGAGCAAAGCTGCCAGCACTGAAACACACAGAGACCATGTCACTGCAGAACAAGAGCATTCCCAGGAGGTAAACTGGGTATTAGGATCCTCTTCTCTGGAGGAAAAAGGTTCAGCTGCACAAAAACTTAATGTACCTTCTGGCTGCAAGACTCAAGTCCATTCTCCAGCTCGTTTTCACTTCCATACAGGCTGAGAAGAGGAGCTGGAGGACATCCAGGATGTCTGCAGCAAAGGAGAAACCTGAAGATAGACCCTGAAAGGCATTTTCCCCTGGCCAATGTGCAGACACACCTGTGGAAGGAACTGCCCAATATGCTGGGGTGGTCACCTGCCCAATGGTAGCTGTAAAACATTAACTGTGCATCAAGGTTTTCTTTTATTCTCCAAGGCATCTATATAATCTTCTTCTGTTTAACCTCAAGATTTTCACTTCCTCTTTAGACCCATTTCCTGCAGAAAATGAACACCAGCATCTTCTTCATATGCTCAGGAAGGTTTTTTAGGTCTGATCAAGACCTTCCACATGTGTTTTCTCCAGTAATTTCAGAGAGAAAAAAAAAATAATGGGAATCATAATGTCAGTATGACCCCTGGTTCCCTGCTGGTCTACCCTGGGGTAGTTACTTTAGCTAAAACTTGGAAGTTTAGCAAAGTTTTGTGTTTCCACTGGGAAGTGATGCAGTGCTGTTTCTTCCTAGACACATTTAGATTTCCTTAGGATGTAACAATGTGCTATTTCCGAGGCATCTCAAATAGACAAATGGAGCACAGATCTCCAAAGAGCAGCTGGCAAGGTCCTGCAATAAGCAGATGTTCTGCCAGCACCTCATGAACTTCTGGAGCTCTTAAAGTAGTAAACAGGGTTATCACATTGCAGTGAACTCCCAAGATCTCTCTGGACTGGAACCATTTTCTGTCCCTTTCATGGGAGGGATCCAGAAGCTGGATGATTCATTAGTAGGGACTGGCCAGAGGATGTGGCAACAGCTCCTGGGCTTCTAGGGGAGCAGTTGCATGGTCCCCACCTCAGAAATACTGGTGTGTTTCAATTGGAGCTTCTTCCCTGCTGTCCTTACTGAATTCTCACTTGGGAGATCTTGTCTTGCCTTATCTTTGCTTTGACAAACATCACAAGGGCAAGGAATGCCAAAGGCAAAGCTGGACCAGCAGATCATCATCTGTGGATGTGTGTGACATCAATAGTTTGGATGTCACTTTGCAAAACATGCACCTTGGGCAAGAAATTAAAATATTCTCACCCTTCTCCCTCTTACCTATCACATCTGTATGGATGACGTTAAGGACATTGAGCTGTTGCAGCAGGTCCAGAGGAGGCCACAAAGATGGTCAAAGGGCTGGAGCAACTGCCTTGTGAAGACAGGCTGAAGGAATTGGGGTTGTTCAGCCTGGAGAAGAGAAGGCTCAGAGGGGAACCTCATAGTAGCTTATCAATATCTGAAGGGGGCTACAGAAAGGCAGGGGTAGGACTTTTTAATAAGATATGTGATGGGAGGACTAGAAATAATGGATGTAAATTGGAAGGGGGTAGATTAAGACTAGATATAAGAAAGAAATTCTTTATGGTGAGGGTGGTGAAACACTGGAAGAGGTTGCCCAGAGAGGTTGTGGATGCCCCCTCTCTGGAGATGTTTAAGGCCAGGCTGGACAAGGCACTGAGCAGCCTGATGTAGTGGGAGGTGTCCCTGCCTATGGCAGGGGGGTTGGAACTCGATGATCTTTAATTAAAGGTCCATTCAAACCCAAACTGTTCTATGATTCTATGTGATGACCTGACATGAGATCAGATGAGCCCAGATGGAGAGATTAACACTAGATAGATAGGGTCTGTAGATAGGATGTGCTTCATTGTTGGTACCCACTGGGACACAACATCCTGGTGGCTTAGATGGGAAACCAAGCTCCTGGGATATGAGAGGTGGGCCCAAGCCAACCTCATGAAGTTCAACAAGGCCAAGTGCAAGGTCCTGCACCTGGGTGGAAGCAATCCCAAGCACAGACACAGGCTGGGTGGAGAGTGGCTTGAGTGCAGCTCCGTAGAGAAAGACTTGGGTGTGTCAGTTGATGACAAACTCAACATGAGCCAACAGTGTGCACTCGCAGCCAAGAAGGCACCAACCAAATCCTGGGTTGCATCAAGAGGAGTGTGACCAGCAGGTCCAGAGAGGTGATTTTACCCCTCTACTCAGCACTGGTGAGACCCCACCTGGAGTATTGCGTTCAGTTCTGGAGCCCTCAACACAGGAAGGACATTGAGCTATTGGAGAGGGTCCAGAGAAGGGCCACGAAGATGATCAAAGGGTTGGAGCAACTGCCCTATGAGGACAGGCTGAAGGAGTTGGGGTTGTTCAGCCTGGAGAAGAGAAGGCTCAGAGGGGACCTCACAGTAACTTATCAATACCTGAGGGGGTCCTACAGAAAGGCAGGGGAAGGAATTTTTAACATAATATCGGATGGGAGGACTAGAAACAATGGATATAAATTAGAGGGGGATAGATTTAGACTGGTCAGCACAGTCCTGTAGAACTGGCTGTTGAAGTGATACTCCATTTTTAATCTTGCTGATAAAAAATATTTATTGCAATTGAGCCAGTTCATATCAAATGATTGAGTCCTAACCTCCCACTCAGCAACCAAGTTAGTCCCTTTCTCTGAGGAAACCTTGGAGGATCCTGAATTTGTGAATGTGGGATAGTCTTCCACCCTTTCTCACAGGCAGGTAATTTCTTGCTTGAAAAAGCCTCCTTCAGCTTTTACATTTCTCCAAATATGCTTATATTTCCTGCCTCCTCCTACTGCAAAACATAAGCATCAATACTAGTCCTGTGCTTTCCTAGCAATAGATCGCTGATTGCCTTTAGAGCTTGGCTCCCTCTCTGGGTAAGATTGTGCAGGACTGATCCATGCAGGGATTGTAGCTACACAGCCTTTTCAGAGTTACATCCCAAATTTTTTCAGTCCAAAAATATTCAGTCTTGCCCAAAGCTTCCATTTTATGGAGGGGAAACGTGCCATTAAGTCTTATCAGTCTCTGTAATTCTTCCTGAAGAATTGCTTCTAAGAATTCCTTCTAACAGCAAGAAGAAATAAGTCCTTTAGGCTAAAGTCTCCATCCTATTACTGCTGCTCCTACAAAATGCATTTCAACAGGTCAAACTGTCCTCCAGTAGTGCTTCTGGGAGAATACCAGGAGACCACATCAATTTAGGTTGTCAAATTTGAGCTGCAGTGGTGTGGCAGGACTGATGAAGAACTGATTTACGTGGCCAAAGGGATGTGGTGTGGTCAAATCTGGCTGGAGAAAGCAAAGCTTTTCCACAAGGCTCCTCCTCTCCCCTCTAGTTCTACTGTGAGATTTTAGCACAGACAGTTCCAGGAGGAGAGGAAGCAGACCTCACATAATGGGATTTTTTTTCCTGCCATGTATTTTTGGGGAAGGCTGAACCAAAGAGAAGGAGAGCTCAGACTCCACTTGCTGACTCGGGGGCTGAGGCGGAAAATTGGCTGTGGAGCAAGAACCCTCAGATAATTCTCAATGGCATCCTTTCTGAGGGGGAAGGAAGTTGCTTGTGGAATACCACAAGGATTAGCACTGGGCCTGCACAGCTTTTAATTATTTATATTGTATGAATTAGAGCTGGGGAGCACTTGGAAAGGGGGCTAAAAAAAAAACACCACTACCTGACAAGCCAACTCTTCTTCCTCCAAACCCAACTTTGACTCTCTTTCAGGCTTGCTCATTCCCTTCTCCTTTTCAGGCCTCTCTTCTTCACCATTATCCACCTTTTATTTTTTTTCTTTTAACTTTCCTTTGCTCTAGGAGTGTATGACATGATGCTGTGCTCTGACACAGTCTGTATAAATTGCACTACACCAGCTTGTGACATCAGAGGGTGGCAGAGTCAAGGTTGTACTGGCATTTTCTGGTTTATTTCCAGTTACTAGTGGTGTGTGATTCATTAGATTCTTGCTGCAGTAGGGCACCATGTTTTCCTACAACACAAGAAGGTTTCTGTCCCAAAGAGCCATGAAACAGCCTCAAACCTCAAGCTGCAACTACACTTTGTCCCAAGTACATCCTAATTATGTCCCTGTGGTACCTTAGCACAACACAGTCCAGACTGTACTCCTTCCAGGACATGGATATGAACAGACAAGACTGCAGAGAGACTGGGGTTTGGATTTTGTGACCAGTACCCTCCTGAAAAGTGATCCAAGGCTGTGCAGAGTGACACTTCCATCACTTTCAAGGGCCTTTTTTATTTCCAGACCCCAGCTGTATTCTTTAATTGAGACAACAAGTGATAAAAAACAATATCTTTGCTTTGCAGATCTTTTCTCTGGTGTTGTCTCACTTCAGCTGGATGCAGAGATTCAGGGCTGAACATGAGTCACCTGCACAGTCTGATTTCCTGCTTTTACTCTTCTAAACTGAGGCAGGATGGCCATGCAGTGAGCAAACCAACTCATCTGCACAGTGTCAACAAGAAGCAATGGGGAGGAAAAGTGAAGAGCCATGAATTTTGCTGTGGAAAGCAATCATCTGGCACTCATCTGACTCATCTTACATTTTCCCAGCAAAGATTTTTTTTTTTAAAAGAGCTGAACTAAAGACACATGAGAAAGAGATGCACAGCCTCAATTTTGAAGCACATGAGATGCTCTCTTCACATACCACTAAAGAAATAAATAAACAGTCAGTCTGAGGGTAACTCCATCAGCTCCTACATGGTCACACCAAGAGTGAACTTGATTCACAGAACAGAAAAAAAAAACAAACAAGCAAACTCCAAGGAGGTCAAACAGCCAAAGAAAAAGTGAAAAGAGTGCAACTGGAAACCAAGTCAGGGGTTTCCCTTATATCCTGTAGGCTTGAGTCTACAACATAAGCACAGAGATTTTTCATTACAGTAGAGGTATTTCAAAGCATTGGTAGGGAAAAAAAATACCCACTACCTGACAAGCCAACTCTTCTTCCTCCAAACCCAACTTTGACTCTCTTTCAGGCTTGCTCATTCCCTTCTCCTTTTCAGGCCTCTCTTCTTCACCATTATCCACCTTTTATTTTTTTTCTTTTAACTTTCCTTTGCTCTAGGAGTGTATGACATGATGCTGTGCTTTAACAATTGGGCTTCACTGTCTCTGTAGCCCCCACCAGCAGCAACAAGGGATGAGTGTCATAGCTAAGGTGTCTGACTAGGACCAGATGGGGACGGAGGTTTGAGATTCCTTGTCTCTGTGCTCTACAACTGCTCACCCTGCAGCAAGGCAGGTAGGAATCAATAGGGGTTGTTCAGCCTGGAGAAGAGAAGGCTCAGGGGGGACCTTATAGTAACTTATCAGTACCTGAGGGGGTCCTACAGAAAGGCAGGGGAAGGACTTTTTAATATTATATTGGATGGGAGGACTAGAAATAATGGATGTAAATTGGAAGGGGGTAGATTAAGACTAGATATAAGAAAGAAATTCTTTATGGTGAGGGTAGTGAAACACTGGAAGAGGTTGCCCAGAGAGGTTGTGGATGCCCCCTCTCTGGAGGTGTTCAAGACCAGGCTGGACAAGGCACTGAGCAGCCTGATGTAGTGGGAGGTGTCCCTGCCTATGGCAGGGGGGTTGGAACTTGATGATCTTTACGGTCCCTTCCAACCCAAACTATTCTTTGATTCTATGATGGAAATGTATCTTCCCCTCAGACTGAACCTTTCCTGCAAAAAGCAAATTCATTGAGGCAGAAGGTTTTTCTGCCCCAAACACATTTTTATTCAATGAAATGCTGGCGTTTCCACTCACAGGAACAGAGATTTCCATCCCAAACCAGTGTGCTGATATCCTTTCTCTGATGGCAGCCAAAACGTAATGTCTCAGAGGAAAGCAATAAATTGCCACGATGCACCTGGCCAATTTTGTGTGGCTGAAAGGAGCAAAGGAAGGGGACTAATTCCTTCCTGGCTCCCAGGATGATCTCTCTGCTGATACCTGAGATCTCATTGCTTTACTTGCATGGTTCCAAGTGTCTCTGAACTGGTGTTTGTCCTGTCACACTGTGAACCTGCAGCAGGAGTGTTGGGTTGAACAAAATGAATGGTCACCTTTGCTCTAGGCATGGGAGCTTCTTAGAGGGTCAGATTCTGTGCCTCCTCCCATCTGAGGACTGAAACCTCATTCAAATCTAAAGCTGGCATTCTCCAGACCCATGACAGGGTTTCTTTTCAATGTCCTTGTGATCTTGCAGTCATCCAGTCCTGGATAAGATCCCAGCAAATGCAGAGAAATCACATGTGATCAGATGAAGCCCAGGAACAGTCAGATCACCTGAGGAGCAATAAAAGCCAGACAGCTAGCCTTCAGCAGGTATGATGTTCCACAAGGTCTTGGGGAATGATTTTCAGCTATGCCTGGAAAAGGTCCAGAAGTCCCTCTGAGAATAACATGTTACCCATTTCCACATAAAATGTGGACATAGCTGGTGGTATTCTGACAGGCAGCTTTGTAGCACTCAAACCAGATGGCTGTCAGAGTACCACCAGCTATCATCTTCATCATCATCAGTGGGAGAGATTGTGATTTGGCTGTGAGAGTAGCAGGGGAAACTGAGGCAAGGCATGTTTTCAGTGCAAATGTTTGCAATGAAACAGGAGGAACTGCCAGACCAAGAACACAACCCAGCTCTCCAGAGCTTCCCTAGTTCAGTTCTGGAGCCAAAAGGTTTTACATCTTCCTGTTTATAAATGTATAGTCAAACCTGTCTCAAGAACATGCCAAGGTTGTCAGTATAAAATCCAGTCCTGCTTATGTGCTGAGTATTTGTGAGCTTCATCTCCCAAGCATGCTCCATCCCAGTGGTCACAAAACACAAGCTTCAGCTGATCCACCATCACAGATAGACAGATGGACATGCTGCAGTGTGTTTGCAAGTTCCCTCAGGCAAAATGTCAGTCACACACATCTGCACTTCACCATTTTGCTGGCCACTGCCTTCCTGAAAGTTTCTGTTGTCTGCTCTCTGTCCTGCCATGCCATGCAAACACAGCCCCAGCTGTCAGGGCACCAGCCAAACCACTTGTTTAATCACTGAGATGAACACCAGAGCATCTCACATGTCCCTGTGGACATGGAGTAAACAAAGCTCTCTGTGGTTTTGCTGTTCTTTTGGACACACAGCAAATCACCTCCAAGCCTACAGGAAGGCCATAAAGGCATCTCAGAGAATGGTGCTCAACTTGTGCCATTCAGCCACAGACTATAGCCAGGATTTGCCTGATTTCTTCATCTGCTGCTTTCTCATAGAATCATAGAATAGTTTGGGTTGGAAGGGACCTTAAAGATCATCAAGTTCCATAGGCAGGGACACCTCCCACTACATCAGGCTGCTCAGTGCCTTGTCCAGCCTGGCCTTAAACAACTCCAGAGATTGAGGGGGCATCCACAACCTCTCTGGGAAACCTGTTCCAGCGTTTCATTGCCCTCACTGTAAAGAATTTCTTTCTTATACCTCCCCTCTTCCAATTTACATCCATTATTTCTAGTCCTTCCATCACATATCTTATTAAAGTCCTACCCCTGCCTTTCTTCAGGTAATGATAAGCTACTATGAGGTCCCCCCTGAGCCTTCCTAAGAAACACAACTGGTATCATGGATGTTTGCTCTGCCACAGGTAATTTCTATCCTAGTTGATTACTTTCAGACAGTTTTCAAAATGGGAGCTCAATCTAGACACTGAAATTTGGGATCATAGAATGATAACATAGTTTGGTTTGGAAGAACTTCTTTCTTCTATCTATCCTGAATCTCCCCTCTTCCAATTTACATCCATTATATCTAGTCCTTCCATCACACATCTTATTAAAAAGTCCTACCCCTGCCTTTCTGTAGACACTGAAATTGGGGAGTGTCTTGAGCTGAATCTTACTCTTTAAGTGGGGGTTTCAACCCTAATGAGACAGACCACAGGTCCTTTGAAGAACTTCAGTCATGGGACAAGTTTCAGCAGGGACTTGCACTTTCTGAGAAATCAAAGTGGGGAGCTGAGAGCCAGAGCACTGCTGGTGGCCAAGTACCCATTGCCCTGCCCTGTCCTCTTTCAACACAGAGAAAAACAACCTCTTCAAAGGGAGCAGGAGGAGGCAGAGCATGGAAAGCAGTAGCAGCACCAGATCATATCAAAAATAGCAACAAAAATTCTTCATGGGAAGATACTCAGCCTGCCCTCATGTGTCTCAGACCAAGAGCTACATGGAGGCAGGACACAGAGGGTCCTTCCAGTCAAGCTGCAGTGGAAAAGCTTTGGCTAGGAAATGAAAAAGCTGTTGTGTGAAGGTTTCATTACATGAACGATGCCTCGTTTCTTATGGAGGTTGAAGGGTGTGAAGTGTTTACATCAAAACAAGGACAGAAAGGGAAGTTTCTCAGGACAAACAGAGGGGAGGGTGACAAAGGCTTGTAATCTATTGTTTGCCAACAGCTTTGCTTTGTATTTCTGAAACCAAGTGATCTAGGACACAGCTAGCTGCCAGGCTGCCTTTGAACCCTGCCTTCCAGTCCCTCCTATTTTACAAAGTGGGTTTTTTTATTTTTAACACAGTTGCCTAAATGTATGGGTTTATGAGATCTCACTGCCTGCATGTCACACTCTCTCCATCTGTCCCATCTCCTTAGCAGCTCTGGAGCCTATAGACCTTTTCCACAAATTTGCTCACAGGGAAGAGAGCTCAAAGACAGGGAACTACTGCCAGATTTGTGACAGTAAGCATCTAGAAAAGGGATACAGCCCATAACAGGGATCATGATATGTGGTAGGGTGAGAGATGAACTCAGACTTACCAATCCACAGACAGTTGCATCATCAGTTTTTACATTTAGACTCTGAGGTCAGGGTGACCAGTCAGTGGTCACAGCCAGGATCAAAGAGCAGCAGGATCTAGCATGCAACAAGATAAAACCACACCATACTCCTTGCAGCATCCAAGATGCTACATTTCTCTGAGCCCAGACACTGTTGGGGGTACCCATGGGAACACAGGAAAGCTTTGGTGGAAGAAAAAAGGTAGCAGAACCTTTCTAGCAGCTACAGGGAGGACTTGAAATCATCAGCAAAGCAGTCACAGCCTGCATGACTTCACCTTGAGCACCCCAGCTAGGTTTGCCCCCTCCCACAGAAGATGAGATGAACCATCAGTGTCTCCTTATAATAAGCTTGGCAGAAGCTAATGGCTGCATCTGGGTGGCCTCACTCCTTTGAGGGGAGGTCATCTCCAGCAGAGCAGGATCAAAGGCACTACAAAGCTGAAGCTGAAAATGGATTCTCTGCTCTGGGGTTTGTTTCTAGTGCAAGTCCCTGAACAAGGGAAATAAAGACCATTCCCTAAGATTTCTGACCCTGGCCCTTAGGAAAGAGTTGACAGCAGTCTGCCTCCCACACTGTGCTTGTTACCTTGGGGCCATGTCTCATGGTCTCTGTCTCTCTGATGGGAAGTTGGTTGCCCTCTCTTCCCACAAGGAGGGTGTGATGATGAAATGTTTCCATCGTCACAGAAGCTGCCACAAGGATCTATGGCATGGCTGAACTCAGAGCCACTTGGCCAGAGGTCTTGTACTGTTAGCAGCAACTCCTTGCCAGACCTTCTATGGTTCATTTTTCCAGCAGAGCACTCAAAGTACTGTTGCTCCTGCAGCTGCAAAGCTCAGGCCCTGGCAACACTGGGATTGACACCACTAGATTTGTTCCAGCCTCCCTCATTTTGCAAGACTCTTTCAGGCACTCTTGCTTGCCTTGGGGATATTCTTGATGTGCCCAAACAGAATCACCAGCTGAGATCAAGTTTCTCAAGCTGCCACCCTCTCTTGTAGCAGCAGGAAGATGGAGGAAGGCTTAGGGGAAGGGACTGTGCCCATCAGCTCTGTCTCACACCACCATGGGAGCACAAACTGAGCAAGCCAGCATTTTCTCTTGGCATCACCCCAGGAGTGGATGCTGTGGACGTGAAGCAGCTCTCCATGGATCAGAGGAGCCAATTTCCTGGCAAGGAGCATCCCCATTGGGACAGCATCCCAACATTTTCCTACTTCTCCCTCTTTTCCAGCCAAACTCCATTTCCCCAGCTGCCTCTTTCTCCCGTGTCTGTCTCATTCCAAGCTGTGCTGAGTCTCCTCCATCTACTATCAAGGCAGTGGAGCTCACCACAAATTACTGCCTCTCTCTGTCTGCAGGAAACGTGCTCCATCACTGGGGGCTCTGTGCCAAACACACACGTGCTGTGCTCCCTCCAACTGCCATTGCTTTTCCTATGGCTGTAAGGAAAGCTCCCTGAACCCACAGAGCTCAGACAACACAGTTTCAGTGACTCTGTGCCCCCAGTCCTCTGCTCACACACTCTTTCCATTTCACACACATGCTGGTTTGTTAACCAAGGACCAGGCTGCAGGAGTTGACAAACCTCCAAAGGAAAGACCAGAAATGAAGATGGAGGTGTTGCTCTTTGCTCTGAGGCCAGCAGTCCCTCTCAGCAAGATGCTCCTTTCACCATCTTGCTGATGGCAGGATTCAAGAGGAAGCTAACCCCATCTACAGCCAGTTTACCTCCTCACACTAACTGTAGAATCATTGTGAATGTTTCCTTTTCCTTCTCTTTTCCTACCTGAATCCCATCAGCCCTTCCCTAGGACAAAAGGCATCTCTAGGATGAACAAGACCATTTCTTGCTCCTCCTTCACCAAAAAACCAGGAGAAGATTCAGAGTCTGGAGATTTCTTTCTCCCTGTTGCTGGAATTCAGGCAGAGGAATTCAGGCAGAGGCTTCATCTTGGAGCCTTAGAAAGATAAAGAGCACTGGCTTTCAAGAACTAAGCTGTCAGAAACACTGTCTAGTCTGTTCTTCAGGAGGTTATCTGGGAAGATCTTGGATGCTTTTCCTACTTGTGTCTCTGGACTCTCTTCCTTCCTACTGTGAGGAATCAGCTAATTGTCTTGCCCATGAGTTTGGCATGAGAACAATGCTAGGAGAGCTCTTAAGAGATCTGTGTTTTCAGTGTGCTCATGGCCTCCTTCAAAATAGATAAAATGCAAAAAATCAGTATTTACCCCAAAACTACTGAAACCATCCTATATATTTGTACTGCTATCAGTCCCAGCCAAGGGCAGGCAGGCAAGATCAGAATTTTACTAGATGGATTCACAGCCCATCTCTTCCTGCCTGGATTTTTTTATCTTCCAGTACAGTTCACACTCCACCATGACCATTAGTCAGAGCCTAAGTTCCTCCAGGTTTCCCCAAAAAAGCACCTAAAAACGTTAGTTCTATGCTAAGGCTTGAGAAATGAGTACACAGTGTCCATCTGAACCACCAAGGTCACATTTGGACTTTTAACTCCTCAATAAATAAGCTCTTTTAGCCCCTTCTTGGCTTCTTTTGGCTTATGCCTTACATGAGGTGAATTTCTTGGTGATTCTGAATATCTACCCACAAGAGTTCTCAGATACAGAAGAACTGCCTCACACTCAGATGAGAAGTGGAATCTGGTCCAGCTCTGCTCACCTAGAAGTGCCATCATGCCATGTTCCCTGTTCTCTTTGCATCTGTCCTACCCCTGCCCCAGAGAAGTGAGCAATGCTCTGGCCAGGACAGTCTGTCCAAGGGGTAATGGGACATGGGGTTACTGTAAGACAGCTCTCAGAGATGAGATGAGCCACCTGTGTTATCCAGGACCTAACACGGTACATAGAGAAGCAAGAAAACCGGTTTCCAGCTCTTTCCACATGAACGGAGCAGGGCAGCTCACCTCAGTGTCCCATCCCAAGAAGTGGGGATGGATGATCTGCTGACATTCCATGCAGTTATATCCCCCTTCTGAAGTGAAAATACTTTGAGGGGGCTGTATATTTTTGCCCATGGCTTATCTGGAGATGTTTAAGGCCAGGCTGGACAAGGCACTGAGCAGCCTGATCTAGTGGGAAGTGTCCCTGCCTCTGGCAGGGGGGTTGGAACTTGATGATCTTTAAGGTCCCTTCCAACCCAAACTATTCTATGCTTCTATCACCATCAAACTGTTTGCTGTCTGGGGTTTCAAACATCTTCTGCAGCATGGCCACATGGTGCTGCCCAGGGGTTTTAGAGGCATCATTGTGAAGCAAATACTTGCTTGGCTTCCTAACTGTATCTTTGCAAGATAAATCATACTGCTCCCTGCCTTCTCCATCCAAAACTATGCTTATTATCAAAGCTTTTATTTTGTGAAGCAGAGCTGGACCCTGACCTCTGAGAGGGGAAGGAGAAGATGCCTTCTCTCTCTCCTGGAAGAGGGTCTGTCCTCGGTCTCAGCATGGAACAACACGGATAAATTCAGCATCCAGGATTGGGAGGAGCAGTCCTTTTGACACAGCCTATTTGAGGTTTGGAGTGAGGGATGGTGGTGGGAAGGAATTAAACACCATAAAAACGTAGAAGGAGTGCTAAAGACATCCTCTGCCATTTAAATAGGTCGGCCTAATTAAAACCTGATGCGCCGTAAGATCTTATGGGCATCTCATTAAAAACCTATTACTTAAAAAACACAAGCTTAGATGGGAATGTTGTTAAAGGGCAACTTAAAATAAAACTGACCATCTGGTCTTCATTAGGCAATTGTCTATAACCACCGTGTTATTATAAAATCCACTCTGTGTGTGCTCCACATCTGCTTATCTCCTGCCTGCCCCTAAAAGGGCAACGTGGGCTGAGACTCAGAGTCTGGAAGGGGCATGGTGTGGGGGAGGTGTAGGGGGGTTGGGTCGATGCTGGTGTAGGATTTCTAGGTGATAGTGATCAGTTCTTCCCACATTACCCATGTGCCCCCTCTTTCTTTTATTAATCCACATGCATTCTGTCCACCCCTGCGTGCTGTTTCTTCTGCAGCACTCAGCCTCTTTGTCTGCCTCTCAGCAAAAATCATTAGTTTTTCTTCCTCATCCTCACTTTCAGCCTTACCCTGTGAGCAGAACACACATAAAACACAAACAGTGGGACACCCCAGTTGGACCAGGGAGTCCAGGCTCTTTCACCCTCAGCTACAACAGCATAATCCCAATTCCAGTGGCTTGTGCTGCACCCCCAAACTGCCTGCATTGCAAAAACATGGAGGGTTTTAGCACCACAAAAGAAACACTGGCCTGTTAAGTCTAGTATTTCCTTGGGATGCTGGATTCACACTTGGTGTCTAGCTACCCAGCACAGAATCCACCAGAGATTCCTCATCCCAGGGCACCCCCAGTGGAATAATAACCATATTGTCAATCCTAGATCTACAAACAGAGGTATCAAGATTTTGAGTGGAAATGTTACAGGAAAACCCATTCCAATGCAGGAAATCCTCCAAATATGCCCCAAAAAATTTCTATGTAGAAAATAAAATGGCTCAATACCACCAAAAAAAAACCAAACATGAAAGACTAAAGAAACAGGGCTGGCACCTTCCACTGATGGAAACTAAACTTTAAGAGCACTGGTGACAAGGTTTACTTTTCCCTTTCTCCTCTCTCTTCTCCATCAGCCTTTCTCCTCTCAAGAATCAGTTTACTTGATGCAGAATGATTTCCTGCCCACAGTATCTTCCTAGCCTTCCAACGCAACATTGAGAACAACTGTGCCCTTCCATCTGGTCTCTCAGAACCAACAGTTGGCTCCAGACATTTCAGGAGCATGGCCATGGCTGTATGTTGCTATTCCTGGAAGCTGGCTGCTTCTGCTGAAAGAGGAGGTGTGGAGACATGCAGAGACGGATTGCAAAACTCAGGGTGAACCACAGAAGGATGACCCTGTGGCTCTTGCAGTCCTGGGAGGTGGAAGGTAGTGGCAGTGATTGCCTTTCTGGGAAGAGATGGGCTGCAGAAAGGTCTCAAGCACAGAAACCTTGTTCTTTCTCCAGACACAGCCAACCTGGCATTTCTGCTCTCTGCATCTCCCTCACTCAAACAAACTCTTGCTTCACATATCACCAAAGTCAATCCTTCCCATCTCATCCAGTGGCATGGTCCATGCAGAAGATGTGGGACCACACTTTCCTGGTGTAGCACATTTATCCATGCAGGACCAAACCAATGGGGGCTCCTCCATTTATGGACCTTGTGCTCAGGAAGGAGAGACAGGACCATTCTGAATGGAGCAACTGCTTTATGAAGGCAGGCTGAAGGAGTTGGGGTTGTTCAGCCTGGTGAAGAGAAGGCTCAGGTGAGACCCCATAGTAGCTTCTCAATACCTGAAGGGGACCTACAGAAAGGCAGGGGTAGGACTTTTCAATAAGATATGTGATAGAAGGACTAGAAATAATGGATGTAAATTGGAAGAGGGTAGACTCAGATTGGATATAAGAAAGAAATTCTTTACAGTGAAGGTGGTGAAACACTGGAAGAGGTTGCCCAGAGAGGTTGTGGATGCCCCCTCAATCTCTGGAGGTGTTTAAGGCCAGGCTGGACAAGGCACTGAGCAGCCTGATGTGATGGGAGGTGTCCCTGCCTATGGCAGGGGGGTTGGAACTCGATGATCTTTAAGATCCCTTCCAACCCAAACTATTCTATGATTCTATGATTCCATGCTCAAAGGAACCTTTTGTCAGACTCTCAGCACTTTCAGTATGCAGAATGGACAATTCTGACCAGGAGGAATACACAATAAGTCACAATCATGGACCCCTGAGGCACAACACATATCAATCCCACCTGAAATGGTGGAAAGAAGGTTTTCCAAGAGAAAAACAACACCATTGGAGAAAAGGCTCTTGACTTGCTCACAGAGAAGCAAGTAGAAGGAGGTGGAAGAAATAGGCTCTCTTCTGGTAAGAAATGACAAGGAGTAGGAACAATATCCTGACTCCATTCTGTTTTAGAAGGGCTGGACCCAGGAAAGAGTTTTTGCTAGAATTTTCCTCTGACTTCCCCAGGGGAGAAATCAGTTTGCTGTTTGCTCCAAGTATTCTCCATGACACAAATGCTCTGTGTTTATGGCCAAGGTATGCCTCTTGCCCCCAGGGCCCTGGAGAGAAGGGTCAGATGCCATTTCAGGAACACAGGGAGTGTGTGCTGGTTTGTTTGTTTGTTTGTTTGTCATTGGGATGTTGTGAGGGATGCTTGGTTTGTTTGTTTGTTTCTTAAATCTCCCAGGGGAAGTTGCTGGCAGAAAGCACCTCCTGAGGAAGCTTGGACCAGAGTGTGTCTGGCTGGGGGGATGAGGCAATCTTTGTACAAAGAAACAAGAGGTGAAGAGGAGAAGTGTCAGGCCAGAGGGCTAAGGATTTGGCTTGGCTGCTGTGTAATGTGATCATCAGACAGGGACAAAAAACAATCAGAAAATCAGAAATAAGCTTTGCCCACAACACAACTCAAACCTCAGCAAAAGCAATTGGAAATATTTCCTCCTTAAATTTTTGCCACCAATGGGACTCCTGTCTGTTTTATGTAACAGGGGTTTCTCTGGTTCCTATTGAGATGAGTGAAAAGATATCCAGAGCCATGTAAGCCTGCACAGAGAGAGGCTGAGAGATGTCAATGCAGCTTAATATGTCTCTGAAGTGTTAGAGATGTTTTTTCTTGGAGTTGCATCCAAGGTAGTTAGAATTCCCTACAGGGATACCTGTCAGCCAGTCTTACCTTTGCCACTTGTGGAACTACTTTTGCAGGAAATCTTCCTGCAAAAATAATCCACAGAGCTCTAAAATATGCTTGTTAGGGGTAGCTCCAGACACAAGAGAAGGAGCCAGAGGGGTGGCTTAGTGGTGTCATGACTTTCCAAGAAATATGTGGCTGTTGGGCTACTGAGAATCCATAGGAGCTGCAGCAGGAGGCATTGGTTTTAGAATCATAGAATAGTTTGGGTTGGAAGGGACCTTGAAGATCATCTAGTTCCAACACCCCTCCTACTACATCAGGCTGCTCAGTGCCTTGTCCAGCCTGGCCTTAAACACCTCCAGGGATTGAGGGGGCATCCACATCCTCTCTGAGCAACCTGTTCCAGTGTTTCACCACCTTCACTGTAAAGAATTTCTTCCTTATGTCTAGCCTGAATCTACCCCCTTCCAATTTGCATCCATTATTTTCATGTAGACTGGCTCTGCAAGCCACCTTAGCTGGATGTATCATTTGGTTTAAAGTAGCTGGACATGTGGAAAATAGAGCTGCCTTTCCTCTTCACTCCTTCCCTTGGGATAAATGCATATTGCACAGGTCACTACAAAGAAATCTTTCTAACAAGATGCCAGGTCCCATCTGCTCTGGGAGAAATTGCAGTCCTGCTTTCAAAAAACGCTGATGGAAGTAGCAGATGATGTTAATAATGATCCATGGGGCTTTTAGACAGGTTTGCTTAGGAAACCAGGCATGTGAGATCACAGTGTCTTTTAGCCTGTCAATATATTTTTTTGCTGGGTCCTTCCTAAGAGCTTTTTTAACTCACAGGTCAGTTTTAAGCAAATAGAAAAGTTATAAGTCTCCAATATAGGAACTTTCTGTGAGTCTTGTGAAAGTTATTAGCCAAGTGGAAGAGAAGAAAAAGTATAGGTCCAATAAAAACACCCACTGCTGCATGAGCTCAACCCTTTACAAGGCTTCAGAGAATCCACAGAGGTGTTTGCCTTCCAGTCACTTGAGAGACAAAGCTTCCTTGGTCTGTGATTTATGACATCTTTAGGCTTCCAGGTGGCAAATGAATGTGTGCACTTGTCCCCTTTATTGTGTAATGCATTTGCCTGTTCAGGTCATGATAGGGATGGATGGATGGATGGATGGATGGATGGATGGATGGATGGATGGATGGATGGGGTCTGCTCAAAAGATGCTGCAGTGAAAGGGATAAGCAGATAAGGCCTGTGGAACTCTTCTTTGGGAAACAGGAAGGGAAAAATCCCTATAAATCTTTAACTCCAAAAATATGGTGCACACTCATCTCATTTTTGTGTTTTGAACTTTGCTTTACATCCCACAAGCTCTGATGGAAAGGGATCTATTTGCTCAAAAAACATGTGCTTACACATTGAGTAGAAGTTCTTCAGGAATAAAAAGCAATGGTTAGGTTAAAAGAAAGGGGGGAAAAAAGAAAAAACAAAAAAAGCAAACACCCAAAAAGAACCAATTCAAATAAGGTTGAAAAGGGCCACCAAAATGGACCACCATTTCCAGGACCACTCTGCAACAACCACATGTGGGCAGGTGGGCACACACCAGCATGCATGGTGTAAATGGTACTCTGGGTGGTGAGGAAGGAAAGATGGAAAGGAGAGAGAAAGCTGCTAGTGTCTAAGCTCACCTCTCATGGTAGCATCTGACCTGCCTGTGGAAAATGCCTGGTACAAAACAATCCTTTTCTTGTCTTTAAAACAGCCCCATATCCTCTTTTTCTCCTTCTTAGCATCTCTCTTCCTACTGATCACATCACTGGCTTGGAGGACAGATTCCCACAGTTTATCCTCCAGCCAATGATGGAGGAGACCCACCAGAGTCAGCATGTGACCATATAGAGCAGAGGACATCATCTCCTCATCCCACCTGCTGCTTCTCATCACACACCCGATATTTCTTACACTTTAAGGGCTGGAATGCCACCTCTGTTTCTTATCCTGGGTTTCCTTGCACAGCTCTATTAAGTGCCAAAAGCATTTTCCTTCCCAAGTTCCTCCTCCTGGACCTGGTGTAAATGTGTGGAAGGAGAGGGAGGGATGGAGACACTTTATTGTCTTTTTCCCTTTGCTTTTTTCTTTTGTATCATCATTTCAATGAAGAAAAAAAACTCTGGCTGTGCTGTAGATGATGAGGGGTAGTGTAAAGTTCACCAAGAGCAAAGAGTGTTGTGATTACTGTCCCCCACCAGCTGGGAATTGCATGTCTCCTCTCTTATTTATTGGTCACCTGCCCTCCATCACCTCCTCCTTCCTATTTATCCCATCATTCAGCTGCTGTCTCTCCTCTTTTAGATCTGTGGGACATGGAGATTCAACTGTGATGGTTATAGCCATGTAGGAGTCTTCAGCTGCTTCATAACATTCATATTTGTGATATTTCCATGCTCTTTTCCATTCAAAGACACTGTCAGACTCGACTTTATGTGCTGAAACAAGTAGAAATCAACCCAAACCTCAACAGCCCAAGAAATACAGAGTTAAGGAACTGTAAAGTACAGGTTCACACCATCAGCAATGACATATCCTGAGTTATTCTGGGCACATCTCAAGTGTCTGGTGATGAATGGCACAGGCTGCATTTGTTTTAGAAAACCCTTTGAACCTTCATTAAAAAAATTCTGACAATGTTAGACATCAAAATCAGGAGTTATTCTTTTTCAGAGAGCAAATTCCTAGAGCAATTCAAGGAAAATATCCATCCAGAACTGCAAGTACAGTCAAGTGTTGATACTACTTATATTGTCTTTATTTTAATGATAAGAATATTAACTTCAGGCTTTGAGCTGCATAAACACTCAATAAATAACATGGAAGAACTTTCAGGGCTGTCTCCAACAGAGAAAATTATGATACAAGAGTAGTGTATTCTTTAGGCTGTCTTTTAAACATTTTTTTTCCTAAAAAACTATTTTTAAAAGTCTATAACAGTGGCATCCCATTTTGTTTGCTGGAAATTCCCTGTGTAAGTTCTCTGTGAATTTCTCTTCTAGAAAACCACACCATCTTTCTTTGATTCCTTGCATGTTATGTCCTCATTGCACAGATAATTCAGAAATTGTCTCAATTTGAGCTCATTACCTCTTGTTCCATTTCTGAAGGAAAAAAACAATCCCATGGTTGGTTTTGGAGATGCCTTGAACCTGGACAGATAGTACTCAGAGTTCTCACAGTCTGAAGTAAAGAATAAATCCTCTCCATGTTCCTGAAATTCCACAGTTGTTCTTGTAGGGCAAACTAAATTATTCTGAAATGGACACACAAGAGGTGGAGAAAGAAACATGGAAGAGAAATCATTGGGAATTCACCCTCAACCTTAACCCTTGAAGTTAAGAAGAAGTAGGAGTGATGTATTTCACCATGATCAACAGACCACAAGAGTTTGAAGATGTTTCCCCAAGACAGAAAGCCTTCTGGCATGCCTAAATCTCATCATGGGTAAGAGAAGCAAACTGAACCTCTGAGGGCTGAGGTACAAGAGAGCTTCAGGGGAAGTCCACTGTCAGGAGCAGGAGATGATAACAGCTGTCCAAGGGTGTGCTCCACCTCATGGTTGGGAAAAAGCAGGGTGAGTGTGCTGCTGGAGGTGTCTGTGGACTCAGGAGTCCTTTTCATGAAGTTCCCAGGTTGCTTCTGAAAGTTGCCTCCTAATTGCTGCCTTCTGGTTCCTTCCCCTTGCCCTGGGAATTTCTTTCCATCTTTTACTGCCCACACAACTTCACCTTCCCAAGGAGGTGGCCAGACATGGGCTCAGTGAAACATAGATCTAACTCAAGTACCAAGAACTCTACTTAGGGGCATCTTCCAATCCATGTTTGACCCTGTGGGCACAGCTTTGCCTTTCTGCTTCTGGTCTCATTGAAATTTCCTCTCTTCATCCTGGAAGAGGGAGGTGCTTTCATAGAATCATAGAATAGTTTGGGTTGGAAGGGACCTTAAAGATCATCGAGTTCCAACCCCCCTGCCATAGGCAGGGACACCTCCCACTGCATCAGGCTGCTCAGTGCCTTGTCCAGCCTGGTCTTGAACACCTTCAGAGAGGGGGCATCCACAACCTCTCTGGGCAACCTGTTCCAGTGCTTCACCACCCTCACTGTAAAGAATTTCTTTCTTATGTCAAGTCTAAATCTACCCCCTTCCAATTTACATGCATTGTTTCTGGTCCTCCCATCCGATATCATGTTAAAAATTCCTTCCCCTGCCTTTCTGTAGGACCCCCTCAGGTACTGATAAGTTACTCTGAGGTCCCCCCTGAGCCTTCTCTTCTCCAGGCTGAACAACCCCAACTCCTTCAGCCTGTCCTCATAGGGCAGTTGCTCCAACCCTTTGACCATCTTCGTGGCCCTTCTCTGGACCCTCTCCAACAGCTCAATGTCCTTCCTGTGTTGAGGGCTCCAGAACTGGACACAGTAACTCCAGGTGGGGTCTCACCAGTGCCGAGTAGAGGGGTAAAATCCCCTCTCTGGACCTGCTGGTCACACTCCTCTTGATGCAACCCAGGATTTGGTTGGTGCCTTCTTGGCTGCGAGTGCACACTGCTGGCTCATGTTGAGTTTGTCATCAACTGACACCCCCAAGTCTTTCTCTTCAGAGCTGCACTCAAGCCACTCTCCACCCAGCCTGTGTCTGTGCTTGGGATTGCTTCCACCCAGGTGCAGGACCTTGCACTTGGCCTTGTTGAACTTCATGAGGTTGGCTTGGGCCCACCTCTCAAGCCTGTCAAGGTCCCTGTGGATGGCATCCCTTCCTTCAAGTGAATCAGCTGCACCACACAGCTTGGTGTCATCTCCCAGTCATGCTTTGGGAGATGTGTTGTGCCCATGCACAGCATTCCCCTCCCCCTCTGCCATCCCTCCCTCCCCCAGGGTTGCTTCTGGTAGCCACAAGAAGGGGTTAGGCAGCCTATTTCAATTAGTGGCAAACTGCATGGCGTGACTCCAGAGCCTCCATATGTTCAGAAGGATCTGCAACCACACTTTCCTTGACGCATTCCTCATTCCAGGGAAAGGCCACATCTCCACAACTTGCTGGCACCAGTCACACAGGCAACTGCAGAGGAGATGGGATAATAAATACACACTCACATGGACCTATACACAGACACACAGAGGAAAATTTGGCACCCTCCCACCCTCTCCCGTGTTGACTGCCACATGGTCCCCATCAATTTTTGTCAGAGTCAGCCCACTGCTCACAGATGCTGACAAAGCAGTTTCAACAGCTGAAGGGACTTCTCTGCTTTCCTTCTCCTATCCCTAGAATTAATTTGTTTGTTTGTTTGTTTGTTTTTAATTGAAATGTATCTGCTCCTGGGAGACATTTCCCAGCCATGATGTTACCACCTTCCCAGGATCTTCCTTCCCAGGAAGGGGGTAGATTTAGACTTGACATAAGAAAGAAATTCTTTACAGTGAGGGTGGTGAAACACTGGAACAGGTTGCCCAGAGAGGTTGTGGATGCCCCCTCTCTGGTGGTGTTCAAGACCAGGCTGGACAAGGCACTGAGCAGCCTGATGTAGTGGGAGGGGTCCCTGCCTATGGCAAGGGGGTTGGAACTCAGTGATCTTTAAGTTCCCTTCCAACCCAAGCTATTCTATGATTCTATCTTCTGGGCTAGAGTGCAGCTGGGAGTCAGCAGGTTCTGCTTTGTCCTAAGTGAGGAAGGGATGGGGTCTGAAAGCAGAGTCTGCCACTTCTACTATCTCAGGCATCCCTGGAGGAGACTGAAGGTCTCCCAAAAACAGTTGCTGCCCTTTCATATTGGCTGCAAGAGTGAGAGTTCCATCTGTTCCTCCTCTGCTTCAGACAAACAAGCAAAGTTCAATAAGTCTTTACAACCAGAGCACACAAGAAGATCTGTCAGAACCAACCAGCTAGCAGAGGAGCATTCATCTTCCATCCCAGTCATCATGTTATCCATGGTGGATAACATGGATAACCACCCTGGGTTATCCATGATGGATAGGAGAACCAGAATTTCTCCCATGTTGCTGAATACCAGGTCATGTTGACAAAGAAACCACATCACTTTGAGCAGATCCATTTCTCAGAGCTGGAGGCAGCCAAGCTGAGCAGATCCTTCAGGAAATATGGAGCTGTGTGAGCAGCTCAAGCCTAGATGGGGTCATGGGTAGAGTCAAGGCAATTCTGAGGAAGTGAGCTGACCACAAGCCCACATTGCTTGTCACTTCCACTAAGAGACACATCTTCTGATGGGTACAGGGATCTTGTTAGTAGAATAGAGCCTGAAAGCCATCCAAAGCTGACAAACCTTTTCCAAACCACTAGGCTGGGCTCAAGATACAGCATCATGGGATTTCCCTGTACCTATATTATGGTGCTGCTCAATTATATGCATTGTGGTATTTTTATCTCCCTCACAGAAGCCCTGGGTGTTGATCACAAGTGATGAGTGGAGAATGGGAAGAGATAACCATCAACTTGGACCTTGATACTAGGAGCTGTGGGAAGCAGGCTGGGCATTCTGGCTTTGCAGAAATAAATACCACCATTTTCAAGGATGCACAAAGTGAAAGATTAATTAAGACACTGGGATAAGCTGAGGAACCAAAAATTCTTGCAGCCCTGCATTTTGCTTCACATCTTATCATAGTGACCCATTGCAATCTCATTGGGACAGAGGTAAAATGCAGAAACTTGGCCATATCAGGGACAGGGGCTACAAGTGGAAAAGGAGTTGGAGGACAAAAGCCATGCACTTTGTCAATGCACAGGACTGAGGGAGCTGCCCCAAGCCCACTGCAGCTGTCTCATAAGGCCAAAGTCAGCAGTATCAGCTGTGATTTGAGATGGATGAACAGGACAGAAGAATTTGAAACTCATCTCCAAGAGTCCTGACAAGTTCCCATGGAAAGGACTGTTTCCTCCTGCAGTTACCAGAGATCCACACTAGAAGAAATATGCTGAACCTACCACTCTTCAAGGACTTCAAGTCCTCTTCCTGAGCATGGTGGATGCTGCACTGGAAATCAGAGAGAGACTGGGTTAATTTAGAGACTCTTCCCAAGAAGATAAAATGATGACATGACTTGGAATCAGTCTCCCCATATTCAACTCTTCTGCCCCATTCCTGCCTACACATCTAGGAAGGTCTGAAAAATAACAAAACAAACTAGGAAAAGCATCAGTGTTTTTTCAGACTCAACCTGAATCATGTTTCCAGATGACAAAGGCTTTTAAGAGATCCCTGACATCTCAGTATCTGGGGTGAAAACTTTCCTCCCCACTGCTGCTCCAAGATGCATGGTCCAAGAGAGCATGGATGTGAGAATTTTTAATTCCATTGATTCAAGTCTTTCTCCATCCAGTCCTGGAACACCCACATCCTTCTAAATCACTGTTGACAGAGAAGGAGTCTGTCAACTTCACCAAAGACTAACTATTCCCACATTTACCTGACCCAGAGCTAGACCTCATTATTGATTTGAAATCTCATTTTCTGACCACTCCTGGATGGCTGAACCCAGACAGAGAAGAGGGGCATCCAGACAGTTGGGAAAAACCTCCAAGCAGAGCACAGGGAAAGATCTAGAGTTTTGCTGCTGGTTGCATGAAATAAGCTGATTTTGCCAGTCACAGCTCTGATGAATGACAGAATAAACCAGGTTCCTTCTGCAGCCAAATTCCATTGACACCTCCACAGAGTTGGCTTTCACCATCCATCACGACATCTGCTGAGGTCCATGGGAAGGGGAGAGGATGTAGCTCTCAGTCCCACCCTGGGTTATTTTTGCAGCTGGATAAGGAGGTGGTGAACCTGGACGAGAAGGTTGGAGGCTTTTCCAAGGCAGCTCACACAAAAGCTGTGAAATCAGAGCCAGAGCTCAGAAGGCTACAGATCAGGAGCTCCAAATGTATCACTGGCACTGAATCCAGAGGGGCCATGTGCCCCAGAAAGGAATTTCTCTCATTCTGCCCAAACAGAATCCTTCTGCATACAAATAAAAATCTTTCAGACCAGTACCTGCCTCCCACAATGGGGTAGAGACCTGAAATAGAAGCTTAAAAGTATTTTCTGCCCTAATGGGGGAGTACAGGTGGAACAGGGGGACAGAAAAACCTTTTGCATGCCCAGATGCAAGACATTTGGAAAATACCCAACCTCTGTGGAGCTGTGATGGTTTACATCATATGAAGATGGGTTCCTTGAAAATCAATTCCAGGTGAGCTGCATGAAGCTGCCCAGAAGCTGCTCACTAGTTTCCTCTCCCCTCTCTCTCTCTCTCTCTCTCTCTCTCTCTCTCCATGTTCTTTGCTGCCAAAGCACGTTGAAGCTGAGGATTCACAAGCAGCTCAGAGCTTCAGAGGAACCTTCCCAAGAAGCTGTCCCCATCAGAGTGGCAGCTTTCAGAAACCAAATTGGTCATCCCTGGCAGTTGGAGGAAGGGATAAAAATAGGAGAAAGAAATTTCACAATTTCCTGCACATTCTTTCTGATTGTTCCACACGAAAATGGTGGCTGGGCCAAAAGAGAATAATGGTTTTAGCAAGCAAAACATCAGTCATCACCTGCTTTGCTAAGAAGTGTTTGCAAATACCATAAAGGGTTCTTCTTAGCCAAATGTAATTCCTTTCCATAACCATCACCCCCTTCTCCCAGTTACTCACTGTGAGTAATGGGAGGGAAAAGAGATTGGTGCCTTTTTTCCAATCAATTTTAACTCCAGAACTTCCATTTTAGCTGGCAAGTGATCTCCTCCCTCTCATCTTTGCCCCCCAGGAGGGGTGACAGCATTGTGTCTGTAGCAGGAAATGTCTTAGCTTTGGTCACTCAAATATTCAGCAGTAGAAAATAGCATCCAGCTAAGTCCTCTCTGGCAAACCATCAGTGATGGGTCAAGGCCCCTGAGTTTACAATATTTTTTCAAGACAGCAAAGGTTCCTTGGTGCATCCTTCATCAAATTCTCAGTTTTCTTAACTGAGCTAGCAAAAATGTGTTGGAGGGGAGAATTGTTTGTTTCTTTCTTTCTGGGTTTGTGGGCATTGCCAGTAGAGTGTTCAAAATAAGAAAAAGCAAAACCCTCTGACTCGTTGCCCAGAAACTCAATCCCAAAAGCCTCCTCCCAACCTCTGTTTACAAAATTATAAGCTTTCTTTGTCCTAACCATTTTCCTGTTACAATAATATTCTTCATCTTTCTATCTGACTTTTTTTTCTTTTTTTTTTTGGTGCATGGAAAATGTGATTTCATTGTGAAAGGATTTCTCGTGAATCAATACAGCAAAGGGAACACAAGAGATGTTTGCAGTAAATCACCTCAAAGGAGTTACAAGAAGAAGTAGATAATCCCAAGCCATTCCCAGATGGAAGGAGGTTGTGTTTTCCATATACTGTATCTGGGGTTTGTGTCACAAAACATGTTGGTATTTATTTAAAGCATTTTTTTTTCCTTGTACTGTAGGGTTATGATTACATGAAATGAGTTTCCAAAAATTACAAAAATTGGCCTGCTTTAGGTAACAAATGGAAGAACTGAGATACTGAGTTCAAACTTTCTTTCTTTCTTTCTTTCCGTCTTTCTTTCTCTCTTTCTTTCTTTCTCTCTTTCTCTCTTTCTTTCTTTCTTTCTTTTCTTTCTCTCTCTCTTTCTTTCTTTCTCTTTCTTTCTTTCTTTCTTTCTTTTTCTTTCTTTCTTTTTCTTTCTTTCTTTTTCTTTCTTTCTTTTTTCTTTCTTTCTTTCTTTCTTCCCTTATTTGAAGTTAAGAGCTGAGTCCAGCAGCAGGAGGCTGATTCCCATCCAGTGAAGTTCCCTGTGCTGCTGGGATGGTCACAAGCAGTGCAGAGCTCTGATTTCCCAGCATTTTGCAGTTTCTTTCACCCCCTTCTCCATAGCTGGCAGGGGAAGACTCTTGGAGGTAGACTTGCTGCTCCCCTTCCATCAAGCAAACTCTGTCATCACCATCTCCTTGCAGAAGGCTTGGCAGGAATAAGCACCTGGAGAGGAGACTTGAGACAGCTGCTGGATCACTGAGTTCTTGGAAGCACTGGATGGGGAGCAGCCTGTCTGAGCCACACATCAAACTGGGTGTTAGGTACCAAGTTGTTCTCCTAGAGGAGAATCATCTGAAAGCTATTTAGAGAGTGTCTGGATGGAATCAGGTCTGGCTGCTGCCCAGGGGACAGAGACATGTCCTCTCAGTGGTGACCTAAAACTTCGACAGGTAAATGAGGGAACTGCTTCTCCCTTCCAACAGCTCTCTGAGATCTGGAAAACTGGTGAAACATCCCCTAGTGGGCTCTTTGTGGAACTGTGGTTCATTGACACTGTTCCTGCAAGGAACTGAGAAACCAGCGTCTGTAATAGGTACAACCTCAGATGTACGAGCAAGCAAGCAACCTGTGAAGAAATTAAAGTACAACCAGACTTCTCCAAGCTCAGTCTGGCTGTGAGAAGACAGGACAGGAAAGCTGCTGTTGCAGACATTCAGGAGTCATGTTCCAGAAAGGGGAGAGAGCTCTTGAATTTTAAAAATTGAAGAAAATATTATGGATATTATGGTGGTGCCCACATAAGCAAAGCTGTGTGGGTCTGGGCTATGTGTGGCATGACCTATTTGCAGTGAACTTGCAAGATCATTGAGCCCTAACCCAAAAAGTCACTCCTAATATTGCTATTGCTAATATTTTCTGCCTTGTGATCTCTGTCTCCTACAGAGCAAAACAATTTAATTGCAATCAGCCTCCTCCAGGTACTCCAGGACAGTCTCTTCCCTTACTCTGCAGATGGACAGGACTGAACAAAGCAGGAACTGCTTCTTCATTAAATCCCCTGGTTCTTCTCCTGCTGTGAATCCCTCACCCTGATTGTAGTGACAGGGGGTGTGACCCAGACCTGGTGGTTTTTGGGTTTCACTCTCAATGAGGGGCCCTGAGGGCATGATCAGGTCCTGGTTTTTCCTGCAGGTCACTGAGCAGTAGGGGAGTGCAACCAGTGCCAAAACCCCCCCTTGAGGCTGAGGGTGACTTTCTTCACCTTTCTGAGGCTGACAGAGCTCTGTGTGCATGGGCTGCCAGCTTGAATCATTTTTCTTTTCCAGGAAGAGACAACACTCCAGCAATTCCAGAGCTCCACTGCCCTTAAAAACCTGATTTTTTTTTTCCTAGCGTGTCAAACACCAATCTATAAGAGGAGCAGCACCAAGCCTGGCAAGTTGTCCTGGGGCTGGGAGAAATGTCAATAGGAGAGAAAGTGTCTGTCACATATACACACGGGGTTCCAAAGCAGCCAAGCTATTTGAAGTCATCTTTGGCTTGCTGCTGACTTCTCCTGCTTTCAGTGGTGCCGTCAGTAGGGTCTGGCCGACCTCTAGTGGTGCGAACCCACAGTGCGAGCAACCACACTTCCAGGGCAAGGAGGAAGCCTACATCCAGCAGAGCATCTTACCCAAGTATGAGTTCCTCCCCTGGGTAATATAAGGTCCCACATGACCTGAGAAACCAAAAAAGGGGGAAACGGATGGGAGAGCAACCATAGGAGCTCAGATCATGGTCATTTCAGAGGCAATTTTGACCCTCTACTCGGCACTGGTGAGACCCCACCTGGAGTTACTGTGTCCAGTTCTGGTGCCCTCAACACAGGAAGGACATTGAGCTGTTGGAGCAGGTCCAGAGGAGGCCACGAAGATGGTCAAAGGGCTGGAGCAACTGCCCTATGAAGACAGGCTGAAGGAGTTGGGGTTGTTCAGCCTGGAGAAGAGAAGGCTCAGAGGGGACCTCATAGTAACTTATCAGTACCTGAGGGGGTCCTACAGAAAAGCAGGGGAAGGACTTTTCAATATGATATTGGATGGGAGGACTAGAAACAATGGATGTAAATTGGAGGGGGGTAGATTCAGACTTGACATAAGAAAGAAATTCTTTACAGTGAGGGTGGTGAAACACTGGAATGGGTTGCCCAGAGAGGTTGTGGATGTCCCCTCTCTGGAGGTGTTCAAGACTAGGCTGGACAAGGCACTGAGCAGCCTGATGTAGTGGGAGGTGTCCCTGCCTATGGCAGGGGGGGTTGGAACTCGATGATCTTTAAGGTCCCTTCCAACCCAAACTATTCTATGATTCTATGATTTCCTTGGATTGGAAGTCCCTTCAGCATCTCCACCTAAGCTGGTGGCTCTGAGATGATGCTTGGTCTGAATGTGGATGAGGGAAAGATAGAGGTGTGATAGCAGGGGGCTGATCTTGGAGGGTGTTTGTGAAGCCTGGTGAACTATGATTAGGGTCCCTGGGTTCATCCACCTTGCTTTTCAGAGATATTTTTCTTCCCCTCATGCATTAGTTTCTGAAGTGTCTGCACTTGTGGGATATTAAGGTATGGACTCTGAGTGGTGAGATGGGTCCCCACAGGTTTCTTCCTGGTTCTTGGTGAAGGGAAGGAAAGCCAGGGATGAGAAATCTCACAGCCAAGGAGGGTATAGAGAATCCCCCCCTCTGCACTGAGCTGAAGCTGAAGCTGGAGACCCTTGGAAATGAAGGACAACCATCATTTGCAGCCCAGCAAGCTGAGGCTGATAGCAGCCTGCCAGAGCAAGGCTGAGGTTTCTCTCACGTGGAGGTGTGAGCTATAAAGACATGTGAAACCTTATCTCCAAGTGCTATCCATATCAAAGAGTTCAAGGGGGGGCTGCTCTAAAATAGGACTTTGGCACAGGTTCCTGCTTCTCCTCACGTCTTACTGAGGGGCACTCTGCCAAAATGTCAACTCGGCTGCTCCACATGTCCCAGGCATTCCAAGCATGTCCTACAAACCTTTCCGGTGTTCCCAGGAAGATCATTGCCTCCATAAACAACCTCTTCTTTATCCTCACTGCTGTGAAGACTCCTGGTGACCCCCTGAGCACCATCTTCTCAGCTGAGGAGTAAGAGGAGTGTCTTTCCTGAAATATCAGAAGCAAAGTCTGGGAGCATGCCTGGAAAGGTCTCTAAAGATAGTGTTGGACAAACTCTGTACAGGGACTCTCTTTTTCCTTCTCCTCTTCTTGAGCATAAGGGATGATGGAGAACCAAGGGGCATAAGTTGGGGTTGTTCAGCTTG
>VZTY01023267.1:95057-122402 GCA_013400935.1 Turnix velox | reverse complement strand
GGTCGGGCTGTCCCGGTGTGACGGCGCTCCGACCGGGAGCGAAGTTCTTTTTATTATTAACTATGGCCGAAGGTGAATTTGTACCGCAGGTGCTCGGCGGCTGAGGCGGTGTGTGCTCTTCTTCTCAGCCTCTCCGCGCGGTGTCGGAGCCAGCGCTGGCCACAGAAGGGTAGAGCCGGTCGGCGGCGAGACGGGGACCGGACCGCAGAATCGCAGGTACGGCTCCCACATGTCTCTTGGGGTCCAGGGAAGCCGTTGCTGGGGGTGCGGGAGAGCTCGGTGAGAGGGCAAAGTGAGCTCCGCAGCACCCTCGTGGGTCCCGGAGATCCCGTGTCCCGGCACCGCTCGGCCCCCGGGGGGTGGAAGCGCTCGGGGTGGTAGCGCCGGTGGGTAGAAGCGGTGTCGGTGGCAGAAGTGGCTTTTTCCTTCCTTGAGGTTATTGAGCTCGAGAGTTCCTGTGGAAATCATTGGAAATGAAGCTGATGGAATTCCCCGAAATTCCCTCTCTTGCTGCAAGTGCTGGCTGGGGAGACCTGGCAGCCTTGGCCATCGGGGAATTCTGCAGGGCTGGTCCTGGCTCTCAGTTTGCTTCTTTTAGAATGATTCCTACTGTGGATGGATTCAAGAGACCTTAAGATGAATTACGGTAGACTCACAGAACCAGGGGCTTCAAGTGTCAGATCAAAAGTGAGCTGTTCTGGTCTTTTTAATCTAGATGTTTTGTATTTTTTAGCCTTTTTCGTCCCTCCAACATGTTCAACTTTTTTAGTTTCCATAGTTTCTTTAGATTCTAAATTAGGAAATAGCTGAAATTACCTCTCTGCTTTGCTGTTTGTCAAATTACATGAAAATATTCCATTCCTTCTAGGTCCAAATCACATGTTGTTGTTGTTGTTATGCCCTTTGCTGACTTCTGTCATCTCAATATGGAAACATCTTGGAATGCAGAAAGTTTGGCTTAAGTCATAAATAAAGATGGACTGGTTTCAAGTATTTTAAAGGGAATCCATCTGCTCCGTTTGAGAGGTTCTTCTTGTATTTATGAGATTTATCCAGATGTGCCCAATCCTGCTCCAGAAATGCACATAACATTTATATTGTTGTTGTATAAAATAACATTAAAGATGATTGTCCCGAACTACATGGAGGGATTTACAGAATGAGGATGGCATTTTATAATACTAGTAAAATTGTTCATCTAAATGAAGATCAAAAAAGAATGTCTTGCTCCTTTAAAATGTACCATTCTATAGTTGAATTCCTTCTTTCATGATCATACAGGAAACAACTGAGTTAGATAAGCAATAGAGTGTGTATTATGCCCTATAAGATAAAAAAATGGAACAAAGCTTCCCAGCCAAATGGTCTGTAATCTGAGGATCCTGGGAATGGGTTTTTTTTTGTTTACCCAGTGTTTCTCACTGGAGTAGTCTTAGCCACAAGATGGAACATTAAGACAATAATGCATTAATTGAATATGGAAATGCTTTAAATGCAGGAATTCTTTGCCCTTCAGTTTAGGGGGGACTACTGAGTTTTGTCTCTTAGCCCTTTGTTGACCAAAGTTGTCATCTTTAATTGTGGGAACTTCTAAAAGTCTGCTTTTACATCTAATCCTCCTTGTAAACATCTGGTGCAGGACTTGCCCCTCAGCTTCCAAATTCTTGTGAAAACCCCCTTTGTCAGAGCTGCCTACGGCATCTGTCACATGCACATTGCGTGTCATTGCATGTCGAAGAGCAGGTGCTAAGACTTAGGTACAATAGGTCTGCCATTTTGTGGAGGAACATAGAAAGAAAAAAAAAATCAATTGAAAAAAAAAAAAGATGGAAAGTGCTCCTTAACTTTCTCTTGTCAAATTTTGATAGAAAATCAGTTACGAACTTTTCCTTTGATATATGTGCTGCTTGTTTCATTTCAGACTGCAGTTACACCTGGTGTTTTAAATTAGAAAGAATAAGAGCAAAGATATAATTTAATTGCTAAAAGAGGTGGTTTTTAAATAGGGAGTGGACTTTTACCTCTACACCTGCAGCAAAGCTAAATGAAGCAGTTTTACAGAGAAATTACTGTCTCCTGTCTTTTGGGTGTGAGTTATTCTTTGAGCAAAATAGTTTTGCTGGTTAAAACTGTGGATTAAATGCGTCTCTGATATATTCAGAAGCCCAGGTCAGAAGTCGTGACTGTCTTTCTTGATAGTAAATGAAAATATTCAATTGTATCATACTTTTGCCTTCAAGAGACAGAAATTATAAATATTCAAAGCATAGAGCTCACGCCACTGATCACGGAGATCTGATTCTAGCCCCGATAGAAGTTTTTTTTCAAAGTTTTAATCACTTAGATCTTTCACACCGTATTTTCCCGTTGGGATTTGGTGTGATTTTAGTAGTTCTCTGTATGTGTTAGATACTTTATTTCATTATCAGATATAAAGTAAAATGAAGAGCTAACAGGGAAACGGTTGGCATTGTAAAATTTTCTAAAAAACTAAATAAGTTTGCCATTTCATTAGAGCTATGAGTTTTTGCTAGAGCAATGGGATTGTCATTGTAAAATTTTCTAAAAAACCAAAAAGTTTGCCATTTCATTAGAGCTATGGGTTTTTGCTAGAGCAATGGGATTGTCATTGTAAAGTTTCATTGTAAAGTTTTCTATGAAATAAGTTTCATTAGAGCTAAGGGTTAACTCCATTTCCATCAACATGGGCAGGTTGTTCCTCCTGTGGGGCAGATGTTTTTGCTCTGCCATCTGCTGAAGCCTACGTGCTTATGTGATACTGAATTCCCTGCCAGTGCTTCCAGAATTTCTTGGAACTCCAGTCATGCGACATTATTGCTTAACAATGAGTTGGAAAGCAAACGCTTCCTGTCTTGAGAAATCCGGGAAAAATGAGGGGGGAAAAGGAAGATTTTCTTTAAACTAGAGGAGTTGAGACCTGATATGGCTGTTCCTGCTCCAGCAGGGGGATTAGAGTAGGTGATCTCTTAAGGTCCCTTCCAATCCCTGACATTCTGTGATTCTGTGAATTTGCTTGCTTTTTTTTTTTTTTTTTCCTGAGCTGCAGCAGCAAATCCACTTGTATTCTTCTGAAAAAAGTTATTACTGTGCTCGGTCATGTTTTGTCTCTCCCCCAAATGTGAAAAGCTCAGCTCTTGATCATGAGTGAGAAAATCAGGCATGTCCTAAATTACTAGATGAGCAGCAATTTAGAATCACAGAATGTGCTGAGTTGGAAAGAACCTTCAAAGGCCATCTAGTTCAACCCCCCTTCGGTGAGCGGGGACATCTGGCCTTGAATGTCACAGGAGATGGGGCGTTCACCACGTCTCTGGGAAACCTCTTCAAGTGCCTCCCCACCCTCCAGGTGAACTGCCTCAGAGGAGGTCACAAAGGAAGTTCCAGTTTAATCTTCCGTTTTCACTAATAATGTTTTTATTCCTTAACCTCCACGATTGAAATTTTCCCTGTTTAATCTTTAGAAGCGTGATCAATGCATATGAGAATGGAAGAAACAGAGTGCAAACATGACTTTAATGACAAGTTCAGGAACTTGGATTGTTGGATAATTCCCTTGGAGTTTGATCTGACATAAAGACTGATAGTTACTGAAGTGCTAATACTTCCAAATATATTGGGAAAAATCAGATTCTTTTGCTATTTTTCTCAATTTTTTTATATAAGTAGATACATTTATCAATAGAAGGTGGGGTCTTTATTAGAAAAAGGTGGGGGGGTTTCCCCCTTATTCAACAGAGGAAGAGTCTGACTGTTGCCTACCTTTTGTTCATTGTTCCACTGATATCCATACTTAAGAATCTTCCAGTTTCAGAGAGGAGTTATTTGAGGGGATATGGCTTTGGTACTGTGCCTCTGAGGCTGCACATCCTTACATGTACATGGTGCCCACTTGCGTGCTTCCAAAAGGTCATTAATTTTTTCCTGAGCTAATGACTTAATAAGTTTATGGCTCTGCAGAGCTGCTGATCCCTTGCCAGCTCCTTTTGTCTGGTGCACTGGTGAAGCTCAAATCTGTAAGAAGCATTAAAGGTTGATCTACGGCTGGAGTTGGAGCAGAGAATATTGAACCACCAACGACAAATAGGTTTCAGTGGTCTCTTCTACTTCAAAATCTGAAACTTATGCAGAAAGGAGATCTTTGGAGAATTTCTCTCCTCCTCCACAGAGGATTTTCTACTCCACAGAGAAAATTGTGAAGTTCTGAGATGTAAACAGCTGTAACAGGTAGTAAGAGCACTGCCAATTGATATGAAGGCTGGTAGCTGGGTTGAATCCAGAATATGGTTTTCTGCAAAGTGGCTATATTGCATCAGCAAAAAAATCTTGGGGAAATAAGTGGGGTCTTTTTAAGTCTAAATTAATCATTTAATCTGTTTTCAGTTTATCCTTACTAGCACCTGACTTACTTGCTAACTAGGGTACCAGTGATAGCACTTGGGGAAAATGTTTTAGTCAGTAGATCAGACACTTCATTCTTAAATTCATTCAGTTATCTGAGTGGAATCAGGGCTTTGGTGACATTGACTGTCAATGATTTTGGTCTAATGCTTGGTCTTTTAATATCTCACATACTAGCAGCTTTGCTTTTCTGGCAGCTAAAAAGAGCAGCTCCTCTGCTATCAATAGTCTAGTATCATAGAATCATAGAATGGTTTGGGTTGAAAGGGACCTTATTTAGTTCCAAGACCCCTGCCATGGGCAAGGACCCCTCCTGCTCAATGCCTCATCCATCCTGGCCTTAAACACCTCCAGGGAGGGGGCATCCACAACCTCTCTGGGCATCTTTTTCCAGTGTCTCACCACCCTCACAGTAAAGAACTTCTTTCTTATGTCCAGCCTAAATCTCCCCTCTTCAAATTTGCATCCATTACTCCTAGTCCTGCCATCCTGGACCCTATTAAAAAGTCCTACCCCAGTCTCTCTGTAGGCCCCCTTCAGGTATTGATAAGCTACTATGACGTCCCCCCTGAGCCTTCTCCAGGTTGAACAAGCCCAACTCCTTCAGCCTGTCCTCATAAGGGCAGTGCTCAGCCCTCTCATCATCTTTGTGGCACTCTTCTGGACCTGCTCCAACAGCTCAATGTCCTTCTTATGTTGAGAGCTCCATAACTGGACGCAGTACTCCAGTTGGGGGTCCCACCAGAGCTGAGCAGAGGGGCAAAATCACTTCCCATGACCTGCAGAAAAGTCTTTTGGTTACTTATCCTTACTCTTCCATGCTCCTCATTGTTCCCTGAGAACAATGGTATCAGGCACTATAAGGGTTCTGAATCCCAGCATCTGGCAGAGTGGTAGGAGGAACATAATTACCTTGATTGGGTCACTAATCTCAGCTTATAATAATGTTTTCTGTTGGCAGAATTTCAGCACAACTTTTCCTGCTGAACCTGGCCAGTGTCAATGATGGCAAGATTCCTGACTGCTGTGCTGCATACCCTGTGGATTCTTTTCTTTTCATGTGTAACAAATGGAGGTATATTTATCAACGTTTTATATTATTATACTGAAGTTTTTATCAACAGTGTTATCCCATGATTAGTAAGCAACACTATTACCATTAATCAACTAATGTAAGATGTGTCACTTCAAATGTCAGAAAGTATCTGCATACTGGAATAAATTCCTGGATTTTTTTCTTTTATTTTACACTTGGGCAAGAAAAAAAATGGGAATTTGAAAGAAGAAGAAATTGAAGTTTGGAAAGTCATGTTCCTGCTCTTCCTCATGGTCTAATGGACACCTTGCTGCAAACAAAGTGCTCAGCCATCACTCGGTCACAGAGTGGCAGAAGTTCACAGGGACATTCTGAGATCATCAAGTCGAACACCCAAACTTTTGGCAGTTTTAGGTTGTTTTTTTTTGTAAAAGCAAACCAAAATAGATAAAAGTAAAAATCTATTTCTAAAAAAGATTTTATTAGCTACTTTCCTATGTACGTTGCATTGGAATTAAGAACTAAAGCTTTTTGAGAGAGCTCACTGGTTGGATCATTTGGTCTAGGTAATCCCACATTTTCTGTAAATGGTCTTTATCAAAGTTTAATTTTACAGATTCTTCTCCTCAAGTTAATGAAATGTTTTAAGCTTCTTCAGCATGGTGTTCCAGTTCAGGATTAAAAAAGAAATCCAGTATTTCAGTTCCCTTTTTAAACTACATGAACTGAAAACAAGCCCTGTACTGTGTGTGGTTTGAAAAGAAAATTCTCAAGTATCTGAGGTTTTTAAGAAAAAAATTACAGTCTACCAGAGATGAAAATGGGAGAAGGTCACAGGAAAAAGATGCAGAAGTTAATTTAAAGTTCTGGAAAGACTTGAGAACACTGAAAAGCAAAATAAAACTGCTTATCATCATAGTTTAACACAGCAGGAAGAGCTTCATTTACTTGAAGTATTCTTGGAAGAGTAAGATCCTTAACACATAGAAGAATAATGATATTCATCTTTAAAGGGCTTGAAATCTTGGTATCTCTCTTTTAAAAGTACCTCATAACATGCAAAGAGAGACTAACAATAAAAATAGAAATTGCTACCCAATATCAATAGCAGCAAAAGGATAAATGGGTTCTTTTAAAATAAATAAGCAGTTTGACTGCTACACTATTGCACAAGTTCAATCTTTAACTTGCTGCTCTTCTGATGATGCTTGGCTTTTTCTTGAAGAATCAGGGACCGTGAGAAGAAAACAGGACTCAACATAGTGCTGCCATCCAGAAAGGATATAAGAGTGATGATTCTTATCTAGAAGATGAGTTTTTAGTCTTAGAACTAAAACAAAACCTCAGGGAGCCTCACTGAGGTTACTGAGTTTACTCAAATCATCCAGGACTGCTCAGTAGTCAACTTTTGTGAGAGGCTTTTTAGAAAAGCAAGTGAAAGTGTGGATCTTAATGAAAGCCCATACAGTGACAGTGCTGGAGAATTAAGTGTTTTTTTGAGTTAGGTTTCTATTGAAGGACCAGAGGTTCTGGTGTAGGTCCTGTGGTATGTAATGTATAATGTCTACTAAAAGGCATCTGAGCATCATGTTTATTTGGAGGCACTGTACTGCATCAGAGGATGCAGAAGTTGTATCAGAATAAATAACACAAGTGGACTAGAGAAAAGTAGAAATGTAGGAGGCATAAAGTTAAATTATGTATTTTTGAAAACAAAACCTTTTGATTAAGAGGAATGATTTGAAACTTAAATGCTCATTGGCTAGAATAAACCTGTGAAGCAGCAGAAGGACAAGAATATGACAGGATATGAATTGTTGGCAACATAATCTTAGCTTTGCAATGCAAATGACAGGAATGGAGAGTTAGTAATGTGCTAGGCCATGTAAACAAAATTATTTACATATTACAGAGAAATTAAAATCATGTTTTATATGTCTCTTGTATAACTTCCACAGAAAAACTCCTGGGAGAATCCCTTAGGAAGCTGTAAGAAAAATATGAAGTAATAGCATTCTAAAAACCAGCCAAATTTGAATGGGGAATTGAGATGGAGAGCAGGAGAGGATTTAGATCTGTACAAATTGTGCAAGAGAATGTAGATGTTATTAATATTTACATAAAATATCAAAGAAGGCAAAGAATTGTCTGAGATGATGAAACTATTAGCCATTTCTGTCTCCTTCATTTGAAATTTATATCCTAATAACAGTATGACCTTACTGTCACAGAGCTCCTCCTCTTCTGTTCCTTCTCCCAGTGACTCATGCATTAAAATGATAGAAAATGAGGTTGGAAGGGCTACTGAGGAGTGTGAATTCCATTTTCCTTTCTAGTACTTACAAAGGTATTTTTGACCAACATGAAAGAGACCATAAACAGGAACATTGGGAGTGCAGAGAATTTGGGCTTTTCTGTACACTTTCAGTGTCTGCAGAGATGTGACTCAATCTTTCCAGGTCCCCAGACACTATCACAACAATGAAAAGTAGTAGAAAAAACAGGAAATACTGAGTGAAATTGAGAAAAGGTGCACAATAGAAGCAAGCCTGTGACAGGGAGATCTAGGCAATGGGGAACCACTCCAGGGAGGCAGAAGGCACACATTTGGGAAGCTTGGAAGCATTGTGGATAACACTGGAGTACATGCCTGTAGGCAGTGATTGATCTTGGACTCGCTGTTAAACTGCATTTTGGCTTTTGAACCTTCTATATTTGACATAGGATGATGCTGTTTTATTATTAAATGTTGATATATTCTAGATAGAGCTAAAAAAACCCAGATTTTCTCTGCTTGAATGAGTGTTGGATGAATTGTGCCTTTCTATTTCACTATTTACTATTGCAGACCCCCTTTCTTGCCTTGATTGTAGATGTCTCCAGAAAGGTGGAGACATTTGGTGACGTGCATAATTTTCCATTTACTAAAAACACAAAAAATAACAGTGCTCTCACTTGATGTACAGGAGGTTGATTGTTCTTTTTAGTTGGAAAAGTTAATGTTTCTACTTAGTTAATTTTATTCTTTTGATTCTCTTGATTCTCATGGTGTGCTGCTTCTCCATGGTGATGGCTACAGGACATGTGCAGGAGTTTGCATGCTTGACTGACTATGTCAGAGAGCTGCTTTGCCATTGGAAAGTGCCTGCACTAACTAATTGCTCCAACAAGTTCCTGCTGTACTACACAAACGCAATGCTTCCTCATCCGTAAGTGTTTAATAAAATATTACATTATCCTTACTAAGAACCTCATTGTTGGAACACCATATGTTCTATTACCATCACCTGCTTTGTTTCCCTTGCTCTACCATGCAAGAAAAATGCAATCCAGATTCTTCTTCTTGCCAGGAGGAACATGGGTTAATTTTTCTTCATGTGATCAGTCAGCTTTTCTGTTGAGTTTTTAAATTGTGCAGTAGAGCTATCCAAGAGGTGTTTGGGGGAAAGGGAGTTGGTTGGGAGTGTGAGGGAGCTCGGGGTTGGTTTGGATTTCTTCAGGCTAAATGTTTCTAGGAACTGAGCTTCTTTGTCTCAGATTTGATTAGCTCTCCACATTGGGAAGCTTGATTTCACCTTTTCAAGAAGTAGTGTGCCATGCTCTCTTAACATCACATCATTTTCTGTCTATTTTTCAGAAGTCATGTGTGTATTCCCGAGAATGGAAAAGACAATTTAAGTTGCACTTGCACAATATATCCAGATTATTTTGCATATGCCCTCACTTATAATATAACTCTGCAGTTCAGTGGGACTGAGATGTGGAATACCAGTGTTACACCAGCCCTGGTTGGTAAGAAACTGCTTGTTTTGTCACCAGGACATTGGGTTCCAATGTTGCCAGGACAGGCTTTGCAGTTCTAACTCCTCATTCACGTCCCTGAAAGATGCCCTGCTGGCTTAAATGCTACATTTATTAGGCTTGTAAACATGATTCTTAAGGAAAGAAAGAGATTTTTCCTCTTGCTGTGCCCTCTCAGCTGCCAGCCAGCAGCAGTTTGGGAGCTCAGATGTATCTGTAGTGCATTTTTCTTGTGGCTGTAGAATTCAAGGATGAAGAAGAATGTGCTGCTTCTGTTTGTAGAGAGGCAGGCTTTCCCTGCTGAAATTTCTTCCATCCCCAACTCTGTCATACTCTGATTTTTCATGGCAGTTGAATCATTCCACTCCACAGAGGGTTTTTTTTGTAGTAATTGCTGTTGGATTATAACAACCAGTGATCAAAAGTTAATGACTGTGCTCTTCCTCAGGACAGAGTGTAGATACTGTCTGTATCTCTCCTCAGACACCTGGTTTCTTAAGAACAGTGTACTTGTTCATGTGCTTGTCCCCTCAAATACTCAGAGAAATCATTCCTGTGCCTTAGGCAGGTGCTGTCTGCAGTGATGAGAGGTTCTTTTCAGAATAAAGATTGTCACTGCTGCTTATCAGCAGAGCAAGCAGGATCCTGCATCAGATCCTGCATCAGTCTTACAGATACAGGTCACCAGGACAGCCTGGCTGCAAAGTTGTCAGCAGCTCTGTGTCTACCCACAAGTAGGGTGCAGATTGTTCCCATTTTTCCAGTGCACCAAAAGGTTGAACCTGCAGTTTCTTCAGCCTGCTTGAAAATTCAGTACTTATTAATGAATACCTTGCTGTTGCTGTCTATTGGTCTCTGTATCCTTGTGCTACAGCGTAGTGATAAAGGTTAAATGTTGTGATGGATGTGATAAATGTTCTGGTCTTTGGTGAATATTTGTCTCTCTGCTTGTCTCTATCAGAGCTTTCTCATTACCATGTTCTCAATTGTATTTTTTTAACATACAGTTAAACCGAGGGCTCCCAAAAATCTTTCCATTGAGAAAACTGAAAATGGTAATTTCAATCTGAGCTGGGAGGAGAGCTATTCTTCTGGATCCAGGCTCTTTGGAACACCCGTCATCTATGAAGTGAAATATTGGAGGAAGCAGCACCCAGCAGAGGTAAGAGACAGGCAGTGTTTTTATTTTCTGTCTCTTTGTAGTATTCAAGTTTTAAAAAATCTTCTGAAAAGTCATGAATACATTTCATGAGTAAGGGCCAGCAAGGGCAAGTCCCACAATATTTCTGATCACACACTTGCCACAGGTTACATTGCCCCAAGGTGGCTCAGCTGGGTTTTAAAGGATTAAAATTCTTCTGACTGAAATGGTCAGGGCAGAAAATGAAAATACGGTGCTTCTGTTGCCTGAATTTCATTTGCTCTTTAGACTTCAGGAAGCTGGAGGTTGTTCATGACTCTCTGGTGCACTTGAAGCATTTTGGAGATCTTCCTGAATAATCCACCACCTTTCAGACTGGGCAGCTTCTGGTAGGGGAAGAACATGGATGGTGACATGTCACAAGTTCTGCCCACTCATGACAATATAATAGAGTCTGACACACATTAGAGGAGTTGTTCATTTCCTCATTTCCTTTGTGAAAGGTTGCCAAAACACATCAGGCTATTATTACTCCATTGCTGTCACTGAGCCTTCACCCCATGAAGAAATCAAAGGGAACTTTCTCATTTTCTCTTCAGGTTTCTATAAAAACAATTAACTACCGGGCAAAAAGTTTTGAAATTTCTGCAAGCTCCTTGAGGAGAGGCCATGATTATGTTGCAAGTGTAAGGTGTAACTACACCCAGTACTCAGCCTACTGGAGTGAATGGAGTGAGGAAGTTGAATTTCACTATTGTAAGTATTGTAACAAGAAACAGCTTGATAAAAGAATGATACAGTTTTATAAATCATATCATATATATATATATATATCCTGCTGCTCTCATCTCAGTGGAAAGTTATGAAATCATCAGCTTCATCCTTTTGAATTTATTGTGGATACATCTGTAAAGGCTTCCAAAGAGAATGAATATAAAAAGACAGCTCCTGGGGAAACTAAAGAAGAGAAGACCCAGGGAAGCTGGATTGTTCAGCCTTGTGGAAAAAAAAAGAAAAAAAAAACCAAAACAACTAAAAGGGGATGTGTTTATTCTCTATAAATATTTCATGAAGTAGACACCAGGGAAGGAGAAGAGATATTTAAACTAAAGAAAAACATTGATGTTACGAGCAAGTGAATATAAATAACAAAATGCTATTTAGGCTGCAAATTGGACCATCATAGGACTAGGAGTTTATATAAATCTCCAAAGAACAAGAGAGAGGAAAGGAAGCCTAGATAATAATGCCATTTAGGGACTGTATAACAGGTTTGTCCCCAAGTGCTGGCAAATGGACTCCCAGTACATGTTGGTTCTCCCACATCCTTCTGGCTGTGGTTCCTGCACTGATCTTTGAGATGTGCCACACACTGTGACCACTGAGAGCTCTGTGTGTTCTGTTGTTTATCTGCTGGAGTCTTTATTTTACATCCTGTAAAGGAGCATTTTTTTTGAGTGCAAGAGAAGAGCAATGAATTTTGTATTGCCAGTATTGGTATCTATATGCACTTACACATGTAAATGTATATGCTTATTTAACAGATTTCCAAGTAACAGATGAAGACATTCTGCAGATGGTTGTTCCCATATCCTGCATTCTGATCATGGCAGTGTGTGTAATTTGTTACTTCTGCTTCACCAAGTAGGTATCAGACTGTGCAGGGGTTTTATAGGGTAGCAGTTTGCACAGATATCAGTATTGCTATTGATTGGCTGAATGTCTAGTAATACAGGATTCTCATTTATTTTTCCCAGCACCACCTTTATCTGGCTCTCTGTGAGCAAGGGTTTTATAAACATGAATCAGTTACCCATTCAGCAAATGACTGAGTGCAACTGAATGTTCTCTATTAACCTTACTAGAATGAGTTTGTTATAACATCCAAAACAGGCTGCAGTTACAGGGTTTGTCATTTTTAGAACCCAGTTTTTGCTGAAGTTCCGGTAACAATGGTTAAATATCTGTATTTCTTTTGAATTTTTTTTTTAGTGATAATGTGAAAGTGGGATCCTATCTGTTGTGTGCATCATTTCAAACATGATTAGAAGAGCACGTGACTGTGGTTGTGCAGAGCAGTCACACACCAAACTTATAAACATCTTTGCACTGGCTTAATGAAAAGCAGTACTTGGACATGCACAGAACAAGCATTTCCTGCTGGTGCAATGGGAAAGGGAAGTGTGCACTGTTGAAGCCAAAATGCAATCAAAGCAAAAAATTTTAACTTTTCCCTTGCAGAGTGAAGAAAGAATGGTGGGATCAAATCCCAAATCCAGCAAAGAGCCATTTGGTTGTAAAAAATGTCAAGGTAATTTAAATTCTTTGCAAAAAAGATCTTTCCCCAATCACCAGAAGTAAACTACTGGTCATATGTTCTAAATCTCATTTGTATTTTTATTAGTTTTCAGTTATGTGCTACATTGATGAAATTAAGTTCCCTTTCCATGACTTAAAGCAGAGTCAGATGGAAAACCAAATGTAAGTAAGACAGAAGGGAAAGAAGTATCTCTGCTGCATAGAATAATTTCCTGTTGCATAAACATTAATTCTCCTTTCCTTTTGACTTCCAAAAACAGAAGTTGCAAGAACTGCCAGGCTCAGAGCTTGTCAAGTCTAAACTTCATGGGAAAAGATAACATCAGAAGTACTGAGAAATCTTGCAGTTGCCACAGCAAGTCTGGAGAGTGGTTTCCAAAAGGCAGCAGTGGAGTTTTAACCCCTGAGACAATTCAGGTTGAAGAATCTTTAGAAATCTGTGAATGTGTACCAGACACTGAGGATGAGAGCCAGGAAGAGGCTAGTGACCAGGTCACCTTGTTTGAGCCTTTTGAGAGCAGTGTTGGTGCTTTCAGAGAGCAGGATGATGCACTGGCTAACATGTTTATGGAGCTCCTGGCAGATGAAAACATGCAAGACAATAAAGACTCAGATATCATTACAGGTGAGAGCAAAACCTGGATGAAACTTGAGTCAGAAAATCCATCACAACAAAATCCAAAAGAAAGCACAGCCTGGAGTCAGCAGCCTCATACAGTTTCCTCTTTCACCACAGCCTTTCAAGATGACTACAACGGTAGTACAGTCAGCAAGAAATCAGAACAATCTGAAGAATCCTTTGAATCCGGCTACCAGAGTGAAAGCATAAATTCTGCCTCTCTGGATGCAAGTGATCTTCAACATATGCTTAGTGAAAGCCTTTTCCCATGCAGTTCTGAAAGTCAGCATGATTCATGTGTCCTCATCCAGGAGTCTCCAAATAAACCATCTTTTGTGACCAAAAAAGCTACAATAAGCAATCCTGAATACAAGAGTTTTGATACCCTTGTGTCTCCACCCATAGAGCCTTGTGGTTCCACCTACAAGAGCTGGAAAAAAAAAGAATCTCCACCCATGGAGCTTTGTGGTTCTGCTTACAAGAGCTTTGACACCCTTATGTCTTCATCTGTGCAGCCCTGTGGTTCTAACTACAAGAGCTTTGACACCCTTTTGTCTTCATCTGTGGAGCCCTGTGGTTCTAACTACAAGAGCTTTGACACCCTTTTGTCTTCATCTGTGGAGCCCTGTGGTTCTAGCTACAAGAACTGTGACATCCCTATGTCTCCATCTGTGGAGCCCTGTGGTTCTAGCTACAAGAGCTTTGACACCCTTTTGTCTTCGTCTTTGGAGCTCTGTGGTTCTAGCTACAAGAACTGTGACACCCCTGTGTCTCCATCTGTGGAGCCCTGTGGTTCTGCCTACAAGAGCTTTGATACTCTTGTGTCTACATTCAAGGAACCAAGCAGCTCTGGATATAAGAGCTTTGATACCCTTATGTCTCAGTCTATGACTAATAGTAGCGTGACCTTGTGTTTTGAAAATGTGTGCTACTCTCCACCAGAGACACCATCAGATACAACAAAACTTGGCAGCAGAGATCAAACCTGTCAACTCCCAGGGAATCCGGGATGTTCCACCAACAGCAGGTCTCCCTGCAGTGAGGTTGATGTACAGAACACCTGTTCAGAACATACTGATTTTCCATCTTTCTCTGCACATGCAAATGATGGTGCTTCAGCGTCCCTAACAAAAGAAGAAATACATAAGCAAGAGTCATATCAAAATGTTCAAAAGAAAGGCAATGCAATCTCTTGCCCTGTTGGACCTCCACCATCTGGTTACAAACCCTTTGCTAGTGCAGTTAAACGTAATGGTGTGTACTGTGACAATGACATTGAGTTTCACTGGGGTGAAACACCTCCAGTGACTACAATCTGTGAACCCAACCAGAGGACAGATGACCCCCTGTGTTTGACTGCACAGGGTTCTGATGGCAACATTGTCCCAAGTTCAGCCTCTGGTGAGGATGTCACACACAGCAGTGGTGGCAGCCTTTGGATTGTCAGGTCTAAAGAGCCATCTGGTGATAGCAAAGATGAAAATAACAGAGGTGAACAACTAGATGGACATCTGCTAGAGCCAAACTGTCATGTTTTAAACAATAGAGAAAGAACTACAGAGGGTACAAACCCTAAAAATCTTAACTGTTCTGATAAAGAGAGCAGCAGTGATGGACTAAATACTGGCTTTCTCTGCTACATGCATAACCACTTGAAGAAAGCTGGAAATGCAGAGGAAAATGAAGAAGCAATGAAGCATGCAGTAGGCAGGAGGCTGGGCTCAGCAGGTACCTTACCAGGAGGATCAGTGCACACCACTGAGCTAAACTTAGAAAGAAAACCTGCAGAGCCTCTGGACTTTCTTGTCTCAGACAAGGTGTCACCTCCTCTTTTTGTGGGTAACTCCTGCCCTGATTCTCATGCCCTTCATAGTGAGGGTTCCAGACTGGTGCCTGCAGTTAAAAATAGAACAGTAGAACTATTGAGGGAAAGCACTAGGAAGAATGAGAAAAAGAAGAAACTTGAAGAAGCCCTTACTCAGGAGGACAACTGCTACATGAAGGTGGCCTAGCCGTGCTTGCAAAGACTGAACCAAACAAGTCTTTGGAAATTAAATTATGTCACCAACTGAAACGTTGCATGTTCTTCCAGTCTCACCTGAAGCAAGGGCTGATACAGTCCAAACATGGATCCAGGGGGTTGTAACACTCCTGCCTGCTGCAAGGCTGGCAAACCATATGTGATGCAGGCCCCTGGGGACAGTAGAGCTTAACACCTAACAGTTGCACTTCCAGCACTATGGGGGGCAAAGCCAGAGCTGAAGTTTCCCTGACTGTGATTGCTCCACAAAAGTGAGCAGCAGCTGTGTGAAGTAGTTGTTAGCACAGCCCCTGTGGCTGCCACCCTGGCTCTGTGTATTTCACACAGAGGTGATGTGGAGGGTGTGGATGCACATGCAGATGGGAGGGCAAGTGACAGACTTGCAGTAACAGTGTCACAAAATTGTCATAATTTATTTACTGAGGAGGAGGAGAAGAGAGAGACCCTATGTGCCTAGCCCCAGCATTGGTACGAGTTTTGTACTTGTTCAAGCAGGACCTGAAATAAAGATTACTGTCATTTGAGCTGAAGCAATGCTGTTATTGATGATTATTATTCTGTAAAAACAAGCAGAGCTATTTCATACTTCTACAGCTGTAAACAGAATCAGACATTTCTAAACAGTGGTTTCTCAAGAAAGTTTATCCAGTTTATGGTCAGACTCCCTAAACTGATAGAGATTTTATTTGGCTTCTTGCTCTTGTTTGGTCACTCTGGGAATTATGCCTGCAGCTATGAGGCAGCAAATACTTCTTGTTGTTCCAAAAGTTTTACTCATGACTCTGAACTTTTTAAAGACATTATCATACATTTCTGTTACGGTAAATTCCACCCTAGTATGTTTGCAGTGACAAAAAATAGTTACGAATCATTAAGTAATTTTATGTGTTTTAAAAGGTGTATCCTCATTACTTGGAAAACCCTATTTGCATTGATAAGGGAGGAATCTGTAATGCTGAGCACAGGAACTGGTTTAACATGTTTTGTAAGATATTAGTACTGCAAATCTCTCTTCAAATTTCATGTTGTCCAAGTAGTAGAGGTATATATGCATTGATTTTTCAGTGGTAAAAAAAAAAAAGAGTATTTAAGCCTTGGAAGGAGACTAGCAGTGAAGTGTCTGCATTTAGATGTGATAGTTAAATGTTTGTAAAAGTCAGCTGACTTTCACCAAGTTGGTGCTTAGTGAAAGATCTTACTGCCTGTAGCTGAGGTGCTGATGAACATGCTATTTAATAGTTTTTGATTAAAATACCAGGTTGAATTTTATTTTCATTCAGATGAGGTTTAATTCTATCAGAAAATTCTTTCTTTGTGTGAGGGCACTGACTGCAGTAGTTAACATCAGCACAAATCCTGTGAGGAGGGAGGGCTGTGAGGCCAACAGATGAATAGGCTTTTCAGGATCCATCAACCAAACCTGCCCTGAAATGGTGAACATGAAGACACATGGAGGCCATGGCCTGCCTCATGAGTAAGCTGACTCATTTCCCTAAGTCCAAGCAAAGTCAAATTTAAGCAATATTCTCCTCCTGGTTCTAGCAGCTACCCGGAATGGGTTACTCACTGTTTGCTATGGGATGAAGGCTGCTAAGGGAGGTGCAGGGTCAACCGGTGCTTCTTTCTTCTCAAACCACTCCTGCACTCTCCCTCGTGCTCATTGTGAAATCCTCCCTGAAGACTTATACTTGGCTGGAGCAGCCAAGAGAGCTCAGCTCAGGATGGGAGAAGCTCTTTGCTGCAGCTCTTCTCTACTGAGTCCCAACTTCATTCTGCCATTCCCTGGCTTTTTTTTTTTACTTGCTATGCTATCCTGTCTGCTCATGGATGTTGTTCCCCTTCTCTCTCTTCAGTATTTCTTTGCTGGCATCAAACTGTAACTCTTTGAGAAGGGAAAGCCCTGTTCTTAAGCCTTTGGATAACTCAGAACTGGTGATAAACACCAGGGCTGGCTAGACAGCTGGTATGTTCACCCCTCTGCTGCCACAGGCATGGTGCATGGCTACAGCAGGACCCATGTTCATTTTCTATCCTCCACTGCTTTCACTTTTGCCCTCTGGAGCTATCACTGTGCTATAAAATGCAGGTAGGTTTGAAATGACTGTTGATTTCCTGGAGCAGTGGGAGTCCTGGCTTTGAGCTGGCTCTCAGAGCAGCCAGTGAGGTGCACTGGTCTGAGCCCCAGCTCCCATGGATCAGCCTCTGCTGGCAAAGGCAGCTCCTCCTCCCCAGAAAGGAGCTGTGTTCCTGAAGGCTGGGACCCTCCAAGCATGTCCTTTTTAGACAGCAGAGGGCTTTTACTAGGACAGAGAATAATTGATCATAAGAAGTGTATTTTCAGTTTGTTATGTAAGACTGCAAGTGGAAGCTTGTGCCAAGTTGTAGCCTGGTTACAAAGCCACGTATAACTCTCTCGCAATCCCTCTACCTCCACATCTTTCTCATCCGGCTTCTTGCCAGATATTAGCAACCTGAGTCACCAGGAGGGAAATGGGTTCCTGAGAAAATCAGGCATGTTCCCAGTTCTTGGGAAGCTCATTCCAATACATTAATTTTCCTTTGCAGACAATGCCACAGTTTTGGGTGTTTTTCTTCTTTCTGTAGTGTTGGCTCCTCTTGTGCTTTGGGCTAGACCAGCCAGTGAAATGAAGGACAGATGCTCTCCCTCACCTTTCTCTCCAAAGAGATGAGGGAGAGATAATCAAGGAAAATAATTAAATATAAACAATTACTTCTGTTTTACCTCAAACCAGGACAGCTCCTCAGAAGTATATGCCCCCACACAACAGCTGTTGGCACATTCCTGTCAACCACAAGATTTGTCATTGTCTGTGGAAAACTAACAACAACCTCAAGATGAGGATGAGACTAGAGCAGAGCAGGAGCTTGAGGGTGTGGTTTCAAGTTCCTGGGTGACAAGTTTATTTAGACTGAAGAAGGGGTTTGTTTTCTAAATAACTTGTCTCTTCATCTTGCTTTGGGAACCTGGGGTGTTCAGGCAGGGTGCAAGAATGTCCAAGAGTTCATCCATCATGAGCTACAAACTTTATCTAAGAGCACAAGTTCTTCTAGGTCTTGCTTTCTAACAAGTGACAAAGGACCAAAAGGTGAGAGAACCAAATGAGGGGAATGAAGGAATTGGTCCTTCCAAAAGTCCCCAATGCTTATTTCCAAGTGTGGAAGTCTGTGACAAATCTCCATAGTGAACAGACTGAGAGGACAATTTTCTTTCTTCTAACCGTGTCTTTTCTGTAGAGAGCTCCTTAAAGAGCAGGATTTGTGCAGTTTGCATTCTGGCTCCAACAGTGGTGCTTCCAAAGCGTGTCATTTTTGCCTACAGTTGTTTTCACAAAAAGCCAGACATGTTTGACTAATTGTCAGCAGAACTGTGCCCATAAAATGTGCAGGCACATGCAACCACACACACCCTGAGGTCATTTCCCTGCCTCCGCAAATTGCTGAGTGCAAGGTTTGCCCCAGGCTCCCATGTGATGATGGAAAGTCATCACAGATTACCCAGAATTTTCATTTTTTTCACTGTGCTGCTGTGATGAGGCAGCTCTGTCACACCACCAGCTTTGCACCAGATGTAGCAGCCACAGCACACAGCCCTCAAGGCACCTTTGACTAACCTGCAGTGACGAGGTCCAAAGCCAAGGAACAGCTCATCTGAGAATCAGAGCAATGATCCTGTCTGGTTTTCAGCTGCAGGGATATCATCTCTCAAAGCTCACTGATCCAAAGGAAAGGAGACAAAAAAAAGGGAGGAAGAAGGCACCTTCCAGGTACCTCACTAATACACTTCAGTTAATTGTCATATCTCAGTGTTTTCACAGAGTACCTAGTGACATTGAGCTGTTGGAGTAGGTACAGAAGAGTGACACAAAGATGATCAGAGGGCTGAGCACTGTCCTTATGAGGATAGGCTGAAGGAGTTGGGGATGTTCAGCTTGGAAAAGAGAAGGCTCAGGGGGGACCTCATAGTAGCTTCTCAATACTTGAAGGGGGCCTACAGAAAAGCTGGAGTAGGGCTTTTTAATAGGGTCCAGGATGGCAGGACTAGGAGTAATGGATGCAAATTGGAAGAGGGGAGATGTAGGCTGGACAGAAGAAAGAAGTCCTTTACTGTGAGGGAGGTGAGACACTGGAACTGGTTGCCTAGAGAGGCTGTGGATGCCCCCTCTCTGGAGGGGTTTAAGACCAGGCTGGATGAGGCATTGAGCAACGTGATGTAGTGGGAGGTGAACTGGCCCACAGGAGGGGGGTTGGAACTAGATTATCTTTAAGGTCCCTTCCAAACCATTCTATGATCCTATGATAACAGCAGTAGCATCACTGCTTTGCTAAGTCCTGCTTTTTCTCATTCCTTGATGAGCTGAGAAAGCAATGTGGAGGCGAACTTTACATCCCTACTATACTTTGTCCCTAGTGCTTTTCTGTTCCCATCTTGTCCTTGTTATGCCTATCTGCAACACAGACACTCCCATATAGCCACCTTCTACCCTTCCAGCAATGCTGCAAGACAGAAGTGGAGAGAAATTGGCCACAGCCCCAGATGAACAGAGGGGGAACTGGCTCTGTGGCACATTTAGTTGTAGAAGGGGAAGGAGCAGCTATTTTCTTCTCTTTTTTTGCTCTTAGCCTGAAAGCTATCAATAAAAATCTGGCCATCTGTGCAGGAGAATTAAACTCCTGTACTCTAGCAAAACTCAAGTTGGTGCCAGCTTATGACTCTCAGCCTGTCTTTGAAAAAAGAACAACTGCACTAGACCTGTCCCAGTCCTTAGTGCATGGCAGGTGTCCCAAAGAACTCCTGTTCCAGTTCAGTGATGGATCAGCCACCTCCATGGTCCTGTCTCTGCTCCATTGTGTAAGAGCAGGGTGTTGACAGCAGGGTGATGTTTGTTCTCTGCTTGAAGGTTACTGAGTTGGTGACTAACACATCATCGGGACTTTCCTTCTTGCTGCTGTTTCCCCAGCTCTTAGACATGGGGGAATTTGCCATAAGCTGAAGAGTTTGAGGTTGGCTGCTGCTGCCCAGCTCAGCCGCTTCTGGTTTCACTTGCAGTGAGCCACCCACACTGCAGCAACAATTTTAACAGGGTGAGAAAACATTGGGCTGCCTTCTGGGGGTAGAATTTCCACCCATGGGTCAAGGTGTAAACAGTTCCTGGTTCTTGTCTTGATGCTCTGGTAAGCTGCTGTGCTCTGTACTGCTCATGGTGGCCCTGACGTTAGCGTTCTTGGCACTTAGTGTGCAATCAGCAGAGAGATTCTTCCCACTTCTGGTCAGGTCACCTCTATTGGTCTTATGACTTGTTTAAAAAACCTCCAGCTGTGCTCCACAGCATGAAAGACCAGTATGTTTAACTGCTGCCCATATTGTCTTCGTTTGCATATTATCTATTATTACTTTAGCTTCTTGCTGCTCCTAGCACATCACTTCCCAACTTCTGCAGGGTGGGGAGTGTAGAAACCAGGCTGTACAGAGCTGGTCATATAACAGCAACCAGGGGACCCAAGCAGCTTCCTTGTTCAAGCAAGAGCTTCAACCACAACCACCACAACCAAAGCCACCACACAGCACAGAATCCCCCAGCTCCTACTTTTTGTAGGAACAACCTTCAGGCTCCTTCTCCTCTTGCAGAGCACTATGTTTACCAGTGCTGATTTGGTTACAGATACGCTGGTGTGACACGATTTCATCACAATTTGTCCCTGTGCCAGTAACCTTATGTTTTGGCCTTGTTGGCTTCAAATAAAACAAGCTCCTGCCTTCTGAAACCCTACAATGAACTCCTACCAGCATGGCAGCAAAGCCACAGCTTCACAAGACTTGGATTGCTCCAAGTAAGTCTCACAAAGCCTTTTGGCTTTTTCATGCTGAAACATATTTTGACTTTTGGAAACTGGTTCCTTGGGAGAAACCATTGTTGTTAATCTGCCCCAACATAGAGCAAGCTGCTTCTCACAACTCTATCTGTTTGTCGATCCTGGACTCCCATCCCATCATTACTCCTAAGGACATCCCTGCCAGTGACATGAGAAGCCAGCAGTTGTTTTTGGGGTGGAACCTGCAACACCCGTGGTGTGCCATGGACCAATTTGTCTTCCGCAGCTAGCTCACTGCTTGCCACGTGGAGGCAGCACACGATGTGAGCCATCAGCTTTTGCTTTCCAAGTGCCTCCACAGACAAAGTCTGAACATAGCTGGTATGTTTTTCACACTATTGAAGATGTCAGAAGCTGTCTGGGACACTCTGGACTGCTGTACCCAGCCCCAAGGGTTGAAGGCCTGCTGGAGAAGCTTGTGGCCAAGCAGCATAGTTGGAGCATGCTGGTTTTTGGCAGCTCTGCTAAATCAAAAATCCAAGAGGCTCTTGCCATAAAGAGCTGCGTGCCTGCAGCAGAATGATGATCCTGTTGCATCCTTTCTAGGTGAAGATCTGGGGACAAGCTGATGATTGTTGGCTCTAGATGGGTCGCTTTTCTGCCAACCTGTGTGAAAGGAGCCAGGTGACCACTGTAGGACTTGCTGATGGACTTGCTGACCTTGTGCAGAGTCGGTGCTCTTTGGAAGCACAAACACAAAAAATGTGAGCTGAGACCAGACTGAGAATGGCTGTGACAGGAGAGAGTGGAGAAGATGAGATGTATGAGCTAAACAGATGAGAAAAGGCTGAAGCTTCATTGGTGAAGCTGCAGGAACCCAGCTGTGGGGCAGGGCTCAGGCCAATACATAAAGGGAGGGAGGGAGCTGCCTGTGAGCTATGCAAAGGGCTCTACACCCTCAAAAAGAGGGTACATTGGAAGTTGTCTTGGGGAGAGCATGTTCTCCTGGGGGCTGAACATATTCAATGGAGCAAGGCATGTGGAGAGATGCTTTGGGCAGGTTTTGCATGGTGCACATGGGGGTGATAGGTCTGAGTCTGATCAGAGCTGCAGGTTTCTGTTCCAGATGGTCAGGGTGAGTTCACAGGCACAGTCATTCCTGTTTCTGTTTACCAGCATGTGTCTGGTGATTTCCTAAGAGAAGATAAAAGCCTCTGTGCCTTCCCCTTGGTGTGAGCAAGACATACATAATCACAGCTCTGCGAAGGTAAGTCCTTTTTCCCCCTGGCAGGATCAAAGTGATGTCTACCTATTACAGCCTTCAGGCAGAGTGGAGTTAGACTTGACGTATGTTGGTGAAAAGAAGAGGCAGAGCCCAGAGTTAGTTGCTACGAAGGGACAACTGGCAAAGGGAGATGGGAGGGCTGGGTGCTGGGCTTTCTGTAGGTGTTACACAGCATTCCACAGACAGAAAGCAACTCACTCTGCCTCCTCTGCAGCATCCTGGGGTGGCTCACACGCTGCCAGCTGAAGGGCTTTGTTGTTTTTCAACCTGCTGCTTTGCTGACTAACACCTCCGCTTTCTGCGTGCCTCATTCATATTTTACCCCATTTCCTGAGCCTTGAGGTGGTTTCTTCTATTGCTTTCCCTTCCAGTACAACTCTACTAATTGTGTCTCAGCTGTTCTGACACTTTTTTTTACTCATTTCTTAGCGTAATGTATTATTGTCTCCATCCTAAAGGTCACTAACCAGTAAATGTGCCTTTGACTATAGAGTTATACCAGGTCTGTGTCTTTGACAAAGCTGAGAATTTTGCTTTAATTCCAGAAGAAAATACAGAGGTAATGCTGTTTGTGTCGGGGTTCTTTCCACACACTTTGAACTTAATAACAGCAAGTGTGAGTAATTCTCTCTTCTAGAGGAAGGAATTGTCAACTCTGATTATTATTTTCTCTGAGTGTATTTGTTCCTGATGATAAATGCATACAGATGCTGTCCATATTCCAGTCAATAGCAAAATGCTTTTAGGTCATCAATAACATTAGCAAAATCTACCAAGTCCTTGATGGTGTGCTCTTCACACTTGCCTCTTGGTGAATGCTGCTGCTGCTGCAGGATGGGCTGAGGTTACAGCTGGATGAAAATAGATGCCTTAGATCTCAAATCCATAAAAATGAGTGGCAACCTGAGCTGCTTCACATCTCCAAGAGCTTTAGCTTGGGGTCTGAATTCAGCTGTCCTGAAGGGCCATGGAACCTCACATGTAGCACTGAGTACCTCCAGAACTCTTGGGAATGGTCAGTGCATGCTGAACCTGCTGACTTGCCTTGTTCCATGCAGGAGGTCTATGCACTTGTGCTCCAAGTGACAAAAAGTATCAGTACTCCTAGACAGGATATCCTTCATCGTGGCTCTTCCCAGGCTGGATGTGGTGGATGCAGTCATTCAGCCACAGAGATATTGGGTAGGTCACACTGTGCTGTCTTTCCCAGCACAGAAGAGCTAAGGCTTTGTTAAGCATTTGCTCTGCAGGGGCAAGGCTTGAAGAGTTTCACACATGCATAGTCACAATGCTTAGTGACAGAAGAGGATGAATTATCAAGTTTCATCACAGTAATGTGTGATGGGCTATTCCAGCCTTCTGGCAGCTCTCAATACTCCTCTTGGCTTTCTGTTTCACTTGGCAGTCACTGAAGGATGAACTTTCTCAAATTAAAATTAACTATCTTGGAAAGAGAGATTCCAACTGCTGCCCTCTCCCAGGGCTCATTGTCTACCTTAAGTCCTACCTTTACCCTTGTCTCTATACAGCAAACACATCTGTGCCCCTGACCCATCTTGGGAAAAAAACAGTTTGAAGCACTCTGGCCAGGGGAGGTACATTGTACTGGGGCTGAGCAGCCATGACTTTCACCCACCTGTCAGGGAAACTACAGATATTTGAGGAGCCCTGACCTTGACTGGCTGTGCCTCTGCTGCCCTGGCTGGACTGTGTGTGCCAAGTCTTTGCATTGCCTCTTGTGGTGTGATGGGTGCAGTAAAAGTAGTGGGCTCAGCAGATCTTGGGGCTGAATACAGACCCCATTCACCCTGCACCCAACTGTTTTGTTGCTGCAGTCTCCTTGGGTTATTCCAGTTCCTTGTTCTTTATCCTCCTACCACTGTGTGATCCAAGTCCCCTCCATAATGCTGCTCCGTTTCCTTTTGTCCCAAGGACACAAGTAGGAAGGTACCTTCTGAAGGTACTTAGAGGTGAGCTGACCTACCTTTCCTCAGGGTCAGCCCAGACATGGGCTCCAGGCAGGAGATCGAGGTTGGGTGAGCCCCTCTGCCTGTGCAGGAGCCTGACCCCCTCCCTGCCTGTGCTCTAAGGGTTGTTGCTGTTGCCCTGGTCCCAGGGTCTCTTTTGGGGACAGCTGGAAGAAGAGCGTAGTGCTCCTTGCCTGTCTCTGATATGGTACACACTGTACCATATCTACTTAGGCTTAACCATTTCATGCCTCAACACTGAGGCCTCACCATCCCAGGCTCTAACTCCATCAGCCCCACTGTGACCTTTCCAGTCTGAGGCTTGTGAATTTTTGTCTGCTCTCCCACCGCTTTCTCACATAAAAGTAAGAGAGCAGAGCAACAGAGTAGTAAATGTTGTGTGGGTGTTCGGACCTGAAGTCAGTGCCACCTCTGCTCACCACATCCTTCTGTCAGCACAGTAATTCTGATACAGTAGTGACGTCAGCCACCATTTATCACTGTATTCCAATACACTATAGCTCTTGGTCGTGCTCAACTAGGCTTTGCTCTTACTCAGTGCTGATGAGATCCACTTGCTTGTCAGCTCCTGAAGTGTCTGCAGTCACAGTAATGGTTTAGCCAGGCCATGGAAGTGTTGGAGAGCTGAAACGGGCAGCTGAAAGGATGGGGCAAGGTAATGTCCATGTTTCCACCAATTTTCCCTGCTGCCAGTTTGTTATTGCTTTCTATCTGTGACTTCATTGTAATTCTTTCCCATAGCCGACGTGGCCCTTGTGCCATCTCTGTCATTGCTGTTGGTCTCTACTGAACAGCTAGAGAATTCTTCTGCTCCCCTGTTGCTTCAGCTTTGTGATTGGATGGCTCTGTAAACTGATAATAAATTTTTTTCAACAAGAAATCTCAGGTTTTCATATAGCAGGTGGACTGAGAGACTTCTGCTGCTTTTTGCTGTGGTGTAACTATGGCATTTTTCTCATGCTTGGAAATACCAGGTTATTTTTATTATTATTATTAAACCAAGTTCTTAATTAAGCTGCTTTTTTTTCTGTGGAAATTTTGTTAGTGTGCACATTTCCTGGAGACACTTCATATTGCAAGCTTGCACATCTTTTGGTAGCTTCTAACTCCATATTTCCAGATACTTAACAAAAATAATCTTTGTAAACATCTGTGTAAACATACAGTGCTTGATGTTTTATATCAAGAATTAAGTAACTGTGTTTCAAGGATGCATGAAGCTATCTGAGACACAGAAATGAAATGGTAGAAAGCTCTTTTCTAATGCAAGATGGGGAATAAATTCTTATTTCTGCTCATTGCCCACTGCCATTCTTCCTTCTAAGTGAACAGTCTCTCAAGGAGGGTGTTGACAGATGGAAGCACGTGGGAAGGATGTAACAAGTGAAGGGATGTAGGAAAGATGGGAGTACTTAAATTGAAGATTGCAGAGGGCCTGACTGGAGGAGACTTCACAACAAGGGGCTGCTATACATCTCTGAAGCCATGATGTCCTCCAGACCACAGAGACACTCCTACAGTGGTGTGTCTTTCCTAGTTCTTCTGCACACACATCCATGTTTTGTCATAACATCCTGGAGCACAGCCAGAAGGTTGGACACGCTTAGCACTGACACTTTCTGTGGTGCTCTCAGAGGTAGCAGTCCTTCCCCACCATACTGATGTAGGAGAGCTCTGTAAGAAGTGAAGGAGATAAGTATTGGACAAATCTGTGGGCACTGGCAAGGAAGATGGGAGATTGAAGATCCAAGTGAGGAACTACCATCTCCTTGCTTCACCTGTGTTAACAGATACTGCTGCTTTTCTGTCTTAGTTTTGCTGCTGCACTGTTATTCAGGAGGCTTCCTTCTAGATTACAGTTTTGTATTTTAACTTCTCTCCAGGGTGTAACAGCAGCCTCTTATACCTCCATGAGCATCTTCCTAAATGAGCTACTTGGGCTTGTTGCTTTGACTTTTTCCTGTTCAGACATCTCTGTTCCATTGATTATACTATTCTCTGAGCAGAGGAAGAAGAGCAGGAATACATTTTAAAGAAACCACAGTCCAGTGGCTAAAGCAGCAGAGACTTCCCTTGTGTTGCTCTGCCCATTTAGGTGGGACTGGCAGTAAACTGGGTGAGCTACAGAAATATCATGAACTTGAAACACAGAGGGCACTGCCAGCTGGATTCTGAAACAAGCAGTGGGTCTGCAGAGCAACCTGAGAGCCCAACCCTTCCTTCTTCTGCTGAAGAAGAGGCAGCCAGTTGCCTGTCTTGGCCAGACAGGGTGCCTGAGACAGTGAAGTGCGACAAAGTGACACTGAGATGGAGTTCTGCAGCAGAGCACAGTACTAGATGGCACCAGTTGGCACTGCCATCCGCAGCCTCTGCTGGGTTAGAGTCACTGGCAGACCATGATGGCTTGAGGAAGAAGAAAAGCTGCCCTAGAGACTGTTCTCTTGGGATGGGAACAGGCCCTTTTGGGCAGGTTGTTGGACGAAGGTCTGAATTTTCTGAGCCCAGCAACTACAGATTCTAGGTGTTTTGTGGAGAGAAGGATAATTTTAAAAGGCATAGGAGCATGTATCATGTCTCTAGGGCTACAGACCTCTAAGTCCCAATTGTTGGTACATTTGGCATGGATCTTCTGTTAAATGTGCTGTAAGAAACTGGCCCTTTGATGCCAGGATGTTGTGAGCAGATGCTGCATGAAGAAACAGCCCATCTTGAAGGTGTCTTTGTATTGCAGCCAGTCTTAGCAAGAAATGGGATGAGCAGCTTTCAGATGGTGGGACAAAAGGGAGAAGAGGGGACCTCATAGTAACTTACCAGTACCTGAGGGGGTCCTACAGAAAGGCAGGGGGAGGAAAGGGAAAAAAGAG
>VZTY01023267.1:62980-94710 GCA_013400935.1 Turnix velox | reverse complement strand
ATTCTATGATTCTATGATTCTAAGAATTTGGGGAAGACCAGTGGAAGAACAAGGTTCAGGGTTGGAGAGTAGGCTGTGCCTTGGTAATCAGGGACCAGAAACAGAAACAGAAGTAATGACAATAGTTATATGGAAAACCTGGAGAACAGGGAATAGAGGGGTCAAGAAAAGGAGATTTTCTTGAGGAAATGTATGATGCAGGAAGAAGGGCTGGAGTGTGGAGAAAGATTTTTCTGTCCTGCCACTGGCAGCAGATGAGGGAGACCTGAAGGGGCTCCTTGTTGAGCTGGAGCATGAGCTTTGCCTACAGGATGCGTTTGTCAGGAAAGGAGGGCAGCAGCAAGATGGCTGCTCCCACCACAGGGTTGGGGAGCTGCAGCCATGGGGTGTGTTGGTAGCACCTCCTGAGTGAGCCTTGCTGATCTCATCTGGGCACTCTGCTGCCTTGAGAACAAGTCCCTGAGCTCATGTAGGGCTGCAGGGGCTTTTTGGTGGCTGCTAAATTTATTTTGCTTTCGTTATTTGAGTAAACCTGGGGAATTTTTAATCACCACAGATGTTCCCCAAGTGGGAGAGGCCTCACTGCTGAGTGACTCTCTGGGTGTTTGCTGCTGGTGGGGGAGGTACAGGCACACCAGGATCTGGGTCCTGTAACTGTGCTGGAGAACTCCCAGTATCATTTTGGGCTGGGTAATGAAGGACAAGTAGCTCTGCTGAGAAGGACTTAGGGGTGCTGGTGAATGAAAAGCTGGACATGAGCCTCCAACATGTGCCAACTGTATCTAGAGCTGCATCAAAAGCAGCATGGCCAGCTGGGAGGTCTTATAAGAAAGAGACAGCCTTTAGTAGGGTCTGTTGCAATAGGACAAGGAGTGATAGTTTTAAACTAAAAGAGGGCAAATTCACACTAGGTATAAAGAAGAAATTTTTTACAGTGTGAGTGGTGAAAAACTGGCCCAGTGGTGTGGAAGATGCCCCATGCCTAGAAGCATTCAAGGCTTTGAGCAACCTGATCTGGTTGAAGATGTCACTGCTCATTGCAGGGGGACTAGATGACTTCAAAAGGTCCCTTCCAATCTAAACAATTCTATGTTTCTATTACCTGCACCAGGCCCTGTCAGGAGTTCTTGGATATCTCTTGGATGCTGCAGTTTTCTGCTCAGTCTTTGCCCACATCACCTTTACAGGGGCCTCTGCCTATCCTCATGCAGCTCTGGGGCTCTGCAGTCACTCCTGGGTGTCCTACAGTCACTGACAGTCTTGCTGCTCTGTGGCACAGCATGTGGACTCTCCCTGCTGTCTGTGCATCCTTGCAACTGGCTGCCAACAGAAGTATTTCCCAAAAATAATAATAATAGTTTCTTCTCCAAAGTCTTGTCCCCAGGCAGCCTAGTCCATGCTGGAATAGCTGGAGAAAACAGTGCTGAAATCTGTATGAGCTATTAACAGCCAGTATTCTGCAGGGAGCTCATTTAAAGTCTTTCTGTGCACATCCGTGTGTTTCTGTAAACATTAAACACTGTGAAAATGCTCCCTGAATGTGTGATGTGGCTTGAGGGCCTGGTCTTGGTGCTGTGAGCTAAGCAGGCATTTGTATGTGATGCTTTTTCCTCATATTGCTGTAAACATCCTGCTTTTCTCTTCTCTGAAAGCTTTCCTGTAGGTTCTCTTCACCAAACTGCATTGTGACAGCTGCTCCTTAAAATGAGTGATGTACATCATTCTATTCTGTGACACATGGGAAAATTGTTGTTTTGGAGGTTTTATTCTCATCTTCCTTCCTGGAGTCCCTTTAGTTAGATATTTCATGCTTATTTAACCATGGGTAGACCAAAGCATTGAGTTTCTACAAGTCTTGATCATACAAACCCACAGTGACATTCAGGCTCTACTTGACTAACTTGCTGTACAGTTGCTTAAGCCACAGTAGAGTCACTTCTCTTAGTTGCAAGCCATTTCTAGTTTTCTAGTGGTAGGAAACTAATAAAAGAAAAAAAAATGGCTAGCACTTAACCCAAGTGCCTTCCTGTTGCATGGATAGACTGAGGTTGCAGGTACTCTGCTGCTCTCTCTGTGCACACACTGCTGGCAAGGAGCTGAGATTTCACTGACCTTGTTTATGGTCAGTTGGCACAACTGTTGGTCATCCATCCTCTTAGCCTGTATGCAAACATACAGTAGACCTGAAATGACTTGTCTGATTCAGGCTTTCATTTGCTTTCATTTAAATGCCTCTAAGTAAGATTAATGCTGCCTTGTCCTTCAGCATGTGGTTGAGCTGAACTTGAAATTGGTTGTTTGGGGTTTTTTTTTAAGTTTGTTTGTTTTTCCCAGGACATCCAGTCAGAACCAACATGAGGAACAAACTATGGCTCCACTGTATTTCCTTCTACCTTTTATTCCAGTACAGTAAGTTCCCAGACATCTCTTTCAGGCTGTACAGTCACAGGATTTATCTTAGTGGTTTTTGGTGTGGTCTCTGCTGAGAGGTGCATTGCACAAGGTTGCTTTGGGACAGTGAGCTCTAGATGGGGAACCATGGGAAAGGTTTTAATGGTCTATGGAAGGGGCTCCATGGGCAGTGGAAGACAGGCAAAAGAAGGTGAAGAGCTGAGCAGAGCTCAGTCAGACTGCAGACCACTCCAAGGAGCAGCACCAGTAGGGGAAGCTTGCCACAGGAAAGGTTCTGGTGGCCAAGGGCAGGGTATCCCTAGGTCTTATGGTCAGTGTTGGCAGGCCACACAGGGACAGTGGAGTGAATAACTCCTGGTCTGAGCCCCTTTGCTCAGGACTGTGCTGTGCACACCCCCTCTCGTGCTGTGAGTTTTAGCTGACTCAGAGCTGACTTCCCGAACAGGTCAGCTGGACAGACTAAGGCAGAGACCACAGGCTCTGCAGGGAGCACATGCAAGTTTAGCACTTTACACCCTGCTTCTAAGTAGAGCATTGGACCTGCCTCAGACCTAAATTAGTAGAAAAGATGAATTCACGAGTTGTATCTTCCTGCCATAGAGGACCCACTGTGATGCCTGGCCTCACTTTGGTGTAACACAAAATTTCAAATCTGTTTTTCACTGGTTTTTGTACTAATTTAAATCTTACTCTTAAAAGTCTTTGATTTTTGTTTTCAAAGCTGCCAAGGGTGGACAATTCATCCTAGACTTATGCAGAAATAATGTGTGAGCGTACAAGAGGTTTCAGAGATAGGTTTAAAAATGTATTCATTTTATAAGATTGAAAATTCATTCACAGTTAGGTATTTTAGCATGCCATTTGTTGAGACATTTTTCATAGATTTTTCTTTGGCACTTATCTTGCTGTCAATACCTTGCCTGCCATAGAGATGTGCCCCAGAAGTGGAGATTTTAGGGAGGTTTGGCACAGAGTGATCTGTTCCTTTCAGTGGGAGCCCCAAGGATTGTATCTGTTGATATAAAGTTCTGCTTCCTAAAGGGTGAAAGTACTTATATTGTGTTATTTCTTCCCAAATCTACAGCTACATGTCATGAGAACCTCACTTGCTTTGTGGACTACGTAGAGACCCTGTCTTGTGTCCTGAGGAATGACTTGGGTGCCAGCTCATATAACCTCACTGCAATATGGTATGTCTCAGTAGCATGAGCAGGAACTTCTAACATGGCCACAGCACAGTGGTGTCCTTCTGTCCTCTTTGTTGGGTAGAATTCTGGTTCTTGCAGACATGCTAACTTTTACTTGGTACTTCACACTCTGGTTATAAGCTGGCTTCTCCCCTAGCAAACCATCCCTGGTTCCTTTGCCCACACTGACTCTGGTTCCCTTGGCTTTGTTTTCCCTCCTCTCCTGGGAGGAGGGAACTTGCCCTTTGTTCCTGTTGACAATGTATTTGTGTGTGGTGGAAGGGCTCACACAACTTGTCCAAGCCCCATATGGCTGCTGGCCTGCCCAGCCAAGGAAGTAGACACAGCCCTCTTCAGCAAACAGCACTAAAACAAAAAATCACCTGTCAAAGTTCAAAGATAAATTCCTTCTTTTTTTTTTTTTCTTATTAATTTTTGTGCCTGGTTGGCTCAGCAACAGAATAGACCAAATGCAACATGTGGTAGCTGTGGACTTGTTTGTTTTGGTGATCCTAGGGTTTATGAGCACGAGCCAGAAAATACTGTGGCTGCCTGCCATCTCCTGCAGTTCTCCAGGAATACCAGTCACACGCAGTACATGTGCACAGTGGACATGACGGTGCTTCCAGCAGATCTCAGAGTCCAGGTGGATGTTACAGAGATGGCAGATATGCAGCATGTGGTTTCCAAAGGCTTTTACATGGCAGAATGTGGTAAGTACAAAAACAGTGGCAGGAAGGTTTGCCTCGGCCAGGGCAGTTCTCCCTACCTGCTCTGAATTGCTGATGCCATCCAGAGCCACCTCTTGTCTGCAGTAACATTATGAAGGATAACACCATCTTGTTTTTCAGTCAAACCACAGCCTCCATTCAATTTGACCACTGTATTCTCAGAAGTTTACAATATCACTTGGGAAACCATCTACCAGAACCCTGATTTCTACTTATTGAATGAGGAGCTGGAATATGAGCTGCGTTATAAGAGAAGGATTGACACCTGGGAGGTGAGTGAGATGTCAGTTTACCTTCAAGTGGGAAGTACCAGCAAAGAGGAGCCCAACACAACCAGGACCACAGCTCTGGTGTGGAAAGAGGAGTTTTTGTGGTTTCAAAAAGTTGTTTCTTTGCTTGCCTTGACTGAAAACAGGCAAAACTGAATAAATAACTGAGAAGCAGAAACTGTTTGAGAAGCACGAGATGCTGTGGGGAAGGCTAATGGTTCACTCTCTTCTCATGTTGCCCTGTATGGAAGGATTCCCCATGGCTGGTGCAGTCACTCACCAGTCAGAGCACAGCCTTGCAAAAAAAGCATGAAAGAAGAGGTTTCTTTGCAGCAGTGAGAGCAAGGTGGGAGCAGTTACTTCAGCCCTGACTGCTTGGTGTTTAATTCTTCACAGACACAGAAGACCAAAGCTATCCATGAAGACAAACGGACACTGGTAATCCTGCCATGGGAATTCCAGGCAAACACTGATTATGAGCTCCAAGTGAGAGCCAGGCCCCGAGAAGACAGTGACTACCATGGATTTTGGAGTGAATGGAGTTCCCCAATGACATTCAAAACCAAACCTGCAGGTACATACCACCAGCTCTCCCTGTTGCTCCTATGTCAGAGAATGCTTCCAGAATATTGACTGAGCACATGAACCCAGCCTGGGCTGGTATGTGCTGTCTGTACTGACCTCACTGTGCTGCACACATTCACACTGTGAGAGTCTGGTGGGGTTGGCTGTAGGCTTGAGTGCCACAGCAGGAGTGCACTCTCAAGTTTTCTTTCCAGGATCCTGCTTGCAGATTTCCAAAATGGGGTAGATCTAGTAGAGGTGCCTCCACTGCTGGAGCTTAGCATTGCCTTCATCTGAGTCCTGTGTCTGATGTTTGGCCATGCTGGGCATGGGTGTTTCATTTGGTAGCCACCATTCCCACTCCATAGGGGGAGCACAGCACTTCATGCACAGAAATACACTGATGCTTGTCATGGTGGAAGTGAGGCTCTTTTCACTTCATGAACTGATCATCCATAGAGGTAGCCTTAAACCTAGAGGAGTCAAACACCAAAGGGTTCTGTAGCAGAGAGCAGTCCTGCCCCAATCCTGTTGGCTGGTGACCCATGATGCAGCTAGGCCATAGGACAGCTGAAGCACTACTCCTTTCACTGATGCCATCTTCTCTGGGCATTCACATTCAAATCTCATGTATGGAGTGCTGGGCCCCTGCTGACAGCCCCCGTATACCCAAGAAGAAGTCTGGGGTAGAAATTGAAGGTGTTTCCTCACCATTTCCTGCTTTTTGACAAGGATGGGAATGCAAAGTGAGCCTCCTGAATGACCCTGTCTCTTTCTCCAGCAGTGACACAGCAAGCGGGCATGGGATGGCTGCTGCTGTTTGGTGTTGTCGTGGCAATCGCTGCCTCAATCACAACCTTTTTGGCCAAACAGAAGAGGTAAGAATGCTTCAGGAAGCTGGAACTTCTTTCCTTAGTGTGAATACTGTCTGTAAAAGTATGAAGGGTTGGGGGCCTCCAGCAAGGCTCACAAGAAAGGCTATCAGATAGTTCTGACAGCACAAGAAATCCTTGGATCCTCAGTCACTTGTGAGGCCAGTCAGGCTGGACAAATTATTTTAGCAGCTCTAATTGAATCCTGAGATGCTTTGCTTTGCATCTGTAATGTGTGCTTTTTCTTTTCCAGCTTGTGGAAGAAGATGGCTTGTATCCCAGATCCCACTCCCTTTTTCAAACCGCTTTACCTGGTGCATAATGGAGATTTCAAGGTATAAATGGGCCACATGAGTGAGTGGAGCACATGGCAAAGTTAAACTAAAGGGTCCAGGGCAAGGGATGCATTAGGGATGTGGGAGGGGGCATCTATCTCAAGGGAATGGGTCCAGAGCTCTCCAGTGTGTCTTCTGTGACACAAAGGTATTTATGTCATGCCTGTGATGCTTATTCTCCATAGGTGCTGTCTCAGTGGGGAACTGAGTTCATGTGACTTGTGAAGCCCAGGCACATGAAGGGAGGGGACAAAGGGATACTAGGATAGTAACTGGGGTTTTTACCAAAGTCACTTATACAGACAATAGCTGCGGATAGATATCAACCTGGAAAAGTGTCTAAAGTTTTGGGGGTAAATAAGTGCTGTGTGACAGTACAGTGTAGCTGGCTTCCTGGGGAAGAAGTGTCTTTGAGTAACTTTGCCCAACCCTCTCAAACCTCTTCTTCCCAAACACCAGCTAAACCTGCTCATGTGAGAAAATGGTTTGCAAGGACTATGGCTTTTGGTGGAGTTCTCAGGATACAAAAGTAAAAGAGTTTTAAGCTTCTATCAATAATGGTTATATTAAGCTGAAAAGCAATTTAGGATGCTGTGATCAAACCATAAATAGACATCACTACCTCTTTCTGAGCAAGTTCCTGATGTTACAGCAGCACTGACCTGAGACACTTCAGTGCCTCCTTTCTATTTCTGCTTCTTCTTAGACCCTCTGGGAGCGGGAGACCAGCTGGGCCCTAATGTCTTTATGTACTTTCCCACTGCTGTGTGGCTGATGTTTGCAGTAAGGTTAACCAAGTCCTTGGTGGCCACCACTCAAGCTGAAGCCTGCAGTTACTGTCTCACTTCTTCCTGTCTTCCTCTTTCAGCCCTATTATGGCTTCCCATATCTGCACTACAGGGGTATTTGCACCCTCTTGTGAGGCAGCTGGCACTTTCCTCAGAGGGGGAAAAAATTCCAGGACCAGGTGGACTTGATGTGGGAACTCCTGAGAGTCATGAGCTAGGACTCACAGTGCTAAGAATCATGGCCATGGGCCCATGGGCCAGGGTGAAGCCACAGGCTTCTTTGTTCTGTAGGAATATTATTCTTGCTAGTTTTTAGCTGGGCTGTTCAGCGCTGCTGGGAAGGAAACAAGCCCCAGCTGCTAAAGCTGAGTTACTTCTTGATAAATTTGCAGATTAAAGCAGCAGTTGCCCACACACACATGGCACAAGATGCACAGGCAGGGGTGTCAAGAGGATGTGGCAATATAACTAATATGGGAACAGAGATGACATTTTTGGTTGGCAAGAAACCAATTGTTTTAGGGCTCATTCAACTACATCCTGTCTGCATCAAAGCAAGTGGTCAGGTTATGTCTGTGGATAATGATCAGCAAATTACACTGGTAGTGCTCTGCAGGCAACAGTCCTGGATGGGTTAGGAAGCAGTGAAAATATCTGAGGAAAAGCTAAGACATAAAAAGAGAAGGGAAAGCAGAGAAACATTGTTTACTCCTGTGTGTATGTGGGTCATGTTGGGTAGGAATTTGTGAAGAACTGACAAGAAGTATCAAGAAATATTCTGCCTACTCAATTATAAGAAAGGGATTTCCTGCTATTTCTTTAAATAACCTTTTGCACCTTGTGTGCCATTCTGTCCGTTACAGCATTAATAATAAGCTCTTTGTAGTGTGGGTTAAAAATAAAGTAAAACAGAGCTGGTGCTTCCTGTGCAATGAAGATTTTTTCCGTGCTGTGTTTCAGAGGGTGTCTGTAAATGTCTGTCACACTCTTCCAAAATACTTTGCTCATGTTTAGTTAAGTAGAGTGCAAAGGGACAAGTGGCTGACATGATTAAGCCAGTCTGATGACTGTGGCAATGCCCAGCTTTCATGAAGCACTTTCAGTGTTTATGAAGCTCAGCACTGCTACCTATTTTATACACAGCAGAAAGCAGCGCAATTAGAGGACTCTTGACACAGCTTGGCCACTGGACAAGTGTCAGGCAGGGAGGAAAACCAAGTCTGTGCTGAGCCTGGCCTCTGAACTGGCATAATCCTCTAGTAGCACTTACTGAATTAATTAGTGGCACATGCCTGAAGTGTGCTGTGATTTGAGTGGCTGGTTCCGTGACAAACAAACTTTTACTTCATTCTTGGATGACAGAATCACAGAGGTGCCACAAGGTACTCGTGATCTAGAGATAATGCGTGGCACAAGGTAGAATGTAATACTAATGGTGATGCAGAAGGGCAAGATTCCATGTGTGGCACTCCCTAATCATGAGAGTAACTGTTACCTGCAGCAGGCAGTGGCTGTGGCTCATTGAGGTCCCCATTTCTGCCTACTCCTACTTCCTTCTCGTTGCTTAAAGAGAAAAGGCTGGTCTGGGGCATGACTACATGGAGAAGATAGGAGAAGCCTTGCCATGGCCCCTTCCCAGGGAAGTGAACTGAGAGAAGTGACAGAACAGGGTGTGGACTGTGTTAGAGGCAGATGCAGCACATGGGGAGAAGCTGACCATCCTTCCCAAGACAAGCAGTGTCCAGGACAAGAGGACAGGGGAGACGTGGTGGCTTGGGTTGGGACCTCTGGCTGATGCATAAAGGAATGGTCCTACTGGCAGTAGCATTCCTTACAGCATATTAAAAAATGCAAAACATCTCAGAACTCAATTGCTTGAATCAGTTCTCCTGCAGCAGCCTATGTCTGTTAAGAACAGGATCTTGTACTCTCCTGTTCTGGAGGAATCAGCCATTTTTAGAGTTTGACTTTGCTTCTGAAAACATAGGAACTTTGGTCATTTCTGTGAAACCTCAAACCTGATGATACTAACCACTCTTCTCTTTCTCTCTCTCTCTCCCTGTATGTTGTCTTGTGTAGAAGTGGGTTGGTGCATCCCATATGAAAATGACCCTTGATTTCTTTGAATGGGGAATGGTCCTTCCAGAAGTCCTAGAAGTTTACACCAAGCATCCTTCCAACAACCTCTCACTGGAGGAGCTGTGTGAGCTGAGAAAAGAGCTTCCTTGCAAGCCCTGTGTTACTTGTCTGACTGCTCCAGGTCAGGATAACCAGTCCCTGCTGGCTGGTGTGAATGACAGCAGCGAGACTCAGGACCAGTCATATGGGCATTTGTCCATTGATACTGTGACTGTGGCTGATGAATTTACACCTTGCAACTGCCAGTGCAACTGTAACCGTGTGTACAGGGGACATCAGCACAGTGCTGAGGAAGATAATAGTGCTGGAGAAACTGGTTACCCCAAGGTTAACATGGATGATGAAGACAGAGAGACATCTAGTGACTTGCACTTAGCTGACCTGAGCACACAGGACAAAATACTTGCTTCAGGCTCCGTGTCCACAGACCATCTGAGGAGTACAAGTGTCCTAGCTCACCAGCAAGTAGAAAGGACTTTGGAAAGAATGATGGGGAGCATCCTAGAAGATCTTTTCTTGCAGCCTAATGAATGGGATTTGGAAAATCCAGGTTCTCTACCTTCTCCTGATGGTGAAAGTGTTTCCTACAGTGAAGGCTCCTGTGACTTCTTCCCTCACATTGCAAGGCCTGGTGACTGTTACCCTATGATCTGTGTAGATCTGGACACTATTGACAGTGGCTTTGTGGACTCAGACTGTGGGAGTCCAGTTGACTGTGAATTTGAGCAAAACAGTCAGACCAACTGTGGGTCCATCTCTCTTGAGCGGGATGGGGAGGACTTTCCACGAAGCTATGTCAAGCAGTGGGTCTCCCATTGCTCTGACAGCCCTGTCACTGGGACACAGACCAATTGAAGACTTGGTGCTGCCTTGCAGAGCACAGAGCCTTTTCCACACTCTGCCAGGAGTAAAAGTGTTAGCAAAATTTGTAAGAGAAGCAAAGCTTACCATTTAGAAACTCCATTGCATATATGCAAGGACAAGAGAAATATATGCCTTTTTCTATTGTCACTTACCTTGTTAATGTCTGAAACTTGAAAACTTGATGCAATTTCTTTTGTTTTTCCTTTTTTTTCTTAAGAATCCTAGATCAAACCACCTTACAATGGTAGAAAAACAACTGAACCTTGAAAATCACCCTTTAGTTTATGTAGATGTACAATTTTTTTTTACAGCAACCTTACAACGAGTCCAAAACTTTAAATTATTTTCCCTCACATGACTTGAGAGAAGCATAGCTCATGGCAAGCATGTTTGTTACATTAAAGGTCCCCTACCCTTTCTAAACAACACAGATGTACTTTTTCCTTCCAATATCTTTGGTTCTAGATGCAAGGCATTTGACACTGTTCCGCATGACATCCTGGTCTCCAAACTGGAAAAGAATGGGTTTGATGGATGGACCACTCACTGGATAAGGAGCTGGTTGAATGGTTGAACTCAAAGAGTTGCAGTCAATGGCTCATTGTCCAAGTGGAAACCAGTGACGAGTGGTGTTCCCCAAGGATCAGTACTGGGACCAGTGCTATTTAACATCTTTGTAGGAGATATGGACAGTGGGATCGAGTGCACCCTCAGCAAATTTGCAGATGACACCAAGCTGTGTGGTGCAGTTGATACACCTGAAGGAAGGGATGCCATCCAGAGGAACCTTGACAGGCTTGAGAGGTGGGCCCAAGCCAACCTCATGAAGTTCAACAAGGCCAAGTGCAAGGTCCTGCACCTGGGTCAAAGCAATCCCAAGCACAGATACAGGCTGGGTGGAGAGTGGCTTGAGTGCAGCTCCGTAGAGAAAGACTTGGGTGTGTCAGTTGATGACAAACTCAACATGAGCCAGCAGTGTGCACTCGCAGCCAAGAAGGCCAACCAAATCCTGGGTTGCATCAAGAGGAGTGTGACCAGCAGGTCAAGAGAGGTGATTTTACCCCTCTACTCGGCACTGGTGAGACCCCACCTGGAGTATTGCGTCCAGTTCTGGAGCCCTCAACACAGGAAGGACATTGAGCTATTGGAGAGGGTCCAGAGAAGGGCCACGAAGATGATCAAAGGGTTGGAGCAACTGCCCTATGAGGACAGGCTGAAGGAGTTGGGATTGTTCAGCCTAGAGAAGAGAAGGCTCAGAGGGGACCTCATAGTAACTTATCAGTACCTGAGGGGGTCCTACAGAAAGGCAGGGGAAGGAATTTTTAACATAATAACGGATGGGAGGACTAGAAACAATGGATATAAATTAGAGGGGGATAGATTTAGACTAGACATAAGAAAGAAATTCTTTACAGTGAAGGTGGTGAAATACTGGAACAGGTTGCCCAGGGAGGTTGTGGATGCCCCCTCTCTGGAGGTGTTCAAGACTAGGCTGGACAAGGCACTGGGCAGCCTGGTCTAGTGGGAGGTGTCCCTGCCTATGGCAGGGGGGTTGGAACTCGATGATCTTTGAGGTCCCTTCCAACCCAAACTATTCTATGATTCTATGATTCTAGAAACCCAGCTGTGATAGTTTGTTAATTATGGAGGGTCCCAGCCCTGCTCATGGGATATGATAAAAAACAATTCTCTTATCATCATCATCACAGAACTGACCAAACACAGATAGAGTTTCAGACTTTGCCTTTCCAGGAGGAGCCTGCAAAGGAAAAGTCTTCAAAACACATATAATGCCAGATCAGCTTTTGCTACCAGGGCTTTCTATTGAACCAGCATTTACCCCAGCATTTTCTAAGCATGTTAACTGAAACACCAAGCAGCTTTTAGAACTATGCAGAAATCTCAGAAATATTGTCCTGCCTGGATGTGCCCACAGCTCCATCTTCTGCCTTGGATCTGGCCTGCTCCAGTTAACAGGTCAGTAGCACAAAGTTTGAACAACTTCTACTAGCTAATAAAGCCAACTCTGAAACTGCTTTTTGCACCATTACTGTGGATATGTTTCTCTCTGACATCTATGTATCTCTGTTTTGTTTAGGATTGTTTTAAAAAGTTACTGTAATGCTGATATTGAATGCTAAGATGTACATCATAGGCATAGTACTACTAAGCAATGGCCTGCTTGGCTCCAGAAGATCCAGAAGGCTCCACTGGACCTTTTTGGTGAACCTGTATGTTTACAGTACAGTAATAATCTGCTATTACTGTGATACAATAAACTCTCTCCCACCTCCCTTGTCTTTCTCCAAAGTCTTTAAGCTTACCCCATAGTACCCAAAACAAAAAGAAGCACTGTAATGAAGATAAGCTGTTTCTTTCACAGGTGAGTTCTGTGAGACAGTTTTTCTGTGCATCCACATTCCTGGTTTGATTGTTCAGAACAGCCATAGTCTTTGCTATGTTGATTATGAACCTACAGGGCTTAGCTTTGCTCATGTCAATACTTAATGTGCCACTTTCTCAAGGGCTGGCTGAGCACTGCTCCAAGAGACAAGGTTTTTTAATTCCTTCCCTCCTTAATTTCCATTTTTCCTGTTATCTTCTGAGATGAGTTGCGGGAGGTATTGAGTTAGCTTGCTCATGCATTTCTCCCTGCTATACTGAAAGCACCAGTACCAAGACAACTCTGCTTCTTTGTTGATGCCCTGCACTGTCCTTCAAGGATCTCCTTATGTCAACACGTACTGAGCAGAAACTTCACTGATGGTCAGCTGCAACATGAAGCTGCAGAAATTTGCACTTCAGAAACCACACTGTGATAACTGGCCACCGGCTGCTTAAGGGAGCAGGATAAATTTGCCTGCCTTTGTAGGGCCCTTCTGCATCTCACTTCTGCCCTCTCCTTGTTTCTGCTAGTTTCATCAGCCCCAGAACTGCTGAAGGAGCTGATTCTGGTATTGTCACACTATCTAGCTGTGCATCTGGTTCAAGGTGATGGCTTGCTTTGTGCTGGGCTAGAAATTGCCTCTGGTTACCCTAGGAGGTAGATTTCACAGACATAGAGGAGTTTGCTTTGACATGCCACATAAGAATGTTAAAATAAGGGAGGTTTTTCCCTTTGAAGCTGTAACAGCTTCGCTTTTGGCCTATGAGTTGTTGTCACCATGCATATGAAGAGGTTTAGGATGGGGCTTTTTACTGTGGCTTCTAGCAGAAAACTGCATATGTCCCTAACTTAGCGATATCTAACTTGGTAAAGCTGTGTTTCCCCAGGAATTCTAGAGCTACTGGTAGCACTACAAGTCCATGTTTTAGGATTTTGGGAGGCCTCCCCTGCTCTCAAACCATCTGTCTCTGAAAAGCCTTTTCTACCCTTCTGTGACCTCAGTAACCCACAGTGGCAGGTTCCTGAATAGCAGGAAATAGTTACCATAATAGTGTGGTAAAGGTATTTGATATTTAAGTGCTTAGGCAAGCAGGTCTACTCAAAAGAGGTTTGTGTCATGAAACTTAAGCCCTTAATTGTGGGTAAACCTTCTTAGTCACTCCTGCCATGCTCAGGCAACCAGGAGATCTGACCACAGCCTGCCTTGCAAAGGTGAGGTTAGCCTGCACTGAGAAGTGGGATGAGGTAGTAAGAAGATGCCAGCAGCACCATGCGTGTAGTCAAAGCCCTGAGATGGCTGTGGACTGCTGCACTTGGCACAGTATTCATGACAGTCAGGGACACAATAGCAGACTGAAGAGGTTTCATTGACCCGAATGGCATCCTTTTATTGAAGCACTTGAAAACCAGAGGAAAGGTGAGAAGTTGAATCTCAGATTCTGGAGTGGCAGCATGTTTGGGATACAGAAATTGTCCTGGTCAATAGCACCTTCTCTAATAGATTGTTTGTTCACTGGCCAAGCACAAAAGAGGATCTGAGAAGCCTTTCAAGAGCATGAGTTCAGTTAATAGTATTTGGGCTAAGTATTTGGGAAGTATGAAAAAAGGCAACTTTATACATAGAGACACGGTGCAACTGTCAGAAAAACTACTCTGTATTTTGGAATACTATAGTGAAAGGAAACTGGAAATCTGCACATTCCTATTACAGCCAAAATGCTGCTGAACTCTGATTTTTCTGTCTGCCTTGTAAGCAGAATAGTGTAAAAGCTGTGGGTCTCACTCAGTCATAGTATCTTTACGGTGATCTGTGACAGTAGGCTGGGAAGATGCGAGGCCCCAATTTGCCTCGAAAGGAGACAAAATGTTTTCTGCTGCAGCAGATGAGTTACAGGCATCTGGACATTACTGAGGCAGCAGGTGTTAGCTGCTGAAATCACAATCTGAAGGCTGTTTGCATTTTAGGGTGTTTCTATTTCTGCTTTTCTTCAGGACTGTTGTAACTATGCAAAGTATAATAGACATTTAGATGGATAACCATGGGGGTCTCACGGGAGTTAGCAGGAGTCTTCCTGGGTGAGGAAGGCCCAAAAGCAAGTACTGGGAAAAGCACCACAACTCAATCTGTAGTACCAATTTGGAAACATCTGGCTCTGTTTCTGCATGGCTCCTGCCTGCCTCTCTCTTGGCCCCTACAGAGAATACTGGCCAAATGTTACTCACACTCTGCTTGCTCATTTCTCTCTTCCCCTTCACTGGCAGTAGACCCACATACAAGACTGGATGGATCCTAACTGTAACACTAGCACCACAGCATTGCAGATGGGTTTGGAAAGATTGTTCCTAGTACACTATGGGATTTGGAAATAGAATCATATCATGCTTGTCTGTCTTTGCTCACAGAGTTGCCCCTTTGAGCACAGGGCAGCAATGGGCTCTGGAGGAGGTACAGGACAGAGCAACTTGGGGACGTCTCAGGTGTCTGAGCTCCATTGGATGTGGCCTTGGATGGAAAGATCTAACCTCACATCCAGGCAGGGCTAGGAAATGGCCACTTAAAGGGCTCTTCTCTTTGCCTTTTCTTACAAAAACGTTGCAAGAAGGTACTTTTAAAATTAATCTTTTTAAATGTTAACCCCTTAGCAGAAATTCCTCAGTTTCTCCATCACTTATGAGTAATTGCAGATGCAGCTACTTCAACTCAATCTGATAATCGGAGCAGATTTTCATTGGTTCTTGAGATTATCTTCAAAATCGGGTACAGTAAGCTCTGCTTTATTATGCTACTGCTGCTACTGATATCAAACCACACCGCCTAAACTATCAAGGGACAGAACCTTTGCAAAAAGTGAAGTTTCCTTTGAGCTGGTAAGACCATGTAATGCATTTCTGTGCTATGCATGCCAGTAAGCAATGATGGGATATATCTACTGAGCTAAGATATTGAAAAATAATTTCTTTTCCTAAATTTGGAATTCAATATTATTTTATGACTAGTAACCTAGAACAATAAAATCACCAGCAGGATCTTTTGCTTTTGTTCTGCTCGTTTGCTGAGATCAAAACCACAATGTTACGTTAATTCTGATTTGGATACTTCTAGGAAGAAGCACTATCTTCAACAAATGATTTTTAGATACCCTTCTTTGACCAAAACAGATGAATGTAAGTGAATCTATCAAAAACAGCTCTCTGTGTTTGATGCCTTGCAGACAAAAATATGTTTGATATATATGTGTGTGTGTGTATGAATATGGATTTATTGCAGTAATCCTTTTTTTTTCAGCCTCTGGGATTGAAGTCTGTCAAATCTAAAAGGACATAGCAGTTTGTCAGTGTCAAATTGTGGAAAATTGCTCTACAAAGGTGAAAGGAGAAAAAGAGTGCTTATACAATGTTCTCTCAATCTGTGCAAATGAGAAAATCCTGCTACTTCATCTCCATTCTCCAGCAGTTTGGATGCTGATCATGTGAATCTACAGTGTGCACTTGATGTGCTTCTGTCAGACGTGCTTAGATCCTTTAGGTATTCAGGAGTTAAATAATCTATCACAAATTCACCTAAAAAGACCTACAAAATATTTTCTTGTAGGCAGGGAATATTGCAGTGACGGTGAATAAACAATCACACTTAGTAGCACAATCTTAGTAGCTCTGGAGAATGTGCACTTGGGGCTTAATGGATGTGCTGTTGGTAGACACCATTGACTGGTTTGCTTCATAGGTGGGAGTCAGCATCCTGCTTTTCCTTAGTGCCTGGTGGTGCTGCCTCTGGAAGAGACTGCAGTAAATGAAGGGATTATGGCCAAGGGAGAGGAAGTAATTTATGGTTGGGTTATCATCAGCTCAACCTGCCTTAGGGTAATGTGACAATTCTTTTCCCACAGCTGAGTAACTTGAACCAGATGAGCAGCACAGTGAGGATGAAAGAAAAGGAATCAGAGTCTCTCTAGGATTCTAGAAAATTTTGCAGCTATTTTCTCACAAGGCCAAACTCATTGCATCAGCAGACATTACTCAAATGATCTCATTAGTATGTCTCTCTGCTTGCTATGGGTATTTCCCTCAAACACTACAAGATGTACAGTTACTTTCCTCCTTCGTAAGTGGGAGTATCTCGCAGTTACTGAGAAGTGTTTGGCCTATTTTGTGAACCAGGTTTTTTTAGATGTACTATAGATGTACCTCATCAAGGTTGAGGATTGCTGATGCTAACAGCAGAACACTCCCATGAGTATTTTAGGACAGACAACTATAAACCCTGCATCAATTTCATTACTTCAATCTGAGCCACAGATTTGAGGGTTTTTTTAAGATACCAAGATACCTAACCAAGTTTTATAGACTGCAAGTTTTGTATCCTATTTTACTATGTTTAGGGCAACAAGTGCCAGCAATGAAGTTGTAGTTCCCCTTTGTGCAAACTGTGCACTTTGTTTCTGTCTAATTGATCTTCTAGCATCCAACTACTGTATTCTTTCCATCTTTCCCTAGTACACTGAGAAAAAACCCAACATTTCTTCTGCTTGAAATCTTCTTCCCTTGTAATCTTATGGCTGGCACGAAATTACTACTTAGTCTTTCCTTTGGTTAAGTTGAAGAGATTTAGTTGGTCTTTAGGTGTTTAGTTCTGAGGAAAGTTACCCAATATTAAGTTATTCATACAACCTTTTTCAGAACTATTTTCATCTTTTCAATGACCTTGTATTTGAAGTGTGGATATCAACAGAAAAAATTCAACTACTAACGGTATTACGGATGCTACATGTAGCTGCAATAACATTTCTTTTAATTGATATGCATCTGCAGTCTGCAGGTTAGCTCCTCTGATTTCATTGATGCACTGCAGAATCTCATTCAGCTCCTTGCTGCTATTTCCTCAAATCATTTTCTGATAAGCCTTTCAGAATTCAGTATTCCACGACCTACTTATGACTAACATTCATGGCTTCTGAAATGCAAATTTGCATTTAAAAGTGCTGTATTTGTTCTCAGGTGAGCTAGAGAGTCAGGAAATGTCTGACTTGTTTCAAATATTGCAGAACTGAACAAAGAATTTCTTGCTGGGGGAAGTTTATCAAATTAGTAGTAATTGCCTTGAAATATTCTGTCCTAGTTTATTTTTCTTGACCCATGTTTGTTTGCGTGTGTGCATGAAAAAGTCCTTGCAAGCACTTGCATAATTCTACTTAATGCAGCTCTCTCTATTTCAGATTTAGTCAGCTTTACTGTACTTATCACAGGGATCATGTACAACCCTGATTAGAATGATAAGCAGGAGACACTTTGTGCCTCCCAGCCTCTCTCTGCTAAAATCAGCTAATGGTGACACTTCCTTTCAGCAACACCCACTGTGAAGAAGGTCGGCAGCAAAACAGGATATTTACAAAAAAAAACACAAATGAAGAGGTGGTGAAGTAGAAGCCAGAACGATTCCCTTTTTCTTCCCAATATCAGTTTCTGAAGCATTGTAATTATTTTACTGTTTATTTAAAGACATCACAAGCAGGCATCATTACAGGAAAGATACTGAGGTCTGTAGGGTGCTCCCTGGCTTTGTGAAATCTGGGACTGGAAGGATACTCTTGGTCATGGAGAGCTCCTACTACTGGATCCATCAGAACATTTAATCCCTTCATTAAAACAACCCTAATGACTGAAATATTACAATCCTTGCTAAGTGTAGGATCTTTCTCACTCATCTTCAAATTCCTTGCTGGCTAGAAACATGATCTTATTCTATAGCCAGATTACACTTTCAGTCTTTTGCTAATGCTGTACTTAGTATATAACTCCTGTTCTGACACTTCTCTTTCCCATCTCTCCACCTGCTTCTAAACTTTCAACCTGCTGGTACAAATATTGACAAAACTCTTTAAACAATTGTTCTATTTTAGATAGTGTCTGGAATGGGAGGAGATGTGTGGCAGCTGGGCCTCCAGCTGTGTGTTACTGCTGTGCTCCTTGGTGGAGGAAGAGGGAGAGGTAAGAAGAGACCTGGACTTTGTTCACTGTGGGGAGAGAAGGACATGTATGTGCTCATGTTTCATTCACAGACCCTAAAGTACACAACACAAGAACTTGTGACTGCCTTTTCCCAAGTCCCAGGGACTGGTACAGCTCACTGGCAATGCCAGGCCTAGGGAACTGAGATCACACTGGGCAGCAGAGAAGATGTAGCCACTGCTCAGCCCTCAGATCTTACACTCATCTCCAGGAATGAGTTGCAGTACAAGAGGAAGAACACCACGAGGAAGGGTAGATGAGGTGTCAGCAAAGAAAGCACTAGCAAATAATGCATCTGGTGTACTGAGTGAGGCCTCATTAGGTAATAAATGAACATAGCTCTGGTCTCCTTCCTCTGCAGAATACCCTGGCACCCTGAGCTGCCTCAATAACTACGTGACTACTGTGAGATGTGTGTGGACAATGGAGGAGCCTGTGGGTGATGGACCTTTCCACCTGCATTTCACCAAGTAAGAGCTGCACACCAAGAGCTGTCCTTGGCAGCCGTGACCTTGGTGTGGGCAAGACAGCATAGAGGAGCAGAGATAGGGCCTGGCTGTGGGCTTTGCTCCTTGCACAGCAGGAGAACCAGTGGCACAGCTAGCTTTGCCTCCTTGTCACCCTATGAAGGGTTGCCTTGGAAGCAGTACTGTTCAGTGTCCCCTTCTGGCATGGTCTGGCAAGAGTCTCTCTGCACAGAGATTTTTCCCATCCCAGCCTCTGCTCCCCATGACCTGGGAGTTCCCATAGCCCATTCTACATGAAGCTACCATGACTATTTCTAATCACTTTTTGTCTAGTTGCCTAAAAATTAAACCCCTAGTGGTTCAATGAGTTTGTACATATACACAAAAGGATTCAGAAAGTCTGGTGAGTAACAGATTTAGAATATTATGTGAATATTTTTCCTCTGACAGAAGAAATCAAGCTACTACTTTAGATTATGTAATAATGTTGTCTTGACTACTAATAACTGGTGAACTATGCCATGAATTTAAACCACCCTGACATTAGATGTCTTATAGTCTGGTAAGGTTAAGTCAAAAATAGACTAACTCTTAATGATGCTGTATTTTAAATTTATGAAGAAATGTCAAGCTGACAAACTGTGAATTTTTTGTGAGGTCATGTGCAACATGAAAAAAATTGCCAACAAATGGCTACATTAGATAACTTAATAAGAGAAGACTGCTCTTTGGAGCTATTTCCCCAAGATGGTGTTTCCCATCCTGTTATGCTGTGCTGAAGCTTGTGAATACAAAAGAAAAAAAAACAACAAACAAACCACTCAAACAACAAACCAACCACTGACATGCTTTGCTCATTTGTTTGTCGTGAAAGAGACTTAAATATAAAACATGTTAGCTGTGTGCTATGCACACACTGTCCACCCACTCCTACCCCTCCTACACCAACTGCTTTCCCCTCAGCAATGCCCAGCAGCCCCCCTGCTTTCAGAGGGCGCAGGGGAGAGGCACTGGGCTCTCTGTGCAGCTCGTGGGAGGTTTGGTGCTCTCAGCAGTGATGTTATGAAGGTGTTTCCTTCCTCCCTCTCTAGCCCTGCCATCCAGCCAGCTTTAGCATTGCTTTCTCTGCTGTCTGCAGATAAGAGGTTCACATTCTTCCAGAATATTCTGCTGTGCTGAACTGCCACCCATCTTTCATATACTGAAGAGCACTTAATTATGCAACTTAAACTTGCAGCCCTTTTATTCTTGTAGCCTCTGGTCAAAGGGCCAAAATGGCAGCTGCAAACTGACTTCCAGGGAGAACATGCAGAATCAGTACCTCTGCACAATACATTTAGCCAGCCAGATCTTGGAAACAGATGGTTATAGAGTCTCTCTTCAAGGCAACTTCTTTGGACAAAACCACACGTACATCATCTTTCCAGAGTACAGTCCCTGCAAGCACAGTAAGTATGAGGTGGTGCAGCTGTGGGTCTCTCGGGTAGGATAATGTAGGTCTCTGGCGTTGGATCCCGCCTCCACAGTTGGGATTTTTTTTCCTAAGAAATTAAGTTACAAGAAATCAAACACATGGGTCTCATTGAATGTTCCCTGGCCTGGTACTTCACTGAAATGCTTTGTATCTGAGACCTCAGAGACAGTCTGCATTAGTGAAAAGTTGGAAGAGCAGAATACAGAGTGATTTTTTGCATGTGGGACTAACACTGGGGGCTGTTTACCATTATTTTATGTCTGTAGCTATCCTATGAGCTAATCTGGTCTATGGTTGGTCTTAGCATCAGTCTAGTATTGTGCATCTCCTTCTGTGATGTTCAAGTCCCAAATATTGTGAAAAATCTACCTCTCTATTTGCAGTAAAACCTGATCCACCTTCAAACATCCAGAGCAACATCACTGGTGGCAAGTGTCAGATATGGTGGAGTGTGCCTTGGTACCTTTCTGAAATTCTTCAATATGAGTTGCAGTACAAGGAGTACAGCATGCCCTGGGAGGTAACTGGATGAGTCATAGACTGATACTCCCTTGCTGTTTGGGCACAATGGCCTCACCACTCTGTTTGGGGCCTTCTGGCAGATGACTGTTTTAAGTCTTTCTGGTTTCCCACATCAAGGCTAAATGATATTATAAAAAACATCAATACTAAAAATCAATAGATCTTGTTCTCTTGAATCCGGCATTTGGAACTCATCCACCATGATGCAGGACCTCTTCTTGTATCCAAGAAAAGAATTTGAAAGAAAAAAACCAATTTAAAAGACTTTTTGCTCAGCCTTGTTAACAGAAACTCTTTGTAATACTTTGCAGACTGCATTGAATAAGACATCATCCGTTTCACAGCCACAGATAGAAATTGAAGGCATCGAGTTTCGCAGTGGTGTCACATACATTGCACGAGTCCGTTGCAAAGTTTCTGAAGCTGAGGATTCCTACAGCAGTCAGTGGAGTGAGTGGAGCCACACAACAGTGTTTCAAGGACCAGGTACAAAGAATATTGTTTTACTTTAATTCATATATTTTAACGTCCATGTTCCAAAAAAAAAAAAAAAAAAGAAAAGAAAATACCTGGTAAAATGGATCTTTTCAAATTAGAACTAATTTTCAAGTTTTCATAGCCAAATTACTCGAGGTCTTCAGCATTTAGTTTTATTTGCGTTGCTTGGTTGTCTGGGGTTCTAGCTTGACCTCCAGACTATTGATTACTTTTTTGCTGATTCTTTTCCTAGGTGTACCAGAACTCTCTGAAAAGATCCTAAATACCAGAACTGTACAGTTCTTGATCATCCCCTTGAGTTTTGGAACTTTTCTCTACTTGTTTTGGAACTGCAAGCTTTCCTCAAAGTATGTTACAGTTTTTCATTAAGTTCCCTTTGATCCTTATAGCCTGAAGAGGGTAAATCAAGTGTCTTTATATTTCTTTTGCTTCCTGTTTCTGCTGCACAGATAAAATTGTATCCAAAAGCTCTTTTGATAAACTTGGACATGTTCCTTACCTGAGCTAGATTTACCTCAGGCTAGAGCTAAGAGCTAAGAAAGAAGTTCTTTACTATGAGGGTGGTGAGACACTGGAACAGGTTGGCTAGAGAGGCTGTGGATGCCCCTTCCTTGGAGATGTTTAAGGCCAGGCTGAATGAGAGATTGTGCAACCTGGTCTAGTGGGAGGTGTCCCTGCCCATGGCAAGGGGGTTGGAACTCGATGATCTTTAAGGTCCTTTTCAACACAAACCATTCCACGATTCTATAGTTAATGACCTACTATACAATTCCTACTACAAAGTGCTTTTGTGGCACCCAAACTCAGCTAAAGCTCAAGGCTGAGGGGCTCTGGGATTTAACAAAAAATTTCCATGCATTTAAATTTATTTATGTTTCATGTAACCAAGCTAAAAGTGCAAGCACACAGCAATACATGAAGGTGTTTAAACTTATGTCAGTGTTAAGCTATTGGTGACATACCTGGCAGCAGTCAATATGTGAAATACCAGTATGGGCAAACTATACTAATGTAGATTCAGTGTTTCTTAGGTTCTGGACCATGTTGTACAGAGAAAAAAAGTGTCTCTAGAGCCTTGGTTCTACCATCCTCTGTAATCTTTTATGCTGGCAGAGCAAAGGTAAATCTCCTACCTCTTTCTTTTCTGCCTTGACATACATTTCACTCTTACAGAAACAGAATATATGATGTCCATATGACAAAACATTTTTACAGAATAGACTCCAATAAAGGGACTAAGATCATAGAATCATAGAATGGTTTGGGTTGTAAGGGACCTTAAAGATCATCTAGTTCTAAACCCCCTGCCATGGGCAGCGACACCTCCCACTATACCAGGTTGCTCAGTGCCTCATCCAGGCTGGCCTTAAACACCTCCAGTATGAGGCATCCACATCCTCTCTGGGCAACATGTTCCAGTGTCTCATCACCCTCACAGTAAAGACACCTGACAGAATTTGTCCATCTAGATGTAATGAAACTAAAAATCTCTAGAACACTTCCAGCAACAGTGGTTTAGATCAAATAAGCTGCTAAACAAATGCATAAATATCTCAGTGCATATAAAAACTAATAGACTAGTATCGAGTATGTGGCAGATGGCATTCCTTAGAAACTTTTAAGACTGCACTTCAGACTAGAAACATTAAATTCATGCACAGGAGGCAGACTAACAATTGCATGAGATGTCAGAAACCATGTGAACTTCCCATACAATCTTTTTAACAAAAGTGTGGGGCTTTCATCTAATCAGTTCACTGCACCATTGAGAAGAAATTTTCTGTTGTGGATCTTTTTCTTTTAAGTGTTGTTTTCTTACTGCAGGGTAAAAAGCTTCTCCTGTTTCAAAATCCCCACACCAGCTGCTTTCTTTCAACCACTCTACAATTTGCACAATGGGAATTTTAAGGTAAGAGAATTTTCATTTCTTTCTTATGACTCATGAAAGGAGGATTGATTGTTTTTTTTTTTTCACTGGGATTAATCATTCTAGCTCAGAGTTACTAACACATGGTTCTGGTCTTTCTGGGAGTTTATAGTTTCTCAGCTCCCTGCTTCCACACACGAGCTACACCACCAGAGCTTGTGCTCAGCTTCTCTCTACTCAGCTAAAGCCCCTCCAGTCACTCTCTATCCATGCTGAACATGAAAGATGCACCCTAGTGAAGCAAAAAGCAAAGCCAAAGTAAGACAAGCAACTTGCAGTACATTTTGGAGGCGAAACCTTGACATTTTTTTCTGAGATGGGCAGCTTGCCTCTCTATTACTCTAAATTTGCCTAGTAGGTTTGATCTAACCCTCTGAATTATTGTGCAGAAGCCATATAAAAAGAACAGCTATACTGCAGATTCCAGCTCTAAGCAAACTGTCCTGAACTTCTTGATTCTTTCACTAGGACTGGGTTAGACCTAATGAGGCTTGTATCCAACTCAGAAGAGGAGAGCCCAGCAACCTGAACAAAATTACTGGAGATGGAGTTTCTGATCTGAACAGCCAAGATCTGATTTCCAGGATCTCCTTAAAACCTCTAGAAAACCCAAATGTGATTGCTGCAGAAGAAAACTTCGTATTTGCCACAGGTCCAAGTCAGCAGTACATCCCCAGCAGGTACATAAGAGCAGAAGAGATAGAAGCGAGGCTGGAACTATTGTTTGCATATAACCATGCTGATGATAGAGTTGGCCTGAAAATCTCTGACATAATTAAAGCCAACTTTGAGAGCCCCACCATGGAAAGAAATCATCCCTCTCACTCACTACATGGAAAAGGTGACTTCATGACGCTTCAACATTCATTCGAGGTAGCAAATGTGTCCTTCAGCAGCAGTGACTATTGTACCTTGTGTGACCATGATACCACAGGAGGTTTGATTCCTGCTGAACTACTGGAAATCCCCAATAGTAACAGCCTTGTCAAACATCAGAGTGATCAGAGTGACCTTTCCTGAGGAATGCTGCCTACAAAGATCTTTGTGGTGACCTTCACCTACTGACACTGTCTTCTTGGGTGCCTTAAATGGTGATTTTTCAGACTATTGCAAACAGTATCTTTAGGTAAATTCTGAGTTTCTGTACTTCAAAAGAAGATTGTGACCAGCTCCTCTGGCTAGCAAATACTACCTCTGCAAGCATGGCAAGACCTCACTCCAGTAAAATAAGATGTCTCAGGAGATATGTGATAATGACTCTCCCTAAATTAACCTCCTGGCAGAAGCAAAAATCCACCAAGTCTCTAGTCTAAGGAAGCAGCAGCTTTAACTAGGAGAAAAGCAGCAATGCAATGCAGAGTTCACATTCAACCCATGTGACACACACAGGAGGTGCCAGAGTGATTTGTTTTCAGTGTTGTAAGCAAAAAGCTTTTTCTGATATGTGAAAAAATATATCCCCTTCCTGGTACTTTGTGTTTTTTATCTCGTAAAGATAATATTCAAGAGCACCTTTTATACTATACACATGCTAATGGCAGGAGAAGGATGTGATTTTACTGTCATTAATTGTTGCTACAGAAAGTCTGTAAAACTTTGTAAAACAAGACTACATGCCTGAAGGATATTGGTGATCCCCAAACTTTTAGGGCATCCTGTGTGCCTTGATTTAGTGTCCCAAATTTCAGATCTTTAGAATCAGAGGGATACTTCCTGAAATTCTCAGATCAATGGTTCCGTAAGTGTCTCAGATCTTGACGACTCTTTCTTATTAATGTCTGCACAAAAATTGAACCAGTTTGATAAAATCTTGTTCAGATAACAAGGTATCCTGTGCTGGTAATATTAGCAGAAGCAGAATGGGAATAATTATATCCAGATATGAGTAAGGAGCAGTAGGTCAAGCTACGGAATTGAGAGCACAAAAGTCAATGAAACAGGGAAGCAAAAGGAAATAGAGAGATTGAATGTAGTATGAAATTACTTGAGAGAAATGAAAAGTCAAAGATGATGCTGCCTGTGTCCATCAGGCAAGGACAAAAAGACTATAAGAACTGAGTCTAAAGATGATGACAGGCTGATGGTTAAAGGGCTAAAATGATATTGCAGCATCAGCAGTTCTCCAGGTGAAGCGCTAACAACTTTGAGTTGCTTCTGCTTCTATGAAAGTATTTTTAAAATGGGGAAAGTGTAAAGAGAAAAAATACCAGAGGAAATGTCAGCTGTTGTAGTAAAAAAAAAAAAAAAGGATTAAATGCCTTGTTTTTACAATTAAGTCTTTGAAACAATCAAATCCTTGCTTTATTCAGCCAATGAAAAACTGCCTTTCTGTCCTTTTTCTCTATGGCTTTGTTTTGGGGGGTTTGTTTAGGTTTTGGGTTTGGGTTTTTTTTTTATGTCATGTTTGAGATTGGAATTAGGTTCAAGATATGATTTCTGATAGAATTTCTGAACTATTCTAAGGATGAGGTTTGCCTTTAAGGGTGATATATATCCTTCTAATGGAAGATAGAGGAACTATCATCTAGTAAGGAGGCACAACAGGGAGTCTGTTCAAGCCTATGAAGCCTTTCATTTCCTAGGACTAACAAATACATGCTATGTGCATCCTTTGCAACCACAACAAAGCAGTTGGGATTTTTCCTTCTCTTTTTTTCCGGTTGTTTTGCCAGAGGAAACAATTGCAGAAGACACTTAACTAATTTTTGTAAACCACTAAAGAGCTGAAAATGTTCTCTGACAAAGATTTCATTCTGATTTTGTGGGTTTTGTTTTGGGTTGTTTTGTGTAGTGTTTTTTTTTTTTCCTTAATGTGAATAAAGTATGAATATTCAGAAGTAAATAATGCAGAGGAATAAATGCTAACTTTGAATTTTCAGGAGTTAGAGCCCGACACCTTTGGGAAGAACTTTAGTTTAGAAAACACTGACTACACTAATCATTAGTAAAAGTTGGTTTGACAACATTGTAGAAGAAGCTGAAGAGGGAAGAACTAAATATGTTCCCTAGTTTGCAGACTAAGCAAGTGCTGCTGCTACCGCCACCAACAGAAAAAGTGATAAAAGGCTTCAGTGAAGACTTATTTTATAGTTCATAAAGCCAAAGTGGAGCAGCATGATGAACTACCCCATGATGTCTAGCATGTGAGCACCAGTGTAGTTCTGCTAGTATCCACTCAAGAGCTGTACATCTGATGAAGTATTGGTGTTCTTGCTGTACCTCCATCAGACATTTAGTTACCTGCATTCTCATTTCAAGAGGGGCAAGAAGATCAGACTGCATGTTTCTCATCAGCATAGATATCACAACACTGACACAAATGTCTTTTGAAGGACTGGCAAACAAGTCACAAACATCAAGGCACGGCACTCAACCCTGTTGTGTCCTCTCAGCTAGGATGACTTGTCTCCACAGAGTGGCTTCTAATGCATCAAAGCAAAATGCAAGTGTCAAATAGTGGCGTTTGGCATGCTGAAACACTCCCTACAGCTCCAAGCTTAAGGGCTTGAGATCATCGATCTGCAGATTCCTGCTCAGAGGGGCAGAAGCCCAGCCTGTGAAAGCAATCTTCTATCCTGAGACTGCCATTAGTCAATGGCCAAATAGAGTCATAAATCTTTTCCTAGTTAAGTAAGCAGATAGGTGGAGAGTAATTCCAGAGACAAGAGAAACAAGCTTGCGCTTTTCAGTTTACTTTTGTTAAATTTGATTGTTGTGGAAACAACGGACAGAGAATGTTGGTTTGACTCAGATCAGCACCCTTTTACAAACCACCCCATGTGAACTCCATCAGTTCCAGCTTCACAGCCCTAATCATTCCATCTTTTCTGTATTGCTGTGCCCCTGTGAATCATGAATCCTGTGTTGCAGAAACCTCTATCACCACAGGCCTTCCTAGACATGTATGAATCTGCCAGCATTCCCCAGCAGAATGTATGCTCTTTCACAGAGCCATCCACACATTCACTCATCTAGCCAGTCAAAATATGAAAAAATAAAAATGGTCTGTTTAATCTTTTGCAACTTAATCTAATCTGCAAACCTGTTCTTGCCGGAGGCATGCCAGTTCTGAACTACAGGAGTTAATCAAGAACTGACATCTAAACTATCACTTCTAAAGCAAGAAGTGTAATATTTGATGACGTGCATACTTACATGCTGGTGATCATAACTGAAAAGAAAAGGAGATGTTCTTTTCATGCTAGGAAAGGGAGTGAACACAGGTGGGTTTGTTTGTTTGTTTGTTTTCAACAACATGCAAGGCAAGCCAAGGATTAAGTTGCAACATAATCCTACAGCAGGTGGACTCTTCTTCCTTGATGCACATGGAGCCAAGTCAATTGACAAAATCCAAAATCCCAGTGTCAAATCTTATAGATTTAGAGTTGGTGAACAGATTGAATTGATCAACACACTCCCTATTTTCAGTGCAAACTGGAGTGCAGCACTGAAACTGCTGCGACAGCATCAGCTCGAGATACCATGTGACATACAATGGCCCACTGTTGTGCAGTATTTGTCTAGAAGTAGCATATTTATATTTTTATTGTACTGCAGGCTCAACTTAAAATGGCTTTTTTAGCCAAGTTGATTTGCATATATAAGCAGTGCCAGAGCACAGCAGTAACAATCATTACAGTCTAAATGCAAGTAATGAGTTCTCTTTTGTGTTATCTTATTCTAACATCTTGTGCCAAATGCTGGAGAAGCTGAAAACCATAGGTAAGCCTAAATAAAGCACGAGTTTAAGAAAGGAATCAGGGCATCAATGAGGGCAGCTCAGTGAAGACTTTTTTGTAACATACTTTTACATTCAAAAGCAGATAATAGATGTATTCAGAATGAGATTCTTAGTACTACAAAAAAAAAAAAAAGAATGTTTTCACATGAATCTGTAGCATGCCTCACTGGTTTTAGTGTGCAGAACTGGTTACCCCATCTTTATAATGAGATGATGGTTTTTAATAGCTTTCACAGTTGTTCCTACACTTCAACATACTGCAGAAGAAGAAGCACCAGTGACAAAAACATGGGTAATACAATCTTTTTACTCCTAATATCAGTTTCTTCTTTATATACTTAAAGATCATATATAAAGACTACTGATCCCTCCCATCACCTTTCCAAAACTTCATGCCCTAAAATCTGCACTGCTGCTACTGGAATACTGAGATGTCTTTACCTACTGGAGATAAGAAGTTAGTTATTTAATCAGAATCAGCATTCTGTGGGAGGAAGAAGACAGGATACATACTTCTGGGAAGTCTTGGGCCGGCTCTGAACAAATAAATGGCCTTTTTGGCCATCCTGGCCCCTCTGATGGCTCATACTCAGGCAGCAGTCGAAAAACCCCATGTCCTTTCTTGCGGGGTAGCTCTTCAGTCACTCTGACCCAGACCTCTCCTGGTCTCGCAGCACACCATTGCCATCTGCTGGGAGAGTCCTCCCTCACTAAAACACCCACTCTAATCTACTAAATTACTTCTGCGTTTTCCCTCAGCTTGGTAATTAAATGTGTGTCACCAAGTGGATAGCAAAGATAGACACAGTTCTTTAAAGAAATTCCCATTTCAATTCACTCGGCAGGGTAGAGGAGGTGCAATTTGCGTCTCTGAATACTGCAGTAAACTGTCTTACCCAAGATAACAAGTTATTTCTTCTAGTAAAAGAGTTCTTCCTTATATCTGCATTATTCTGCAGTGCTGTGTATTCAAAAAATTTGGTCAGCCATGTTCAGGAAATTAATTAAGGCTGCCACAGGAACTGGAAGAGAAGTGTGACTGGTGCTATGGGCTGGTAAGAAATGTAAAGTGGTATGAATGGTTTACAACTTCAAATGTGGTTATTGTGTAAACTTCAAATTAATCACAAGCCGCCACACATTAAACACATAGTTCAGAAAGACTTATGGAACAACTCACTTACATGAGTTGTTTAAGATTAGACTTAACGTAGATGAATCATAGAATCATAGAATAGTTTGGGTTGGAAGGGACCTTAAAGATCATCGAGTTCCAACCCCCCTGCCATAGGCAGGGACACCTCCCACTAGACCAGGCTGCCCAGTGCCCTGATAGAATCATAGAATAGTTTGAGTTGTTCAAACACAGAAATGAGATTTTCAAAACATTTTGTGCTAGGGATAGCTGGAGCAAAACATCTAAGCAGCTTCAGAACATGTACCAGTGTGTGAAGGGAATTCTATCTCTTCATTGACATTTAAGGACCATGGAAATGAGACTTAAGATAAGCTTAAAATAGGATATCTATGGTCAGAAAGGGAAAGATATTTTAGACATCTAATTTAATTGCCTAAATTCTGCAAGTGCCAAAGAGTTCCCTCTTCTCTTACTGTTACCAGTGAAAGGCTACATCAGCTACATCCGAGTTGTGAATTCTGTTTATACTACTGCTGTTGCTTTTGTTGATTTGATTTCCCCCAGCATTTTCTGTAGAACTACCTTCCTGTTCTAATTCTCTACAGGGATTACTGCATCCTTCTTAATTTTTTAAGATTTTTTTTCTTAAAGTAAAACTACATCAATAAAGTAGCAGAGGGATATTCTGTTAAGACAGCCTCCACAGCTTCTACTGCTGTAAACACATACACCACATCACAAAAATTCCACGGAAGAAATTAAATGCTCTCATAAGACAACTAGTTTTTTCTTCACAGGAGTAATGTTTGGCCACATCTATAAGTAGAGCAGGCTTTTTCCAAGGTGTCTTAATTTAGAGGTGGTGTGACAGGGGAAGGTTAGCACGTAGGACTGCAGAGAAATCTATATGCACTTGAGTTTTGTTCTTGGAAAGTTACAAAGTCATTTCCTGAGTGATGCTGCTGAGGTCACGTAACCTCACAGAGCAGGAAGATACTTCTAACTTTGGTAGGCAAAAGCGTACCACCTTATCAAGAAAGGGCAGGCAGAATGGTTGTTGCATTATTTTTTAATTTTGGTAAATATGCTGGGACCATAGAAAATAAAGACTATTGGGAAAATATCAATGATAGTAAGGAAAGTACGAAAAACTGCTAAGTAGCAAAAAGTTTCTATGTAGCTTAGGGCATTAACGCTTTATCTGTGTTTGTGGCTACTGAATGTTTTCTTACTCTAGTTCTTCCAGATCTGGCAAAACTTTTCACTTAACTATTCACAGTTTTGGCTCTAAAACTAGACAGTATCATAATGGTCCACACAACTGATTGAACAGTGAGACACATAGTTTTATAAGGCTCATCACAGAACCAGAAAGAATTCATGGATTGTACAGGGCAAAGTTTACAGCTATTTCCAACGTTACACACCCAAGAGTTGTGAACACAAAGAAAAGGAATGAAGAAGAGCAGACTCATCACACTATTACGTGACTGCTCAATTAAGTTCTATGCATCAAGAAAGCACTGTTCAGACGCACTCTCTATTCCAGTAGCTCTAACTTGGGTAGGCAAAATATCTGGGCTGTGGGTAAGCCACACAGAATATATATGTATTTTTGCCACGTATGAACAGAGGCAAACACAAACCGGGTAGTTTTCTACGCTCTGCTTCTTTACACCAGCCAAACCTTAGCATTTTCTCTCAAAGAAAAGCAAAGAATGGCGTTGCCGGCACAGAGGCAGTGAAATAACACGATTGCATCTAAAATCCTTTATTACCAGGGGTAGAAACGATTCACTTCTCGGGCTGCAAAGGGTTCTTCTCGGGTTGCAAAGGGTTTCCCTGCCACAAAAACCGCTTTCAGAACTCAAGGATTCACGTTCCAAGGGCACAGGAACGAGGGATTTTTCCTATGGAAGGGGGATTCTCCTCAGGGAAGGGGGGTCTTTTGGAGGGAGCACCTGCACCCGAGCTCTCGGCTGTGAGAAGAACGCAGTGCCCTCAGCGAGCCTCCACAGCCCGGGGGTCCACCACAGGGAACAGCGGAGATACCTTGAAGGCGGGGACACCACAGACAACCCTGTGCCGCCCCCGCTCCGCCTCCTCCGTTACCTCAGCACGCCGCCGCTCCCCAGGCACTCTCGCGTCGTGGCACGAACCCGGATGTGAGCGCAGGGTGGAGGCCGCACCACCCCGCCCGCTTCCGCCCTCACCCAGCGCGGCCTCCTGACAGGAAATGGAAGCGGCGGCGTCACCCGCGAGGCCGCGCAGGCGCGCCGAGGTGGAGGACGCGGAGCCCGGCGGGGGGCGCGCGGTGAGTAGCGCGAGGCACCGCCAATGAGGGCGCGTGTCTGGCGGAAGTCCTGCCTGCGGCGGAGCGGGGGGGGGGGGGGCGTTGGTGTGGGTGACG
>VZTY01023267.1:37654-62922 GCA_013400935.1 Turnix velox | reverse complement strand
GGCGGAGGATGCGGGCGCCCCATTGGCCCGGGCTGGGCGGCCGTGCGCCGGGATCTTAAAGGGCGACCGCAGCGCGGGCCGCGCCGGCCGGGCGGGGCCCATGGCCAGCACCAGCAGCCACCTGGTGAGTGCGGGGCGAGGGGTTTTGCTGCTACCCGGGGTCACCGGTTGGCCGCCGAGCGCTGGGAAGGGTAAGAAGTTAGGCCTGGGTGGCGGGGCCGGCCCGTGAGGGGGTGGCGGCAGCCCATGCCGGGTGTTTGGTTCGGGCGGAGGGGAGGGCGGCCTGGGCTCGGCCCGGCGAGCTCTGCCGCCCGGTGGGGTTGGCCTTGACGCTGCTGCCGCAGCCGCCGGTCCTCGCTCCGCTGCCCTCTTCCCGCCCCTCCACCCCGCGTCTGCTGGGTCGCCGCGGGCCCGGCGGGAGGACACTGGGGGCCCTGAAGGGGAGACAAGCGCTGCGACGGGCAGCCCGGGTCCGGCCTGTCAGCGGGAGGAAGCGAAGTTGGGGCCGATGTTGGAGTAGCCGCCCCACGGCCTCCGGAGGAGCTCCGCTCTCGGTTCCGGGTACGGGGCGTTGGCGTGGCTCGGCCGAGCCGGCTCCCGGCAGGAGGGCCGGCCTTGTTGCCCTGGGGGAGGCACCTGTTACTCTCTAATCGGTTTCTTCTGGAGTGGAAACAAACGCGGGAGGGAGATGGTGAGGGCCGGAGTAGGACGGCGTTTCCGACGCGGTTGTTTACCTCAGCCCGGCGCTGGTTAACCCACGGGCTTTCTGAGCACTGGCTAATAATGGGGCCGGAGCTGGCCCGCAGAAGGGGTAATGGTGAATCGCAGTTTGCGGCACGGATGATACCTTTTAGCTAGTGGAGAAATTCCCATACGAAAAGAGTGCTTTTTACCAAAAGTAACTCCCTGCTTTCGTGTGACTGACCGGAAGGGATGTGTTCCTTACCCTTGCCTGCCTGCCGCTGTGCGTTTGTGTCTCTTTCTGTCAGTCACAAGCAGCCAAATTACTCTGTATAGCACTTAAAACTTCAGTTGGAACTGAGTAAGAAGGGTCTTGTGCGGGGTATGGGCATAGCTGGGTTTCTTCTCGAGTTCCTGTTTCACTGCTCTCCTTTTCCTACTCGGTGCTTTTCTCATCAGGGTGTTACACGTAATCATATTTGTTGACCGAAGATGAGAATTATTACGTGGAATAACCCTACTGGGGAGGAGGTGAAATAAACACTACATTGAGGATTATGAAATGAAGCAATGTTTGATTATTATAGGAATTAGTTTTCCTTCTTGGCACTTAATGGAGTTCCATATGGCTGCCTCTCAGCATCAGAGGTGACTTCTATTTACTTAGACTCTTTTAAACAGGACAGATACTTCCCTTTGGGTTTCTGTCCTTGCTTGTTCTCTCTCTCTCCCTCTCTCCAGGTTTCTCTCTCTAAAATACTTCCACTTCTGTTCCTTTTGTAATATTCGATTTAGGTCCCAGCCTGTATGAGAAACATAACGTGAGAATGAATGAATGAAGAACGCAGTTTCCAAGCATTTTTATTAAAACAAAAAGCTTTTTTTCAGGGCAATTTATTTTTAATTCCTTCTCTTTTATACTGCTTAAAGTATCTCTGATGAACCCATTTGCTGGCAGAAGCAGATAGAGGTAGCTTGATTCAGCTAATCTTTTTGTAAATCAAATGATACAAAATATGGGAAATTAATGTCATTAATGACTTCTGTGGTTATTTTACTATATACGCAAAAGACTGGGGGAGGAAATAGAGCACAGCTTTGAAAGGAGTATTCCTGCTTTCCTCTGCCAAAACAGTTAATTTTTGTATTTGCAAATGTGGGGACAATTCCTAAAACATTCTAGTATTTCCTTAAGACATAGTACCAAGGAGAGAACTGGGCATTTAAGAAGTTAACAACAGCAGTGTGCTTTAGTTGCAGGTCTCAGTCTGTTCTTAGTTATTTGCTGTTAATACATTTACTGTAAGTATATTGGGTCTTGCATCAAGAAGTGCTCTCCATCTCAAAATTAAGAGTCTGGAAGAGTTGTTTATGTTTTTAGCAACACCTGCTGCACTAGAAGGCATAGCTGTTCTAGCAGTAACTAGATTCTTCCTGTGTTTCTGACCTGATAAAACCTATAGTATAGTCATGGATATATGTCTGAGTGAAATAGCTGACTTTTTCTTCCACTCCCCATGAAGCTAGCACAAACTACACTTCTCAGAGATCTTTACTTTTAATAGAGTAAGTTCTGTATCTCTGTGAGGCATTAGACTAGCCTATGGTAAGAGTTCTGTTTGTAGTTATTTGTAGGATAAAGCTTTCAGACAGGCTGGAGGGATTTCCCCTTCATAGCTCTCTACTAAATATTCTCTTGGCTTTTCAGCATATGACTTGTCTTTATCACTCATGCATAGACTTTTATGGGTAAGTTTTCTGTAAGTCTCTTGCCAAAGCAGACTTCAAGAATAGAAAATAGTAAGAGATACAGATATTGAGATGTACTTAAAGGTGAAAAAAATAGAAGCAGCTTGAGAGGAGCAATTCTATATGTGTTCAAATTCCTAACATGAGAAGTGTGAGTGGCTTGTAGAAAGGAGACAATGCAGAGAATAGTTTGTGTATGATAGTATGATGCTCAACTAAACAATGAGTCCACTGCTTTGGTAGGCTTCTTTAAATTTAAAACTCATTGTTTTTTGGGTTATTGATCTTTTGCTTTCAGTGCTATAAGTATCTGTTTCATATAGATCTTGGAGCTTGCTGTAGCTGAACACTGTAAGATACCCTGAAGACTCAGGCACATTTCATTTCCCTAAAGCAGATCAGTTAAAAGGCAGTACTGGAGGAGAAAACTTGGAAAGGGATGGTGATTCCTGAAATACTTGCAGGAATTTTGATACAGAAGGCACAAAAACGGGGGTTTCAGTCACTTTGTTGCACTGAAAAAAGCAATAAACTAAGTAATGAAAATAGGTTTGATCTGTGAAGATGTGGAAGATCTTAGTAATCCCTGTTTTTAACAGTGAACGTATATTTTATCACTTTGTTAATAGAAATATGAATTGCTGTAGATCTACCACATTTGTGGCATCAGAATATAGGTGAACGAGAAATTACTTTTTAATATGGAATAATAAAAACTTAATTTAGAAAACACTGTGTTTGAAAGAATGAAATCTTTCTCCAAGTTCTTCATATTGGAGCTTTCTGGTATTTCAGATAGGAGAACTTTTTTTGCAGGTGGCCAAGTTACATTATCTGTGTGTAATAAAGAAGCAAAAAAGGGGAAGGAGCTTATTTTTCTCCCTCCCCACTTCCCTTTCTGACATCCTATTTGCAGGTAACCTTGCGGAAAGTTACTCAGATCTAACTGAGATGTATAAAGGGCCTGAACACAACATACAGAAAGTTAACTGTTTGGTCTATAACCTTATGTTTCACACCTTACAGATTCTACTCAACAGTACTGAAGGAAATAACTTCCATGTGACTTAATATTGAAGTTGAGAATTTTTTTTTTCCTTTGAAAGATAGACTGTAAATACATCACTATCTTTATGGTGAGAAAGTGCAAGGATTAACTTTCTTAGCACTTTCTTCTGAAAATGAAGTACTGAACTTGATGTTGATCTCTTTAGTAATGCTTAGGAATTTAATTTATAGTTCTTGACTGTTCTGTCTGAGCTTTGTATGCTCCATCTATGTACTACCAGCTCTCTGTGACTGCTTCTCTGCTCTTCACCCAAAATTTTACTAGCAAGGAATCTAGTTATCAAGTCCCTTTATGCTTGTTAACATGAGCTCCTACCCCATCCATGCTGTGCAGCACCTCAGTATTCTGTCCTCGTGAGATAACTGATGATGTAGAATGTAATCTGCACTACAGCAGTTACAGATGGCTTTTGTTTTCCTTGTGAGCTGGCCTGGATCTGTTTGTGTGAAATGAATTCTCAATGGCTTGTTTACATATATAGCTATTTGGGCCATAGGCTTACTTTAGGTTCTTAGAGATTTTTGTGGTTTCCTGTTTCTGATCTGTTTTGAGGCTTGCAGTTGGGTGGGGGGGAGGCGGTGGAAGAAGGCCTTAAATAGTCTGTGTTCCTGAAGGTGCTTGGAACTTAAGTACTTTGCTGAGCAGTAGAGGATAACTGGCTGTTATATACAGGTTCTTACAAATCCTTTCATTAGCTTTAATCCTTACCTGAGTTTGGAATTAGAATTCTGGAAATTAGTGGCAGGAAATGCCACAGTGTGTGTAAGATTGTCAAACCTAGCAAAAGGCATTTATGTGAACTATAATGTTTGGGACAGCATTGCTCTATGTGCAAGAGATTAATTTATGTAGAAAGAAAACCAGTCCTGTGGATTAAGTACTTTTAATCCCTCAGTGAAGAGTCAAAACAATCTAACAATGTGAAGGTGTTCTCTGTGCTTCCAAATACTTGAGGCTACTGGTTATATTTTTAATCATATGAGTATGATTTTTCTAATTACTCAAGAGTTAACAATGTTAAAGTTTACTACAGAAAATAAGGAACTGGTGGTAGGTGATCATTTGATTATGAAGGATACAGTCAGATCTGACCTTTTGTTTCTGATATTTTAGGATTCTTTTATATCAACAGTACAGTTCATATAAGCTTTAAAACATTTGTGTACCATTAACTTGGTGAGTTTGTGCATCCAGAAAGCTTAAGAAGGAAAATCAGTTAATTTTGGCTGTTCTTAAGAGTTAATTTTCTTGATTATTTTTTCGAAGGTAAAACTTCTATCTTCCAAAATTTGTTTTGAAGTTGAGGTGAACTACTGACAACTTGGTATTTATTAGAGCCTTTTTTAACAGCCTACTTGTACCTTAGTGTGATATGAAGAGAAGTTCCTGAAAAAGCACGTAATTTTACTAATCAAGTTCTCCTAAGTTATTAGAGCATGGCATTGCTTCAGACTTAGCCAGGGTTTTATATATATATTTCCTCTAAAATAATGACTGTATCTTATGATGATTTATTACAAGTATTTTCAACTTTTCCTTCAAATCACTGTAATTTTTCTTTAATTTGTATTAAGGCTGTTAATATGTCAGTCAAACTACAGCAACTTTAATTTCTTTCATACTGCTGTTTCCTACCATTGCCCAGGTATTGCAGAGTGTATTTAAAGAATTATCTGCTGCAAGCTTTCTCCTTTCATTAGCTCTTACAACCTTTAATCTTGAAATGGATTACCAGGACGGTATTTTCAAAGTCTTTTCTTTTAAATGATGTACATTTCAAGTGATTTAAGTTCTCTGCAGTAATCTTTGCATACCATTTGATGATGAGGTCTGAAAGAATGCTGATGCAGCTCTACACAACGTAAACGCAAACCACTGTACTACAGCAGATTGATGTTAATGCTTTTTAAATATCTACAAATAACCAATAGTTGGAGTAGGGCTTGTTTACTGCACTTAGAAGAAAATGGCTTACAATAATCTTCAAAGAACTTCTCAGTAGAAAAAACCCCCATCCTGTTGTCCCAGGAGAATATCTTTGTCATCTTTGTAACCCAGTATGGTTTTTAATAAGTGCCTCATTTGTTTTTTGGAGATGTGTTTATTCGTAGAAATGCCTGTTGATTTTCTTTATTACAATTCTGTATCATACATTTTAATTATCTGCCTTAAGAAGGGCTGAAGAATCAGGCATTTCAATATAAAACTTTGCTTGCTGTGATATACTGAAGATTACCTAGCTTGTTTAATTAACTTCATGGTATGTTGTCTAAAAACAGGAGGAGTTTTAAAATACCTTATCACCCCTTTTGATCAGATGTTTTTGACTGTGTTTTTAATGCTGTTTTGCTCTCTGCTGCACAGAGATAAGTCGTTAAAATATGACTTCATGTTTTCCTCTCAGAGAAGAGTAGGTGTTTGCCAGTGTAGGATTCAGTCATGTTTTTTAATATATTCCTCCTTTTCAATGAATGAATATTGAGTGTGCCTCTTTAAATTGTTTGACAGTTTTTTCCTCAGACTTCAGAATCTGAAAGCATACTTCTAGGTTTATTTTCCTTGCCGTTCTGGTCTAGTGGTATTCCTTCCTCACTGGGGGGATACGTAATCTTCTAGCAAGCTGAAAGCACGAGCAGAGCATGTGTTTTTAAATAGCTTGCAATTACTACGGTGGGGTTTGTTTGGGTTTTGTTTTTAGGGGGTTTTTTTCTGGTATGGCTGAATGTATTTGAATGTCAGAGTTGCCCTGTTATGTGAGACAGCAGTTTACTAGTTCTGCATAGCATTCAAAAGTACTGCTGAGGCTTGGCTTAATCTAAGTTTTGTCCTGTATATTATGTTGATTTTATATTATAGTGATGAGACAGTCTGACAGCATTTAGTGAGACTTTTAAAGGAGTATGAAAATTTTCTCTTTTTATACAAGTATTTTTCTTCCTTAAAGGTAATAATAAACTTGTCAAATAGGTGTATTGATACTTAAATTACCTTACAAACTTCTAAGTACATATAGAAGGAAACTGGTATGCAGTAGTGTTTCATAAATTAATGTATTTGTTTCTCTCTATACACACGTGCAATTGGTTATAGAAAGGGTTGCTCTTGGTCATTTAGCAGAAAGTCTGACAGTCCATTTTTAAGCAGCCGGTCAGAGCACAAATAGAAATGAAGATGTAAGGTATGAGTATTTGTTTCCCACAGTTTGTGAAAGCACACTCTGATAATCTTTGGGTTGCTTTCATTCATGGCAATCAGTCTGGTGTAGCAGCACACAGAGTTTATGAAAGGGAAACTGGTGTTGAATAGTGGTAGGGATCACATGATAAATCATTGTGCTTCCTACAAACTTCTCCTGGGTAGGATTTGATATATAATGGGAAATGCCACCTGTACTGTGCTCTCTGCACTGGAAGGTGAGGATTTTGTTGTATTTTGTTATTCTGGATCCCCATTTCTTTGTATCTTAACCTAGGTTTCTTGTAGCTGAACTACCCTACTTTTGCCTACATTCTCTTCTTGGGGTCTATGGGGAATAGTTTGAGGACATACATTCAGGCTCATCTTAGCATCTGACCTGATGAGTTGCTGTCTTTTTTTTACTGGAATATGCTGGAACTTTCAGAGTGTCTTGCACTGTAGCCTTTGAAGTGCAGGCTGTCACAAATAGATGTTGGAGAACCTGGAGAAGGTAAATGTTTTCATTGTGGGGTGTGAGGGAGGAGAAGGCCAATGGGAAGCTGTGCATAGTATCTGTTAACTGCCTCCTCTTGTGCTCTTTTTCAGATACGAGGTGCGTGTTAAATGCAGTTGCATCTAAATTCTTGAACCATATTTGTAGCAACACTTTGAGAGAGACAAAATTGAGATTTTACTGTTTTGACTAATTTATCAAAGCTGTAAGAATGCTTTAACTGAGACTTTTTAATCTAATGGTGTGTTGATTGATTTCTTTGTTTTCTTGACCTTTAAATTTATGCAATTCTTTTTCTTTCCTTCTTTTTGGTTTGGGAGTCAATCGAAGTGTGAACTAGAAGAGATCCTTGTTTGGGGGTGACTGTAAGTTGTTTAAGAATTTAACCAGTTCTGTTTAGAATATGTCCTATGCTCATTTTCCTCAACAATATCCTGTATTTCAGGTGCTATATAATAACAAGTCAATTGTTTTATGGATATCTATCTGCATTATTTTCTGTAGTAGACTTGTAATAGTTTGCCATTAAAATGGCATTCATAATAAGTTTGTGCCAGTGTTCTGGCTTTTGTAGTCTCACCATCATTGTTTATAATCAAAACAAATGTACCAGTTGAAGTGTGGAGCTAGTGGTGCTTTGTGTAAATAGTACATTCTGCTTGTGTAGTCTACTTCCAAAAACAATTATCTGTAAGTGGATGGAAGAGCTTGTCAGATTGTGCCTGTCCTATGTGTTAATACAATTAGAAATTCAAGCGTACAGTCAACACTTAGACTCAGTATTATCAGGCAGGTGATAGGACCTTATTCACACTGACTGTAACAGAGTCGAGTTTTTGCCAGTAGAGTTTCAGTGACAGCAAATATGTTCTCAGTCATCTTCAGAGTTCAGTATCACTATGTACTTGGGTAAGTTAAAAGCTGTAGTGGTAGAACTGTTGTCAAAATGCTGAGTTGCAAAAGAGATTCCAGAAGGTACAAGTCCTTTTAGGTAGCTGGGAGCTTAGCCTGTGACTGACTTTTCTTAAAAAAGAGTATAAGGCAAGTATGAAGGGAAGAACACAGCAGTGTCTAGTGGGCTTTTTGCAACGATTGAAGTTCTCTTCTATTGAAGTTTGTTTCTGCTGTTTGCAGTCAAGAGGGGAAAAGAGCAGTATAAGGACATCACGTGGCACACAAATCAAAGGAAGCCTGTTAGGTTTCAGACTCAGTGTGTTGCACTAAGAAGGAAACAATCAATATGGAAGTAAATTAGAAATAACACCTTTAAGGATATGTGAAAGAAGGCTGTATTAGAGACTGGGTTTTAAAATCAGGAACAGAATTAGATCAGTGGTTATCAGTGCAGTCCGTGGTGATCTATGGCATGCAATAGGTAAGTCAGTTGTTGTAGTGTGGGGAGCAGTGCTTTCACTGACTTGCCAGCTGAGAAATGTTGATAGTAGCTGAAAGGAGAGCATCCTCAAGCTGCGGATGCAGTTTAGAAGGTTTTTTAAAAATCTGCAGTGATTGAATTTGCATCTCACTAAATAAAGTCTGTATCTAGCAGAGGCACAATATTAAATCAAATTTCTGCAGAAGAATGGCTGTGTGAGGTTAGACTGGATGAGCTAGCCTGAATTCCCTGGTATATCTGATGACAGATTTGTAGGTAAACGTAGAGTCTCTACAGACATGATTTCAGAATCTTTCAAAGTGAAACTGAGTAGGTAAATAATAAAGGACATGAAATATTAAACAAGAATATATGGAATGTATAAAGAAAAGTCTAGGAATGGCCTTTTCTATAAATGTCCAGGTGCAACATACCTAGTTGCATAGTTCTGTCACTTCTAAGGTAACTGATACTTTAAATCTATTGCACCTTTCTCTGTCCTCCTTGTTCTTAATAATGACTTTCTTTTGAGAAAGTCAGGGGACTAATTGACGTTATACCTTGGCTGGAAATAACCTCTTTCTAGAAAGTCCTTTACTCCTATTTCTTCCTCCCTTAGGACTTACCTATACTTGATATTCATTGTGACTTAGTTTCAGATACTCTGCAAGGAAATATACTGGAGCCAAGACATTTTCTTCCCTTTCAGTGTTCACTGATTCCTTTGTTGTATGCTTTTTTTCTTCCTCTTTTTTTTTTTTTTTTTTCCAAGGTGATCTTGCTAGCTACAGAATCTAACCAGAACCCTCCACAATGCTGCTGCTTTGTTTACCTGTAAGCCCTTAGTTGCTCTAGAATAGCCTGACTGGAGCCAGTTCATCATTTAAATCCTCATTTATAGTTTGAGGTTGTTTTTATTTACTAAGTTTCAATTAATGAGCTGTTTCTTACTTTGACATCAGCATGGATTGTTGAGCAGTCATGCTTGTATCAACCTTACTGCACATGAAAGAATGTTTTTAATTCTAGCTACTCCATATCTTTATCCAGGCTACTGTTTGAGTGGCTGTCTGAAGAAGGGGTGATCCAGCTGGGCTAGGAGAATGTTAGAAAAAATACCTGGTCTGAGGAAGGTGTCAGCTGTAGTATCTGCACAGAAGGCATAAAAGGAACTGTGACCTATATAGTTTAAAGTGTATGTGCTGTTTTCATAATAATAGCATCAATATACTTCATTCTCTTCAAAGGGGAGAATACTGTGTAATTGATTCCAAGCAGGGATATATAATGGTGCTCTCCGGGGGACTTGGTGAACTTTTTGAAGAGCAAAATTCTCCCATCTGCCTTCAAATCTTTTGCCAGCCTCAATCCTCCCCACCCCCAACTTTTGTCCTCACAAAAGCTGTACAAAATACAGCAAATAGCTGTCATTATACCCAGATTCTTCAGCAGTCTCTGCTGTGTCACAGAGCTCAGACAGAAGTCTAATGAGAGCAGCTGTTACCTGCTCTTGATCTGCTTTCCCATCAGTATAGTCGTAGTTCTTGGAAAAAGCCCTAAGGAGCAACTGAGATCTGGAGTAAATAGGCTGTGCTCAGATTGGAAAGGAAATCTTCCCTTATGCTACTTGGAAGATACTGTTCAGAATAGCTGCTTAGTAATAGTTAATTTGCAGTCTTGTGGGAGCTATATCAATTACAGAAAGTGGAGAAAATGGTGAGTTGTAGCTGTATTCTTTTTGACCTTGCTATTGTCACCGTTGCAATTTACAAAGTGTGTGTTTGCATGCTTAGAGATATGTTTGTGTCTTGTTGTTCTGTAAAGCCACTAAATGTGTAAGCAGAGGATATTTCTGAATTGAATCTTCTTTTTGAAAGAAAGTTTAGTGGTAAATAAGGGTTGCTTTTTCCTAATGCGTAGGGCGCAGCCAAGTGAGTAATTGCTAATTTGGGAGGTATTTGCTTTAAGCCCATATACATGATTGGATGTAAGTCCAGTTCTATTCTGAAGTGGGTTTTTTGATAGAAAAGCAGAAAATTGTTCTGGATCAAATTGAAACTCACGATGCTTTTTGCCAGAAGTGTTTATTTGATTATCAGCATGAGGTATGTCACAGACTAGGTCAGGGTTGTATAATACATCTGTTTTGAGGTTAGGAGATTTTCATTAAGTCACAGTTTAATTCTGCTGTGCATATGTTGGAATACTGGGTTTAAAAAATAATGTTGAGGCATGGTTTTAATTTTCTTAAATATTCCCTCTTGTTTGCATACCATTCCCGTTTTTGTTGTCAGAAGGAGTTCTTCAGAGCTCTCCCATTGTCTCTGCTTTCTGGACACTTTCAAGTAAAGCATTTGACAGACTAATGGAGACTTGTTAACAGCAGGGGGGGAAAACAGTTTCCTTGACCCTACTTGGGGGGGAAAATTGATAAAAGGGTACCAAATGATGATTTGCTTTGTATATTACAAGAACTGGTATTTGGTGTGTAACTACTTGTACTTTTTTGGACTGTATCTGATTCTTTATTCTTGAATTAATTTTAAATTTTGACTCATGATTCTATGTATGTGTGCAGCATGACCTAAACAGAGTTGTTTAACAAATTTAGAGCTGCTGTTCCCAAAGTAAATACCAGCACTCCCTCTTGAGACATTTAAATGGTAACCTTTTCAAATAGGACTTTGTATGATGCACACATGGAAATAAAGTGCAGATGTGAGTGATAATTATTTGAAGATATGGGAATAACAGTTTCATTTCTCTTTTCAGTATGATGCTGTTCCAATCCAGTCTAGCGTAGTGTTATGCTCCTGTTCATCCCCATCAATGGTGAGGAACCAAGCAGATTCCAGCGCTCCATCTGTCATTTCCACCTGTGGCAGCAGACAGGGATCTAACATGGAGAGCACTGCAGCTGAATCAAGATCTAGTTCAAACTCCTTGCAGCAGCACACAGGGCAGCAGCCTCCGCAGCCTCGAAAGAAACGACCTGATGACTTCAAATTTGGAAAAATTCTGGGTGAAGGATCCTTTTCAACGGTAACTTCACTTTTTATAAGAAGTCCTGGGTATCTTAGATAGGCTTCAGCATTTGCTGTACAAATAATGTTCTCTCCAGATTTAAATCTCAGAAATAACTTGAAGTTTAAATGAGCAAGACATAGTGACTTTAAGTTTTGTTATTAACACGAAGTATTGCACTAAATATGGGTGGTGGTTTTTCAAGTAATCTTTGAACTCTTAAGTTGTATTATACATTGTTTATTTTCAGGACACAATGCTTTCTATTGGAAGCTTGATAGTAGAGATGCTGCTTGCAACAGATTTGTTGTTTTTAATAAAAGTTTTTCATTGATGAAATATTGTGAAAGAGAGCATCTGCTTGCAATTTTTCACCCAGGAAAGCCACTTAGTAGCTCTTTCACTTCCCTCCTTTAAAATGTTGCAATTTACTGTGTAACTTATGTTATAATCTTCAGAACTCTTCTTAAAAAAAATAAATTGGAAATTGGCAATTATCCAGTCTAGTCTGTAAGTGCCATGGTGCTGAACTGAGTTTTTGCATAGGTCTTGGAGAAAGCAGCATAATATGAACACATGCTTAAATATTTGGCTTGATTGCAGTCATGATAGCTTATTTATTCAAATCAGTACTCTAAATACCTCCTGGAAGATGAAAATCAATGTTACTATATGTTTTAAATGAATAGTTATAATGTATTTTATCTCATCTTGCAACAGGTTGTCTTGGCTCGAGAATTGGCAAGTTCTAGAGAGTATGCGAGTAAGTATTGACTCCTTCAGTATGAACTCTTTAAATACAATATCAGTGTAATCCTGTTAAAATGTCTGCTCAAAAGGCAGAATTGGTGGGTTTAGGTTTGTGATTCTAGCTAGCAAAAAAAACCTGAATAAAATAAATTCTTTTGGTTGTATCTCCTACATTTTCACCCTGTCTTTTTTTTTTTTCTCATTAAGTTAAAATTCTAGAAAAGCGTCATATCATAAAAGAAAATAAGGTGCCATATGTGACACGAGAGAGAGATGTGATGTCCCGTCTGGATCACCCTTTCTTTGTGAAACTCTACTTCACCTTTCAGGATGATGAAAAGCTATGTATCCTTTATGTTTCAAAACTTCCTGTAACACTTTCTAGAAAGTAACAATCCCAAGTTCTGGTTCCTTTGAAACATTGTTTAACAGGAATGACTGAAATAACTCAAGGTATTTAAAAGAACTGAGAAGTTTGTGATGCAGTTTTTTTCTGGTGTGCTTTTAATAGATATTAAGTAAATAAAATGCGTGTGAAACCTCAGAAAGAACAGGAGGTGCCTTGTAGGACAGGAGAGATGAATGAAACAATGAGTTGTATTGTCCATATGGGAAAAGCTGAAGGGCAACTTGCAGAAGTTTCAGTTCAAAATAAGAAAAAATTAATAAGTTGTGAGATAAGAGAAGTGTATGAGAAATGCTTTATTTCTGATACAAACAATAAAACACTACAGTTCTTGTGCTTAAAATAGGAGTAGACAGCAACATTTACTACTATTATTTCTTACTTGAACAATTAGATCTATTAAAGTATCCTTGGGTGAAAGTGCTGACAGAATAATTTGAATGATAAAATGCTGAAAACCTGTGCTTGGGCCACTGTTTCCCAAGTTCTGTCTAGCAGTAGTTACAAAGTGCAGATTCATCTGGAAAGCCCATTGGTTTGCAGTTGGCATTTTTATTTTTGTGAAAAAAACCATTAATTTTGTGAATTTCTGCTTTGAATTGGCTGTACCAAGGGTAAGAATAGAGACTGGTCTATTTCTGGGGTCAATAAGTAGCTGTGTTAGCAGTGCTAAGAGACCCTATATCTTGTATACATACATCCTAGCACATCTGAGCAGCAACAGAACTTGTAGGGAGTCTCTTGTAATGTAAAAATTTGCTCAATGGACACTGGGCTGACTTTAGAACTTTCCAGATTGAGTGATTTTAAATTTAAGCTGAATGCTACTTATGACTGTAAACAGTTGTCTTGGAGGGCAGTTATGTATTTTGATTCTGGTGACTGTCTGGAAAAACTGCAAATTTAACTCTATATTTAGTCTTTTCTGTGCTAAGAAATTGAGACCACTGTCCTAGTCTGTTAATATATTTAAGAAATGGTTTTATTTTGCTAACATGTAAAGTTTCAGATTAAGTTCACTTTTTCCCCTGGTTGTTCGTGTATTTTTAATATCATTATTGTCTTTGGAGTGAGGTATTGTGGTTTTTTTGTTTGTTTGTTTCAGAATGATTTAGTCATAACCCTTAACTCTACTTGCATTCAGATTTTGGACTTAGTTATGCCAAAAATGGAGAGCTGCTAAAGTATATACGCAAAATTGGCTCATTTGATGAGACCTGTACCAGGTTCTATACTGCTGAAATTGTATCAGCCCTGGAATATTTGCATGGGAAAGGAATAATTCACAGGTAAGACAAGGTTGAGATCAACATCTATCATTTAGGAGGCCATCATGTATGTAAGTCACTGGGCAGTTTTGCAGCTTCAATTTGTGTGCTATTTAAATGTCCAAATCTGCCTTTTTTCCAGGGACCTTAAACCAGAGAACATCTTGCTAAATGAAGATATGCACATTCAAATTACAGACTTTGGAACAGCAAAAGTATTATCTGCAGATAGCAGGCAAGGTATGGCAGCACTTCATCAAGTGCCACAGATAAATAGAACGAGTGGTCCTTTGAAATGTTCATATCTGGTATTTACCGAGTGGTATCTTTCCAATGTCATTTCCTTTCATCTAAGAATCACTGAGGCCTTGACTATCACTTCTTAAATCATGTCAGAGGAGGCAGTATTTGGTGTAGTGATATAGGCAGATAGATTAGATATGGTGAGAAGTTAACTACAAATTACTTTTTTCATTTGCTAAACAAAAATACAAAGTTACTGAGACTCCACTGAAGCAGTAACATTTTACTCTCAGTTAGTGTTTAACTCCTCTGATGATGAGAGTTACTCAAATGAAAGTTGTAGAGTTGTTTTGTCACTAGTTGCTCAGTATTTATCTGTGAATCAGTGATGCTGGGAAAAAAAAACTCTTGCCTGAATTTGATATTTTCTGTACTTGAGTGTGATAAGTTAGCGCAGATAGATTTATACCTAATGAAGTGCCTAAATGCCTACTTCTTGAACCAAATAGACAGCACTGACATTGATTCCTCTCTTGCAAGATAGTTTTGAGAATGGCTAATGAAATTAAACTCTCATGGGTTCTTCATAGCATTACATAAGCTGCAATAGGCTGCCTTTGGGGTGTTCTCATTGGGAGGGGGAGGCAGTGGGGGCAGGGACAGATTGGCTTCCCTCTAAGTGTGTATTATTTCTTTCAATTTTTATTACCAGCACGAGCAAACTCATTTGTAGGGACGGCACAGTATGTTTCTCCAGAGCTGCTGACAGAGAAATCTGCCTGTAAAAGGTGAGGACTCTTCTATTTCAGAACTTGACTGACTCTGTCAGGGTATTGTCAAAAGGGAAGAGGAAAAATAAAGCAAGCGAGCATTGGATTACAAAGAAACCAGATCTTTGCCAAACTGCTTGGGGTTTGCAATGGTTTAAAGCTCATTCTCTGTCTTTTATGAGTGATACCCTTAAGCAATTTCTTACCTCATTAAACATGATTCTTAATGGTAACCTGCAGACTGTTGTGTATGGATCTTATTATATGGAAGAATAAGCAAAATAATAACTGAAAAATTGTAGAGAACAAGATCTCTTACCATGAAGCTTTACTCTGACTTTCTGCATATAATATTTAGAGGAAAGGATTTGAATTCTGAAGGAGCATATATTGTATTAGGTTGGTTGCACCTTTGAATTGTGGTAGTGGATAATGTGTTCTTATTAGTGTTACTGGATTCCTATTTATTTGGAGTGGTAATTCAGCTCTCCTGTGCATACAGTTAGTTGTTGTGAGATGATTACTACATAATTGATTTTTTTTTTTTTATTTTAAGATTCATTGCTAGTGTACTCTTCTATCAAGGAATGAAGTGAAAATAGTGTGGAAGTTGTCTGATAGTGTGCACATTTAGCTGTTGTGTTTGTGCTGTGCTGTAAATAGCAGAAGCTTTAAAAATGTTTAAAAATTCTAGTTTAATGACTTCTTATAGGAAAACATGCTATATGTTTGTTTTCTTTCTTTTGAAGCTCTGACCTCTGGGCGCTGGGATGTATAATATATCAGCTTGTAGCTGGATTGCCTCCATTTAGAGCTGGGTAAGAGATTCAAGCTACATCTTTAAGTGGGGTTCATAAATGTATTGTGACTTGGTTTTGGTTTTTACCTTACTATTAGTTCTGAAGTGCAACTTTTTGTGGTGCACTGCTTGTGTTAATGTAATGTCTGCTTTTATTTGTCCTTTCTGATGTCATGAAGATGCTTAGGCAGCTGTAGCTACAGTTCCTGAGAGAGATTCCTTAATTTATCCTGAGATTTCACATGTAGTTTATACCATAAAGGTAACTGACCTACATGGCAAAGGTGTGAGGCACCTCTGTGTTGAGTCATTTGAACTTTTCTTGTTATTATTCAAGTATCTTACAGGAAGATCACTTGAAAGAGTGTACCTCTTTACCCTAGAAAGATTTATAGGAATGTCACTTTACTTGTAAATCTCCCATTTAATATTTATCCAGGTTATGTTAAAGTGGAAGATCTGTGGGAAACTAATAACAAGACCTAATTTTTTTTTTCTTTTGTAGAAATGAATATCTTATATTCCAGAAGATAATAAAGTTGGATTATGACTTTCCAGAAAAATTTTTTCCCAAGGCAAAGGACCTTGTTGAAAAGCTATTGGTAAATATTTGCTGCTGTTAAAATATGATCCTGGAAACATTCAGTAGTTCTTTTTTACAAAAAGTAGATCTCTTTTTTTTTTTTTTCTTGGCATTCTTGCAAACCTGACAGTAAGAACAACTGTGAGCATTATTGAGTGTGTAGAGGAGTGTGTTGAAAATTGACATCCCTTGTTAAACAGTACTTGGATTATTATTATTCTTTTAAATGTGAATTCTAAAGCATGAAGAAGGAATGTCTCTCAGTGAAATGGAAACAAATGGTTCTGAATACTGTGCATTATACACAGAAGTCAAGATTCAAATACTTAGGTTTACACAGTGCTCTTGTTGAGTTGTGTAATGAATTGCTTAGTTAGAAAAGAATGTTCTATACAACACAGAGGGATGTTCATTGCAATATAAACCACCTTACCTTGCACTGTGGCTTGTGCTTAATGCTTGTCTCAACAACATCAGCCAAAGAATTACTCTGCATGTGAATATCTGACATAAGATAGAAATTCTTTTTCTTCCTTTAGCAGTGTGATATAGCCATGCTGCTAAAATGAATTTTCAGAGAACATTTCCAGTGGTATAAGCCTTTTTGGAGTTCAGTATTCTGGCATATTTACATGGGACAATGGCTTAAATGGAAACTGTTGCATATTTTTGATAAGTGTAACCATTGCAGAGGGTCTAGGAGTGTGTTCCTGTAGCTAGGCTGGTGATATGGCCAAACATTGCCTGCTGAACACGAAGGTCTAGGCTACATTAACATCCTGAGGGCTGTGCAGTTTTAGGGTGCTTGAGAGGTTGATTTTGAACCAACTGCAGCTTCCACAGCTCCTTGCATGACTAGGACATGATGGTGGACTCTACTCAAATGGACTGTGCTCCATCAGGCCTTCTCTGTATTTCATAAAAATGGAAGCTTTGTTTTGCTTCCATTTTTATGAAATAACAAAGCTAGAAAAGACACCTTGCATTATAAGCAGTCTCCTTATGTTCTAGATACACGTCTAGGGCAGTGGGATCAGCTCAGGGTTTTACATGCTGCTGTACAAACATGAATGATGTTTGCCCCTTCCTTGTAATTATTTTATGTATGTTAACTTAATTGTAATTTGCTCAGGTTCTAGATGCTACCAACAGATTAGGCTGTGAAGAAATGGGAGGATATGGACCTCTTAAGGCTCACCCCTTCTTTGAATCCATTGTATGGGAGAACCTCCATCTTCAGACACCCCCAAAGCTCACAGCATATTTACCTGCAATGTCAGAGGATGATGAAGACTGTTATGGAAATGTATGTTTGTCTGTTGCTGTATTATTTGGCTGTGATGCTGCCTGAGACCTTCATCAAAGCATAATTATTGCATGCTAAATATTTTTATTGAAATTACCAATAAGTTCCATTTTAATGATGATTTGATTATTAAGAATCTTATGTAAATTGCTGGTTAAAACTTCAGTGAGTCAGCTTTTTTTTTTCCTGACAAAGTGAGCATTGGTGAAAGATACTGATTGGCTTGCTTTTGATGAAGCACGCCATGTTTTTTTGCCCAAAAGCGTAATAAACAAATGTGTGCTTAAATTAAAAGCCTCAGTTAGTGCCACAGAAGTGTTTTAATTAAATAAACTCTTTTGTTTTGTTTCCTTCTTTAGTATGACAATCTCCTGAGTCAGTTTGGTTGCATGCAAGTTTCTGGTTCTGCCTCTTCCCATTCACTGTCTGCCCCAGAGACAAGTACGCCCCAAACGTCAGGAGGAAACATTGAACAGTATATTCATGATCTTGACAACAATTCGTTTGAGCTGGACTTACAGTTTTCTGAAGATGAAAAGAGGTTACTTCTGGCAAAACAAGCTGGTGGAAATCCTTGGTAAGATCTTTGAATGAAGTTTATCTGTTACTTTTGTGCAGCAGTGAGGAACCAAGAGTATCTTCAAGGAAACTAGATTTTTCTTGGTTTGCATTTTTAAATATCATGGAAAACCTAATACTATGTTTCTAAAATTTACAAGATGTACAATGTGTTTTGAACAATGTTTGTAAGACAGGTGGAAGTTATGCTATATACTAGTGGTGAGAGGTCTAGAGAGTCCCAAAACCATGATTCTGTAGCTAGAAATGGTTCCTCCTCACAGTTATAGTTTCAAGTTATAGTATCCTGTTTAATATCTTGCCAAAATACTTCCAAACTGTGTACTTATTAGCATTTCTCTCCACTCTTGAAAGGTGTCTCTCATTATTCATTGTTTTCCTTAGTCAGATTTTAGAAATAACTCTTTTGTTGTGGAATGAGAAGAGTCCAAAATTAATCCAGTAAAGTTGTTGAGGACTCTAGCAGAAGAAGAGACTAGGGGAAGACATGAAAAATTTGCTTAATGATAATAAAAGCTATTTCTGTGCAAGAATTAATGCTGAAGTAATAGTTATTTTTGTTTTTCTTAAGGCATCAGTTTGTAGAAAACAATTTAATTCTAAAAATGGGTCCAGTGGACAAGAGAAAGGTAAGGGCTTTTTTTAATTCCTTGTAACAAAGTTCAGCTGTCAAATTTTTGTGCAGTCTCATCACAGATAAGCATCGTGTTTTAGAGCTTCCCTATTTATTTGTAATTGCTGCATTGCTTTCTTCCTTAAAATGTAGTGTTATCTTGTAAAGAAGTGGAGTTTTTCTTAATTTAGTGGTGTGATCTTGACTATTAGAAAATGCTGAAAGTAAATGTGCTATTAATGCTTTCATTTTAAGACTAGAGTAAAACATTGTTTCCCCCCCAGCCTGCTATAGCCCACTAAATGCTTTGTTTGTGGATTGAGCCACAGATATCAGAGAAGAAAATACAAACCTCTCTTGTGCCTGATCTGTGGTGTTTTTTCTGAGTCTCACTAGTGCTTGTGTCCTAGGAGAGGCAGAGGTGGCATTAGAACAGCTTTAAGTATTAACTTTAACCTAGTACAGGTGAGCAACAATAGCCTGTGTCAGCTTTACAAGGAATGCAGATTTTCTAAATTACTGCCTGCTTATCCTAATTGTGTCTAAAAAACCATGAGTATTGATTTCTGCACTAAAATCTTTGACATATAGATTTTGCTTTGCTATGTACAGCTAGTTTTATGTTTTGTTAGAAGTTGAAGATGTTTTCTTAAAACAGTTACTGTATTTTGCCATGTAGGAGTGAGGTCTAATGAGCAAAGCAAAAGGAAAAAAAAAAGGAGCTACTTTAATTCTGCCTTTGTTGTTAAATTCAGAGACCAACACACTTTTTTTACCCCCTCTTATGCTGTTTTTTGCATTACTGCTTCTGCCTTTCCTTAGGGATTGTTTGCACGTCGGCGCCAATTGCTGCTCACGGAAGGACCCCACTTGTATTATGTGGATCCTGTCAACAAAGTTCTAAAAGGAGAAATTCCCTGGTCTTTAGAGTTGCGGCCAGAAGCTAAGAATTTTAAGACATTTTTTGTTCACACAGTAAGTTAATTTCTTTAATTTTTTCGGTAGTCCTTGGACAATTGTCAGTTATTAGCACACAGATATTTTCTGTAGAAAAATAATTCATTAAGTACAAGTGTTGATAAGTTAATTTAGAAGAAAAAAAAGAAAATCCCAAATGCCCTAAAAAACCCTTGAAACAAAGCACTAACAGCATTTCATATGCTTTTTCCATTAAGATACAAGTGCAGTTTTTTTGTTATTTATGTGTAAATCAGCTATAAGAGGATTTTTTGATTTGAATTATGTTCTTCAGGACTCTTAAAGCATAGTCCTCTTTGCAAACGTTGGGACATACCTGGTGATCCATTAGTATGTTTTTCAATTGCCTTGGCTGTTTAACAATATTGAGATACCAGATATATTGTTTTTCAGTAATATATAATGTTACCTAACTGTAATTTAATTTAACTTTTGGAAAATTTATGAATTGATTGCTAAAACAATTGCCTTTTTTTTAAACTATGTGTGGAAAACTCATGAAAATGTTGTTCACTTGTAGCCAAACAGGACATATTACCTGATGGACCCGAGTGGGAATGCTCATAAATGGTGCAAAAAGATACATGAAGTTTGGCGGCACAGATACCACCAGAATGCTGCTAAATAGTAAAGCTCATCCAAAATTTCCCAGTTTCCCTACTTGCTGCTAGAACTCCGTGTGCAGCCGATCAGAGGAATCTTTTCAACCCACCTGTTACCATCTCAAGGGGAAGCATATGTCTGAAAATGTTCTGGTTTGTTTAATTTTTTTTTTTTAAATAAAAAAAAAAAAAAAAAAAACGAAAGAAAAAAAGAAGCAAAAACCTAATGGAATTCAGGGTCGCTTTGCTCGCTCTTTGTGCTTCTGTTGAGGCTTCCACATGCATATCATTGCAGTGAAGATCTTGCTTTTGTGCACTTCAGCTCAGTTTCTGCTGCAGACTAGTGGATAGACCTTGCATTACCAGCTTCACTTAAGATGAGTTAAAACCAATCCACACGCACACATGCCGAATCATGTACCAGCCTCACATTTGCTGGGGCTGGAGTTTTCTGTGACTTTCAGATTATCATTGAACTGTACTTCATCAGGGAGCTTTTCTATGCCTCTCCTAAGCACCACCTCTTTGTTTTCTCGTCCTCTCCTCACAGTTCCCCAGCTTACTGGTATATGGCATTTATAGCCAGGTCAGTTGCACCCTTGTGTAATTCCTACTCTAGTTCTGGTTGCAGGATTTATGTGGTACTTTAGTAATTATGTGAATGAATTGGATGTATGTGTCTGGCAGACAGGCTCCAGTGATACAAGTTGTGAGAGAATAAAATGCTGAACATGGCACTGAAAGTTTCCTAAAATTGAAATGTTGGCTTCTGAAGCATCTAAGATTTTAATCATTCAATTTAAATTTAAATTTGAATCGTGTGTGTGTTTAATCAAGGATGAGAAACTTACCAGCATGCTTTTAACTAATGCTAACTAAATAAAAATTAACTGGTTAGTGTGGGGGAAAAAGGTTACTATTGAAGTAGTAAATAGTTTTTCACCTTGTCAGGAGATGAGGGCTAGATGCTTTCTTTCCAGGGTGTGCATGTATTGTGCATTTTAGTGGGGCCAACCTATTTACCTGGGTAGAGAAGGAGGTGTGAAAGCTTTGTACAATTGATTACTTGATTTCTTTGTCTCATTGTGTAATGAGATGTACAAATAATCCTGTCTTTGGTCCTTGGCCAAATATTTAGCAATTCTGAAAAAAAATCTTGCCATTTGAAATGTTAGATCCATAAAGTAATCTGGTTAAAAATTCAAAGGAAAACAGTGATACGAAGGTAAAAATAACATGGTACTTAAGGCATATCTGTAAAATGAAAATATTTTTCATATCGATCTCCCTTATCCCCTTCAAATTAAAGCGCTTTTTGTGGTCAAACATTTCTTGTAATGTTGCAAAGACATAACTTTCCATGTGCTAAGAATGACTTCCTTAATGGTATTTTCAACTTGTTCATGTTTCTGAACCTTGCAGAGAAGAATGACTGAGGTCTGGACAAAGGCATTCCTTCCTTGTTTTAAAATCAGTATAAACATCACACCTATTTATCCACCTTCTGCACATACCATCTCCTTGCATTTTGAAATCTCCTACTATGATGTGCTTTTCCTTCCACCAAAGAAAGAAATACTCTATTACTATGTTGAAAATCTCTTGAAAAAAAACCCTGCTGCTGTAGAAGCAGTGTTTTTAAAAGCAGTGGCTTTCTCAGAAAACACATGAATGTTAAGGTTTTTGTTATTGCACAAAGTGAAAGGGGATTTATTACTGATCTCTTAAAAGCTGTGCTATGTGGTTGAGCTTCATGGCAATTCAGGTTTTCCAGTATCTTTCAGTCCTTAAAAGTAGAGTGCAGTTGCCTTTTCTTTTGGAGGAAATATGTTCTTGTAGTCTTCTGTTGACCCACCATGTACACAGATATGGCAAAGTAAGTCACTGCCTTACAGTGCCTGGTCTTGAGGGAACCCAGGTGTCCTGTAAATGGCTGAGATAAGAACATCATTCCCTTTGCCTCATGAGAAATGTCATCGCATAACAAGTGCTCTCCTTGTCATTAAAATTTGGAGTAGCACAGCACACATCTGTCCCTGTATTAATCCCATATTTACCCTTCTAACCAAGATAACATGCAAATTTGTCACAGTGCTGTCTGTTTTGTTCTCTGGCTGTCAGATGCCAGCTCTAGCTTGGGTGCAGCCCTACTGCTTTTGGGTTTAGCCTCTAGTCTATAGATTTGAGCATATTCCCATTATTATATTAATTTATGTGAGTTTGGCAGTGATGGAAATTCACAATGCAGCTGCTGCTTGGTGTGGGAAAACCTGGCCTCATGTTAAAAGTCTGGCAGAGTTGTTCTGGTAATAGTGAGCACCTGAAGTTCACAGGGAGATGGAGCCATTTCCATTGACATCTGGGAATGCTTTAACGTGTTTTCTGCTGTATCTAGACTTGAGGTCATTTGGCCACAACAAAGTTATTCCTGTGCTTTTTCCACTCTCAGTAGACTTCAGTCCTGCCCACCAACAGCACTCAGACAAAGAAATCTCTATAGCAGGAAGCTATCAAGAAGCTGTCTGAAAGGCTGATTGCTGCATTCTAGTATTCCTTTCTTCTTTTGACAGTGCTGCCATTAGAAAACTCTGAGCATCTCTTACAGGCACCCCTCAGTGTTCTGAATTGTCTTACTCACTGTTTTGTTGAGAAGGGACTTTTCTGGGAGAGGTATTTGTACATCTTGGACTATAAGTGTAATCTGGTTTTGAAAGATGGCAGAAAAATAGAGTGAGGCAAGACAAAAGTAATCAGGTGGATTTACATGTGTTTCACCAGTTTGTCTGTTGAAATGTGTATTGGCAGGTGCTGCATACTCTGAAGGGCTAGTTTCTGTTTTAAATGCTCACATATGAAGGGGGAGTAGCTTCAGATCTTTGTCCTGAAGATCCCTCCTGTGGTTCTTGGGACTTCATGGAATGAACTGGACAAGGGAGGTTCTTCAGTGCTGCCAATAAAGCAGATAATTTCTCTGCTCTTTATCTGTTGTCTTTCAAAGCCTAAGAAAGGTTGTCAGGTACTTCTTCAGACTCTTCACTGCAAACCCAATCTGTTGATTGATTCATTAATGTCTCTTGCATTTGGAACAATTGCTAATAACTGATAAAGAATTGGGTCAATGATGTGGTGATTTTGTTTGGCTTGAGATTTAGACTTGAGGAAGGTGATTGTCTCTTTTTGCAATGGGGTAGAGCTTAAGGAAGGATGAAATACCACTGCTAGACAAGATTTTGGTTTTTTTTTTTTTTAATCGCGCAGTTCAGTATCCAGTCCAGTTGCAGGAAGTTTAAGAATACTTTGATAAACTGAAGAGATTAATTTTATTACCATTGGCCTTAAAGCCCAGTTTTGGGAACAATTTGTGTTAAGGGAGATTTGCTTCAGGTGCAATGTTGAGGCAGTGGGAGCAGACTAATATTTCCTATTAGCATTTTATTTGCTAAGCACTTAGATGCTGCAGACATCAAACTATCAGACAGTGCTGTGCTCTGTGTACTTTTCTCCTCCTGATGTGATTTAGTTGAGAATAAGCCTGGGAAAAAACTCTGTAGGCTGAAACAAAGATGCGTTAACTGTAACCCATTTTTTGTAGTTCAAGATGCTTAATTTAATGTGCTTGATATCATGATGTATTATGCTGGAACTTTGAAGAATCTTGAGGATTTTCCACATGTGCTTTTAACAGTTTCTTTGGAATGATTTGGTAAAGTCAACACAATTACTTCATTTGGTCTGCAGGCAAAAGATTTGATTTTTAACATCTTGCTGAGGAAGGAACTTGTGCATTAATAGTTGCCTAAAGATTTGGTCTGTGGATTCTGGTCATTCTGCTAGTGAATTGCAGAAATAGGTGTGGTATTTATATCTGAAAATTTGCTGAATGCCTGTAGTATTTGATGCAAACATTTTATTAATGGAAGTGCTCCTGCAAAGCTTCATGACGCAGATTGTCCGTCTCCATCAAGTGAGCTTACAAGTAATTCTCTGACCCAAAATGGCATGCTTTCAAAGATAAGACTGGTAATTTAAGAATGTTTCCTCTTTTTTGAAGAAATAATGACTTTTTTATGCAGCAAAGAGTGGGAGAGGCTTTTAAGCACCCCATGATCTGGTCTGTCTGTCAGCATGGCAGTGAATGTAGATGGTTTGCCATTTGACAAAGCTTCCTATGACCATGTGCTGACTCTGATTGGATGTGGCAAATGTTCCAAATTGTAGTAAAACTTACAATTACTATATCTGACATGAGAGAAAAATAAAATATAGGAACCAGGAACCATAATCAGTTTTGATAGTTGTATGCTAGCTGTTTTCAGGTTGGTGGCAGTCAGTTACGTGTGTAATATTCTCTACCTGGTTTGTAGCTGTAACTGTGATGTACAGATAAAAGCAGAAAAAGATTTTTAAAATTAAGAGATAACCCAAACAACAGCCTTCCCCAGCCCCTCCCCTCAACAACCACCACAAAACAATCTCCCCTCCTCTAAGAACTCGTGAAAACAGAAGCAAATAATGCAATGATATAAGATACACACTTTTGTATTTTTATTCTTATAAGGTTATTTGCTGGCTCTAGTTGGCCTCTAGTTCAGTCTGTGTTATTTAAATTCTAATATATGAATTATTTGGATTGAATTCATGTTCGGGGCCATGGTTGTTGTATGTATTGATGTACAGCCTTGAATGTGAATAATTATTGTAAACTATATTTTACACCTTTTTTTTTTCTGGCTTTATTATATAAATTTTCTATCGGTCGATGATTTAATCATATCTCATAAT
>VZTY01023267.1:10113-37137 GCA_013400935.1 Turnix velox | reverse complement strand
AGTGGGTGCGGCTGAACGTGGGGGGCACCTGCTTCCTGACCACTCGGCAGACGCTCTGCAGGGACCCCAAGTCCTTCCTCTTCCGCCTCTGCCAGGCCGACCCCGACCTGGACTCGGACAAGGTGAGCGCGGGGCTCGGCCCCTCCAGGCCCCACTCTGGCTGTGGGCCCGGCCCCACCGTGTGTGTTCCCGGTGGGCCGAGCCGCCGGTGTGACCCCAGGGGACGGGGGGAGCTTCCAGGGGCTGAGGGTGGGCTGATGTGTGAAGCGACAGGGTTCCTGAATCGCACAACTGATGGCAAACACCACAGAGAGAGAGCGCAGGAACCCTCGGGTGTTTCTCTGATGCCTCACGTTGCTGCCTGGGTTTAGTTCCAGCCTCTAATGGACTCTCTGCCTGCACCGAAGCCGCGTTATTTCTGCACTGTCATCACCCTCTTGTTCATTTTTATGAGCCAGATCGAACTACTCTTGATAATAACCCCCCTCTCTTGGCTGTGGCGTTCCGTGCTTCAGCAGTTCTTTGGGCAAAATGTTCTGCAGGGGCTGCGAATGGTGTGTGGGGGGGTTACTGGATATTCGGATGTTCGATCTGGCTCATTTTGGGCAGGGAGAGAAAAGTTCCGATTAAGATTTTATTTATGGAGCAGCATGTAGTATAATGGATATAAAGTATTCATATATAGTGCTGGCTCTCAAAGAAATTTTGTACGATGAGACAAAAACGGATTTGCAGTTCAGCAGACTTCGGGGAAAGAAGGAAACAGCTTGTATCCCATGACTATATATCCAACGACTTGAAAATAGAGTTGATTTGTAGGTATCTATTTAATTTTTTTTTCAGTGAAAGTAGCAGTAAATTTCTTAATTTTTTCCCCTGTTACTGCAGAAAGGATGTTTAACCACTTAAGAGGACCTGAATAGTGTTCTCGTGTTAAAGAGAAAAATACAGTGTGGAGATTGTTTGTTCTGATCTTTGGTTTTGTGGTTTTTTTGAGAGAGAATTAGCTTAAACTGACCTATAAAATTAAATTTTGACCTGTGCGTGGCTTGCTGTTAGGTAAGAAAGTGTCTTGGGAGGGAGTAGGAAACCTGTCTTCTAAGGTTTCTTGAATAAAAGATAAGACACTTAATAATTAAGGCACCAGTTTGAGTTGTTCCATTGTAAAAAGGTGCTGACCTGCTGTCTCGGTGTTACAAGAGAGCAAAGGCACGTTTTTAGAGCTGTTTCTCTGCCTTTTTCCACCACTTGATCAAATCCTTTATCTTTCACTAACAATCATTGAGAGGCTGCAAAAATTTCATGATCTAGTTGTTTTCTTTTTTACTGTACTTGGATTTTTGGGTTACAGCAGAGAATGATAAGTTTATGTTAAAGTTATTTAGCTATTTGGTGGGAAATGGAGAGATCTAATGAGGTTTTTTTTCCCGTTTCTAGACTTAGATATTAATAATTTAACATCAGGCAAACTGCAGTCTCAGCTATAGACACGTAGCCTTTGCTTTCAGGGGACATGCTTTTACACTGTTTGAGCTGCTCAGATATTACTGTCGTACTTTTTTGGAAATGTAAGTGTCTGATAGAAACCACTTAAGCAAATGGAAGCAAATTGTGTTGTCCTGTCATCATGAGTAGCCTTTTTAATAAAGCCATATCTGCTAGAATTGTCTTTAATAGATTATTGTGCAAATCAGTAACGTGAAGCGAGCAGTAGGTATAGAGAGAACTACAAATTGCTGTGGAACATCTGGGTTTAGAGAAAATCCTCTTATTCAGAGATGCATTCTCTAGGCTTACAAACTTGGATATCTTCCATTTGACATACCAAAAGCAAAGATTTTCCTGGTTAAATATGCACCATGGTCTGCTTTTCTGTGCAGTGTTTGTCCCATTGTCTTGACCACTTGTAGTTGTCAGTTTTCACTTCAACCACCCTGCAGTCACCTGTCATCTTGGATTTTGCCTGTCTCTTAGATTAATGTGTTAATTATAGTACCTAAGATTACTTGAACACATAGAACCTTTCTTCCAAGCATTTGATTCAGAATCTTTAGATTCTTCACCTCCTGTGAACAGCAAAACATAATCCAAGCAGTTCCTTTTTTTTCCTCTGAATTATAGAAGATATCGCTGATGCCCTTTCAAGATAAAAAAATTCCTTCCCTGGCATCTCGCCCTCTCAAGACAACAGCACATCAATAGATTGTCTGTGTGGTTTAATTTTGAGGTATCAGATGCCTTTAGCAGATGAATGGAAATATTCCAAGGCATTAATTAGTGATAAATTTGTGTTGTCATCCCGAAGTCTGGTTCTTCTCCTTTGCCACATATATGTAAAATCAAAATCAGACAGTAATATTTTCCTTTTTCCCCTCATGGAATTACTTTTCAGAGTCCCATTATGAGCTGTGACCTGATACTAAGTTGACATATTTTTCATAATCATGTTCTAAAGATTATTTACAGTGACTATGGTGCAGTACAATTTTGTGCACTTGGAACAGTCATTACTAGAAAGTGGAGCTGATAGACAGAGATACTGCCCTCATAAAGCTTGGGGTATTTAGGGCTGGTATTTGTCTGATGATTCCCTGGGTTTGATTCCCTGGGTTTGATTCCACTTGGCTTTTCTTCACATGGCTTTTAAATATCTTATTTTAAATGTTAAAGAGAGAGAGAATGTTTATTGGAGCTCAGGTAGGCTGACACAGTGAGAGAGAATGTGTATTTGAGCTGCAGGTAGGCTGATGCCTTTTACACCCATCTAGACATACCTGTCCCTGCTCCAGATGTGGATGTGGGGGAGTTGTGGCAGGCAGAATCCTGAGGGATGAGCCAGCAGATGAGATTATGAAAACTGATAGCCACAGCCCTCTGTTTTGAAAGAACTATGAAAAATCTAGTCATAACAAGGCGTATCATGATTCCTGTATGGGGAACTTGCCTGGGATTCACCTCACTAACTCACTCAGGGAAGTTTTAGATGTATTTTCAGCAGATTAATGCTGAATTGTGTTCACAGTACAGAACACATTTTATAGTTCATAGACCCATTTTTTATTCCTCTGATCACACTCCATCTGAGGAGTATGTAACTTAGCAAAAATGAAGGAGGAGGTGTATTTTTTTATAACTTAAACCAGCTTGTGAAAAGCTCTAATGTTGTCCCAACTGACAAAAGGGAGTGGAACAGATTGCACATCTAGAAGCAAGACCGACCAGAAGAGCCAAAAATTAAATCAGCTCATACACCAGTAAATATGTGTCTTTGAAGAAAAAAGGTTGGTTTGCATTCTCTCTTGCTTTGCAAGATGGCCAAATCAGAATCTTTGTAAATGAAGCCATAGGAAATACTTACCCTAGTCATAACAGAGCTATAAGCAAACCCAGAAGTTAATAATAGAGCTGCCTCTGCCTAAGCTCAACAAGGGAGGCCTTGCAAAGTTAACCATGTTGATACATTAAGAAGTTCTGAAGGAGGTTAACCCTTGGAGCTTATTAGAAATAAGAACAGAAAACTGAAATAGCTCCTGTGTTGTACTTTACAAACATCATTTGCATGCATATCAAGTTTCCTCTGCTGTCATTGGTATGCCAACGTGTTGTTTTCTTACCTAACTACATTAATTCATGAGATTGCCTTAAAACTTGCTAGTAAATAGAACTGGAAGGCTTCTAGAAAGATGGTTTGTTTGCCTTCAGATAATCTTCAGGTGCAAATGTTGAGCAAGGCCACGCAGCTTGTCTTTTGGTATCAGGTATGTTTCGAGTTGCAACAGAAGAAAGATTAACCAAAGCACACCCTGTGGCAAAGCCAGTGTTTAATGGAATGAGATACTGACACCAATTGTCTGAATTTTCTAGGCCTGGCCACGTGATGAGTGTATTTGTATTTAAGACTCTTCTTTGTATTAAAGACTATTTGAGAATCATTTCAGGAAGTGAATGAGAGCTAGTGCTCATACCTGGTTTTCAAAGAAGGTTTTCCTTCTTTCCATGTTTTCCAGAGTATTTAAATCTTTGTTTAGAGATGAATACATAGAACAGATAACCAGAGCATCGCTCACTTTTTTGCCCTTTTTTAACTTCTTTAATGCTTGTAATTTTTGCTGCCAGATATTCCCTAATTTCAGCTCCTTCCTAGTTTGTCTGTGTACCAGTTTTTTCTTTTATAAACTGTTTTATCGTTCTTTAAACCTTCCCCTATGGGAGAAGATTTTCAGCCTTCCTGAGTAAGGGTTTTGGCAACATTATTCATGCTTGATTTTTAATGCTTTTCTAAAGTTAAGTGTAAGTATACTGAGGTAGAATCTGTTTAGGAAGGAAGCAAGCAAAGGTATTAGAAAATTCAGAATCTTCCTGGTAGCACATCCTTAGTTGTCACCACTAACAAGTGTTTGTAGTCACTCTTCAAAGATAGAACAGAGATAGTCTTTACTTGTCCATGAGGTTTCTAACTAGTTAGGTGAGTTGGATTACCAGTGTGGTTTTGATTAGTAATGACAATCTGCTGATTCTCAAAGATTTTAGATCATGGAGTTTGAAAAAAACATGTTCTGGGCATCTAGCTCAAGATTCTAAATGCACAGGATACAGGGGAAGCATCTCTAAATCTAGGTTTAGTGCCAGATATTACTGTATTTCAGTGCCTGTTGGTACCTTTAGCAGAACTTCTGCTTGCTCAGTATTTACAAATTATAGCTAGTTTTTAGATACTCACATTAGAGCACACAACTGTTAGCCAGAAGCTTGACACTACAAATTCTGAGGGTGTCCATTCCAGAGAAGTATGTGAGGAGAAGTCTTTAGGATAGTTTGCACCTCAATGAAGTAACATTTTAGCTGGTGTGTTGCTGCAGCTCTTGGGGAGAACATTAAAGGGGATTAGGGAGGTGGTAGGTATTCAGTCCTATCTTGAGGCTTGTTGGGAATCCTGTACCTGATTCTGGGATCCAAACAGTTCAATGTGTTTCTTTTTAAGAAAGAATGTCCACAAAGCTAATTACACATGAGAATACAATGTGTTTTCATGTCCCCGTGGATGAAGCCAATCCTAATGGTATTATTGAAGCATGAAAAGACTTATTACCCATGTTTGGAGAGTTCTAGGTGAAGCAGGGGAATACATACTGTCTTAGCTTTTACTGGATGTATGTTTACTTGAATATCCTTAAAGATCTAGTGTAATCAGCTTTTGGTGATTTCAACACAAAGTGCTTAGTGTACAGTGAAGGATAATCAGGCAGCTCACTCGGAAGGAGGAGTGAGAAGGCATTTTCTGTAGGTAGGTGCCTGGGAAGTAATTTTTTTGCCTCTTTTGTCTGTGCTTTCTTTGCATATTGTTACCAAATTCCAAAATCTAAATCCACATTTGCTGTCTTGACTTCCTGGCACTCTTGTGTAGCCATCTGGCTTGTAAGGTCAAAGTCCAAGGCATACAACTTTCTCTTTGGAAGAGGATTAATGAATGCATATTCACAATTTTGGATGGAATTTACGTAAGAAAATTAAGCCTATTTATAGACATTGGATTGCTTTTTCTTTGAATTTATGTATAATCTTAAACATTAACTATCAATCTTTACTAATGTGAAAAAGCAAAGTTACTATAAAGCTGCAAAGCTGTTATACCATGAATCGTAACATTTCTGCCTTCTTTTTTGTTACTTTTTTGGAGACACATTTTTTCCTGAAAGGCTTCATAGAGCAAATTCAGACTAGTGAGATGGCACTTTTTTCATATGTGGTGTATTATACATATATTTGGTTTGATATTTGTCTTATGAATATGAAGATTAAGCTTTTTTTATAGATTTGGGAGTGTAATTTGGTGAAGAAAACTTGATGTGGCTTGAAAAGGAATGAGTGCAACATGGAAAACGAGTGAGATGAGGAATGATGGAATGAAAAAAACCAAGTTTGTGGATGGTGAAGAAAATGGTTAAAAATAGGCATAAGACAAAAGCAACTCCATCTTATTTTTCCGGAGTGGATGGTGTCAGTAAAGCATGTTTGGTGCAAGTGCTAATAATAAGCTGCTGTGTGTGCTGGGCTGATGAATCCAGGACATGCATGTTTCTGGTGACCAGTCATTAGGTGGAAGTAGAAAGAGGAAAACCTGACATAGCTTGTTCTCTTTGTGCTTTGTTAGAATCTTGTTTAGTATGTAGAAATCTACTGATGGCCAAAGACTGCTTTCTTCTTTAAAACAGTGGGGTTTTTTCATCACTTTTAGATATTCCTTATCAACTTCACCTGTTTCTCTTCCTGTATTAAATAATACTTCTCAGTTTATAATGCATACAGTTAGTCAGCTAATTTATTTTCTCTGGGCTATATCTGGAAATTGTTCATTCTTGAGATGTCTTGCTAATGTAAATATAGATAAACATGATATATTTAAAATATATAATTTTGTGAAGAAATAATGACTTATTTTGGTGCATGGTCTTGCTTCTGTAAGACCACAAGTTGAGGTCAGAAGAAGTTGTGATTAGACTTCATCAAGCACTGTCTTTTCTGTGTGTAGTTTAACTGACAGCACATTTTAATACATTAGTGTTTCCTTGAGCATTGAACTTAATTTTATAGAAAATATAACACCCCTTCACTTCTTTAAAAATGACAGAGTATCTAAGTGTATAAAGCATGTAGCTTGTAATTATAGAAAGAATCATAGAATACCAGATTAGAAGGGACCTTTTATCAGGTTTCCAAACCTGATGTGGTAGTTTCCTTTCCTAAGCATTATTTTTAACCTTAATTTTCAGTGTTCTCATTGTTTTGACTTCTCATGCTAACAGTGTTGTTAGTCTTTTGATAAGGGGTTGAGGGGAATTGATCAGGTAAGAGAAGCTGTGTAGTACATGCTCAAGTGATCAGTCTGATATGGTTGCAACTAGGTTGTTGAGTACCTTCTCATTTCTTTAATAAATTAGGCTGTGAGGGATGTGACTATGTCTAATTACCTGCTTGCTGTTCAGATGCCAAGCTGAACATCAGCTTGCAATTCCTGCTTGGATGTTTGTGTCATTGTATGGGGGGTTTGACTTTTTTTGTTTGTTTGGATTTTGTTTTGTTTTGTTTTCCTAATCTAGGATGAAACAGGTGCCTATTTAATAGACAGAGACCCGACCTACTTTGGGCCAGTGCTGAACTATCTCAGACATGGGAAACTGGTTATTAACAAGGACCTAGCAGAAGAAGGTAAGGTGCTACTAAATCTCTTGCTTTCTTGTCACTTGTTTGTCATTCTTGTTGCTTTTGAGTCACCAGTAGTTACTTACAAGTGGATGGTAAATATGATCAGTGTGGCATCTCAATCTGTTTTAAGTGAAGCTGATGGATATTATGCATTTATAGGATATGTTGTTGTATGAGTGTTTTGAGTATGATTCCTCATTTCACAGCCCCCATCCACAGTAAGAAATAGGACATAAATATTCAGACATGAGGGGAGATGCTTTCCCTTACATAATCTTGCATTTTTTTCTGGATGAAATTTTTTGAGTTTAGATTCCTGGCTGTGAAACAAGCTTTAGAAAAAGTTCTGGGGTTTCAGATGTGTGGAATATGCTTTTGAGGAGAGAATCCTGCCCCCAGCTTCTCTGTCCCGAGTTTATATCAGTTTTACCTTGAAGGAGAGTGACTATTTTAAACCATGTATCATGAAAGCTGTATTGATGTTCTACTGAAGAAACTAATCAAAGCAAAATACAGTCTTAATAGTATTAGCAAGAAATAATGTGAAATATCATCTCCGTGTGTGTTGTTAAGTACACAGTATGTCTGGAGAACAGCTAAAGCTTGAACACATGAGTAGGAGCAGTCCATAGTATGCATATTGAAGCTTTTGTCCCAGGGTCTAAGATCTCAAATGGCAGGAAGAAAAATTTTCTGCAAATTAGCAGTTGAAGAGTTTTTCAGTTGAACTGTTTGAATTTCTCTTCTGTGTTGCAGCCTGAGGCAGGACCTGAGCTATGGAGGTCCATTAGTCTGCTGTGGAATGGCATTTGTGCTCCTTTGGGTTTCTGTGTTTTTTCGTTTTTTTTCTTTCCTGCCTCTCACTCTGTATGTGAATGGAATGGAATTAGTTCTCTATGGGTTATTGTATGAGCTTAACTTTGAACTATGTGTTTCTGAAGGAAACCAGAGTTGGTAAATGAACATTTCCTAGGGCAGAGTAAGTCATTTTCTATAGCTGTAGAAAATATCATCTTAGGAACTGGATGGTGTTTTTAGCCTGGAACCTGGTAACACTCAATTTGCAAAATATGTTCTCATGCTAGGTGTACTGGAAGAGGCTGAATTCTACAATATCACATCACTAATAAAACTGGTAAAGGACAAAATAAGAGAAAGAGACAGCAAAATCTCACAGGTGAGTCTATTTTCTAAGTGTGGTTTTGTTATTTGTTGCCAGATTTCTCTTGCAGTGGGATGTGACTCAGCTGGGTTCCTCTGGCTGCATTTTCAAAAGGGTTTCAGCTGAAATGTTCGAAAAGGATGAAGTGTTCAAGGGTGGTCTTGCTTTCTAGAAAATAAGGCCACCTTTAGGCAAGTAAAAAATACATGAATCCCAAGCTGCACTGAACATCTTGTATTTCTTCTTGAAGGTGCCAGTCAAACATGTGTACAGGGTGCTGCAGTGCCAGGAAGAGGAACTCACTCAAATGGTTTCCACAATGTCCGACGGCTGGAAATTTGAACAGGTAAAAAAGCCACATGGGATGTAATTACAAAAGCTTCTAAACACTCAGTTATTTGAAAGTTGAATTTTGAGTTTAAAGTAAATTCTCTGTATCTTTTTAAGTGCATTCATTTTTTAAAGTTAAAATTTGTATTCACATTTGTCAGAAGAAAAAAAACCTGTAGCCTTGCAGGAGGTAAATTGTACTGACTTTCTATAAAAACATCTACACGTGAGCATTTGAAAGCTGAATAAACCAAAATTAACTTGTGCAAGTTTATATAAATGGTAGGTCAGATACAAAGAGTTCTGGTTAAAAGGGATAATCTTTGGAGATAAGTTCTTGTCAGGCCCAAACAGTGGTTCTTCAAAGGACTTTTACCCATAGAAGGGTGAATTTAACCAGCTGGGTAGGTGGGAGCTACATGAATACTTTTGTTCTTAGCACCGCACAGAAAAAGCTTTGTGTGTACATTCAAGAATTCATTGTGAAATTGCAAGGAGATCTTTACTAATCTTTGTAAAATAAAAAAATTAACAATCTGGCCTCTTCAGCCTTTAACTTCCTAACCTACCAGAATATTTAAGCTGCATTGGAGCAATGGATCTGTCAGCTCTGGAGTGAGACACAAGAGCTCAGGCCCCAGCATCTTTTTCAGTGTCTGATGCCAACTGTAGGAGAGATTGGAATAAGCACAAGCCTCTTACCCTGTACAGTCTCACTCTGCAGGGGATACAGTCTCACTATATTCCAAATAATAACAAAACAATGCAACATTTTAAAAAAAATTATGGCACACAAATGTAAAAGAGAATGACTTGTTTATATTTTATGAAATGTGTGTGGTTCTGGTGTCCTGGAGACATCCATGATCAAATAAACTAAACCAGCACAGCGAAAGCTTCTTAAGGCTTCGGTTTTCCGACTCAAGTTCTTCCAGGTCTGTTTGGCATGCCAGAAGCTGAACCTTATTTAAATCCCTGAAAAAAAGCTCTCACTAAATGCACGTGACTCTTTTTTGACCAGTGCATGCATTGACAAAGGTTTTTTTTATATTTTTCTTTGTTGTGAGAAACTAGCTTTCATTACACATAGAGATTCTTTACTTTTTAACAGATTGAGTGATACTATGGCTTTTATTTGTCCTAAAGCCTTGTATTCTCTGGGATGTTGTATTTGGGAATAATACCACTTTGACAGTGCAATGCTGAAAGAACTGTTATAATCTCTTTTAGAATTCAGAATTTCTTTTAGAATTGGAAAATTCCAGTGGTTTTCTTGAACTTTATGTCCTTGTTTCATCCAGCTTTCTCCCAACTTCCTTCCTCCCCCACGTTGCTCCCCCTTGAACACATAGTTCGAAGCAGATAAACACCACAGCTGTACGGTCTCATAATCCTCAGCTTTTCATTCCCTCAGGCTAGGCCTTTGATTATGTTGCAGACCTGCTTTTAGCAGACATCATCCACTTGAAACATTAGAATATCCTGTATTTTTCATAATGCTAAGCTGAGAAGTTGATGTGAGGTGATTTTCAACTTCTGAATTACAATTGTCAAGGGTGAACGGAGTTCTTGGCACTGATTTTTGCGGGAGCAAGACTATTCCAGTTATTTCCTTGGATCTTCTGTAAATTACCCCTTCTAAAAGCAATTTAGAGCACTTAACATTTTTTTCCTCTAGTTCATGTGTTTCCTTAGCTACATTTTGTTTATCAATATCTGGAACAAGATGAAGCTCTTTCATACCCAGACTTGATACATGGCTTTATGTAACACCTGTTATCCACTTGGCAAATGCAACAGGAAAATAACACTCACTTCCATCATACACCAAACTTCATGTGGCTACACCACAGTGCTATGGGGAGCTTCCTAACCCTCAGCTTCCCTTGAAATGCCAAAGGGCTTTGCAACTGCCTCCACAAATTTGAAGGATGTTGAATTGAAAGTTGTAGCTTGATAGCAACTGGTTCTAGTAGCAAGTAAATGTTACCTGAAGGTTTGAGTTCATCTGTTATTTGTACAATTTGGATAATGGTATGTGCTTCAGCTTTACAAAGGTTTCTTTTTGTGTTTTGCTTTGATTGGTTATTTCAGCTTGTCAGTATAGGTTCCCAGTACAGCTGTGGCCGGGCCCAGCAGTCAGAGTATCTGCTGATAGTGTCACGGGAAGTGAAAGGGGAAGAGAGATGCTTCCAGAAATGCTGCAGTGAGGTGTGTCACACCATTCTTTTTGCCCTCACACTGATATGCTTGGCCTCCTTGCGTTTCTGCTGCTTTCAAATCATTCCACTTTATTCCTGGATGTACAGCACATAGTAATTTGTGTGTATTTGTGACTGGCTTTTATTTATATTCACAGTATTTCATTACACATGATAAATGTTCATATTGTAAAAATAATTAAAAACCAACCAAACAGAAAGCCCTTAGTTATTTAGTTAAAGGTTTTCCTTCAGAAGAGTTCTAACCTTCTCAACAGGCAACTTCTTTTCCTTAAATCTTCCTCCAAAGTTAACAAATTTTGAGTCACTCTTTTTAATCAGAAATGACACAAATTTAGGAGCCATGTAAATAAAGCTTTCAGTTCACTGGGTTCAGAAAAGGACATTTCTGTGTTATTCGTTGTTTCAGTCTGACTATTTCATCCACCTAATAGCCAATTAAGTTCTGAGTTCAAACCCTTTATTTTGGTTAACTTGGAGCTTACCTGGATTTTTTTTGGTGGGTGAACTATAATCAAACTGGAACAACGAATAATGTGATTTTTCAGAAATAAAATACAGAAGAATGAGAGGAGAAGAAAAACAGCAGTTCTAAATCTTGTCTCAGGTGGAAAAAACATCCTGGGGTATTTTGGCTTTAGTTTTTGATTGGGTTCCCCTTCCCTTGTGAAATTTTCTTGAAATCCAAATGAAGACCCATAGTTCACCCACAATGTTTTGTAGACTGCCCATCTTACCTGCTCCCCTTGCCCTTTGGTCACTGCTTTTTTACTTGCTGTCTTAATTACCACTGTTTAAGAGTTTGGGAAGGAATTTTTGCTAACCAGTGGCATTGGAAGTAGTTCTTTACATAACTGCTCCACTTTGAAATGTCCAATGTGAACTGATTAGTAAGCCTGATGTTCTATAGTATTTTTCATCAATAAGATACTTGTTCTTTTCCTCCCTCTCTATTTGGTTATTCAATCTGGAAGCTCAGATAACATGACTGTGAAGTGAGTAGAACCTTGCCTATGACATGGACACTTAGCTGTACAAATCTAGATTTTAAACCTGGGCTTTTTCCTGGCTCTATTCCAGAATCTTCTTTCAGTGTACCAGGCACTAGCAGTTTCTTGCAATTGTGTAGGTAACATTTGGAATGTGGAATAAATGCACAGACTTTCTGAAATTGAGTAGGAAATGGGGCCTGTTGTTAGTCATGTGTAGGGTACAGCACGATGTTATTTGCATGTTCATGTCCTAGATATCTCAGAATAAAACACGGCCTCATAAAATGGGAGATGGAGAAAGGCAGGGAGGAAGTTAAGGCAGATATGAATTTTATAAAAAGAAACTAAATAAACCAACAAAAAACTGGAAAGGAATGAATTTTTCTTTCCTCCTGACAATGGCATTGAGAGACCTGGAATAAGTATCCCTGAGTCCTGGTGTCAGTTGTCAGTGCTGAGCTTAATGGCTGATGTGTTTGTACCTTTATAGCCTTCTGCAAATCCTTTGAGAAGGCAGGAGGATGAATGTGTTATAATTCTAAAAGGCACAGAGGCTGTTCTTACATTCATACAGCTGATTCTGTAAAGAAATTCGAGGGGAGAACTTTATTTTCTTTTACTTTCTTGTGTCATCAGCTGGATGGTAGTATAATGAAAAAAGGAAAAGAAAAAAGAAGCTTTCCAGGACAAGCTTTCTAGGTACAAGGAGTGTACAAGGAGTTCACAACGTCTAAAATAGAAGCAGTAATATCCAAAGTGTAAGAATATTTAAAATAGAAATTGAGAGTAATTGCTACGAAATTTAGACAGTTTTGAGAATCAGACCAATGCAGAAAGAGGAGGAAATTGATAATAGTGAAACAGCAAGATAGTGAATATGAATAACTCCAGTAGAAAGCAGAGAAAGGCAGGGATGCTGTTTGTGCAAGTTGGAATGGATATCTGGGATGGTGTACTGAAGCTGGGCAGCAGGTAGCCTCTGTCCACCTTTACCCATGCCATACTGTGGGGTTTTTTTAGCTTTACCCTTTCTGATTGTTACATTTTATTTTACTGAAAAGCTCAGGCTTTATGAGATGGGAACTTCTTTGTCTTCTCAGGAAAATCCTGACCTGTATTGTGACACAAAGAAATAGAATGCAAATAACTATATATCTGTTGATACAATAGTAATAGTAGTGAAAATAATAGCCATATTTTCCATTCCTGCCTTTTTTTAAGTACAGCTGACAGCTTATGATTGTCAGCTCATTTATTCAGTGCAAGCAGTGAATGGATTGTGACCTAATGAATTTTCTGTGATAAGTAACATTGGCCTTTTCCTGCACTTGATTGTGACACCCTTGGAGCTCATGAGGATGGACCTTCAGGCAGGATCATGTTTCTTTAGTGTGGGTTGTAATGAAGCAAGTCATGGAAGAAAGAAAACTACAAGGAAAAATACGTACATGCAATATATACATATTGTATAAATATTCAAATAATGAAATTCAGAGTTTCAAAATGTGGGGTTTGGTTTTTTTTTTTTTCCTTCAAGTTCTTTACTATTTAAGCCAAATAAGCCAAAAAGAGTTTGTCCTTTCAGAAATTCTGGGAAACAGTAGGCTGGATAATCCTTTTATTATGCATATTTTGAAGACCTCAGATTACTATGATTTGTTGTGGGTTCTTTTTTTTTTTTTGCTGAGTAGAGAAGGAGTGTTGTGCAGGGACAGGCAGGCACGGGGTGGCAGAGTTTAACAATTCCTTCCAGTTTATCAGCACCCTTCTTAAGATGTTGCCACCAGCACTGGGAACAATGGAGTGACTTTTGGAATACAAGTGCTAAAACATTGCTTTATTTCTGTTCATACTTTCTGACACAACAGTTCAGTTCTAGTCTGCAGTCATTTGCCATTGTTTCTTTTTCTGCCATCACTCTTATTGCTGCTGATGCATCTCAGAAAGCTACATTGAAGTTTCTAGTGTGCTCTTGATACAGTGCAAATAATACATTCTTAACTGCACACGTATGGAACTGCTTACAAGAGCATCGTGTGTGGGAGTTGTGAAGAGCTTGTGTTTAATGTTGCTAAAGTGATTTTATCTTGGAATGCTCCAGCAGAAAGTCATCCAGATGTTTTGCAACTAACTAAATCAATAGTCCGATCCAACTAGTAATCTCTCTGCCACATCCCCTGAAAAGATTTGTGCGCAAAAAGGTCAACTTATTTGGATAATGAGGCAAATGGGGGATGTAAGTAGTGATCATCTGAGGACTTGCCAACCTGTATCTGCTTTCAGAGAGGTCATTAATTTCTTTTGGGTGTCTGTGAGTGAAGAAGTAGCTTTTCTTCTGGTAGTTGTTATCATAGCCTATCTGATGGCCAGTTATTGCCATTTTGCAAGAAGAAATTTAGTCTGTGGGCTAAATTGGATCATGTGCTTGAATTTTAACCTTCAAATTTATTTCCAGAGAAGGTGATGTGTATGGCTTTATTTATCATAGAATGGTTTGGGTTGGAAGGGACCTTAAAGATCATCTAGTTCCAACCCTGCTGCCATGGGCGGGGACACCTCCCACTAGATCAGGCTGCTCAATGCCTCATCCATCCCTGCTCTTTCAAGCAGGAAAATATTTAAAATATATCCAACTTTTTGAACATTTTTTAGCCTTAAAGTGGATTAAAAGTATTGTTCAAAATAATCCTACTTTACCTCAATAATTGAAGCAGCTGCTGCATTTATATGGCTTGAAATAGCTGTATAATATCTAGTAATATAGATATGAAATATGCAGTATAACTTTTTAGCACTTCAGCAGGCTTAGAGCCAAATTAACTGCTTTTTTTTTTTTTTGCTGAAAATTTGCACATTATATTTTTTGCCAAGAGACTCAACAAATCATCTCTATATCTAAAATAAATCTGGGTTGATTTTCAGCTTTTCAGTGGACTGTCTTAGTCCCTGTTATGTAACTAAGCAACTAGATGCTTGATGGGGTTTGTGATTCCGTATTCCACAAAAATGTTAAGAGAGAGGAGTATCCGTTATGAAAGATGAGATGATTTTAACACCTCAAGATAAGCAACGCCTTTATATTGCAGTGAGGGCATATTGGTGCTTCAGAAAAACCTGGAGTTTTGTGACTTGATTACATAGTTTTTAGGGGGAAAATTGCTTTTGTCGCATTCGTTTTTGATCAGCCTGTGCCTGTGTGTGCAGCTTTGCAGAACTGGAGTGATGTTAAAGAGTGGAGGAGGGAGTGAAAGGTTCCTGGTGATCTCACCCAGATGGTGCAGTTGAAGTAGGTAGTTTGGGAGTGTTGCATTTTGAATGCCAGTTCTGTTCGTTGAGGTTGAGCCTTGTAGGATGTAATATCATCAGGATCCAAAAACTGACTCCACCTCGGCCTGGCATCAGATTGATTCATTGTGCAGACAAACTGCTGCTCTCTGTAGCATTGACTGTCTGTCTGTGGAGGTGCTTGCTTGGCTCTTAGCACAGCACTGGAGCATCTGAGCATCTCTCTCCTCTCTCTCCTTAAAAGTAACAACGAGGCTTTATTTTCTCCTGACGGTGCTATATGGAAGCAGCTTTTAACCTTGCTCTACCTTCCACTTTTGCCAGGGGAATAGTCTTATCCCTCAAGTGCAGATTCTAGGCAAAGATTTCATCTTGGCTGCATCTTCCTTGCTTTAACAGGGCGTTTACTCTCCTTGATGCTCTGCTGGACTAATGGCAGTGTGCAGTTTATGACTGCAGTGTTTCAAGTGCTGCTGCCCTAAAAAGCAAGTGAAGCTTTTCTGTATAGCCATTACTAGGTCTCTTTAATGATATAGTAGGGATTGGGGAATAGGTTATCAAATATATGTGTTAATTTGGTGAGTCGATTTAATGTAGTTTTGGTAATGACATTTAGATACAGTGTATCCGTGCAGGAGGATGATATTTAGAACTTGGATCTCTATCAGTAGGAATAGCACCATGCATTATCTTATCATGCCTTTCAAAAAAAACTTTAAAACAAATGAAGCAGCTACATCTGAATTAATTCTGACTTGGAAAGGCAGGCTATGCAAAGCTTCTAGCATTAGGTAAGTGTGCTGTGTGTAAGGTAAGACGAGTCACATGAGATCGCTGCCATTTGATAAAAAGTTCTGCATATGACACAGTACTGATGTTGAGGATATCTTTCTTTCTCAGTGTATTGTCACTTATCATTCAATATGGAGACTTGTAGGAGTATGTAAGAATGTCACATTTCATTACATGGCTTCTGCTTATAGCGCTTCCCTAATTAACTTCCTTGTAAGCAGTACGTATAAACTTCAGATGTTAATCTCGGTGTCCCCCCCATGCTGTGTCTCGCTGTTTTCCAATCGAATGCAAATTTTGTCTTTGTCCACTCTAAATATGTTCTACTACAAGCACCGTTATTCTGTAAGTGAAGTGATGGGTATCCCTTCAGGCTAAAGTGCTTCCTGCATGCAGCCATTTACATGTTGAAGTCATGCCACGTTAAGATACCACGTACAAACTTTAAAAATTAACTTTGGAGGATGGGAAGGTTTCCAGTAACTAACAGAAAGGGGGAACAGGCTACTTCTCCACTGGCCTGCCCTCAGAGCCTTTTCTTTCACGGTATAATCATAACTGTAAATCATTAATTGGGTCAGTGTTTGAAAAGAAAAGCTATATTTATCTCTTCATCAGGGTGACAGTGTGTTTGTCTAAATACATCAAAATGTATTTGCATTGGAGTGGAGAATCATGCTTCAGGCACAACCAACAGTCTGAAGAGTGAGGAGTGTTTGTTCTGCTGATAAGAATTTATTGAATTTCTTTTATGTGGAAATGCAATTGACTTTTTTTCTTTTTCATCTTTCAGCTGGTCAGTATTGGTTCTTCCTATAACTATGGCAATGAAGACCAGGCTGAGTTTCTGTGTGTTGTCTCAAAGGAATTGCATAACACTCCCTATGGCACAACCAGTGAACCCAGTGAAAAAGCAAAGGTAAGTTACAGATGCTGGACTAAACAAATGGGTGGGCTTCACTCAGTCCTGCTTGGCCTGCCTCACCAGACCATTGTTTAATTGCTTTTTTTCCCCTCATGCATGATTGATAATGGTTCCCTGTCCATTACACGAGAGACTGTAAGTGGTGCAGTCAGGATGTGTTTGTTACAGCAAAGGGGTTCTTTAACCATACTCTCTACTCTTACTCATACCTGCCCTATTTTGTCAAGTAGTTGCTTTTTCCAGTTGAGAATCTAGATTTTGTTTCTTACGCATTCAGATGCTTCTTTATTCTGTCACTGCTTCACTTGAAAACTGTTTTTCTTACTTGAGTTGTACAGAAGAGATCTTTCTGTCAAGAGCTGAGATTGCTGGCTCTGAAATGGTCACCTGCAATGTGTTATAAAATGAAGGCATTTCTTACCTTAGTATTTTCAAGTTTGTGCCTAGTTTTCTTTGCTTTTTGTAACCATCTTTACAGAAAGACTATTATGGGCATATTATTTTAGCATTTTACTCAGCTGTCACTCAGAGTTTGTGCAAGGGAAAATAGAAAACCACACATGAATAGGAATAAGGCAGATGAGTTATGAATGCAAATGTGTTCTTCTCTTCTGTGCATATTGAACAGTTTTTATCACCTCTTTGCTTTGTGTGAGGAGATGACTATAGACAAACTGGATACTTCCAAAGTTGCACTTAAAGCTTTGCATTTAATATATGTAGATGAGAAACAATTGGTAAAATATCAACATTTGCTTTTTCAAGAATCACTTTCAAAGAAATTAATTTTGAAATAATGGTAAGAGTTGATCTGGGTCTTTGCACTGTGGCCTTAGACAAAACTTCACTAATTTTTCTGCCTTGTTACTTGGTTGTGCAGCCACACATACAAGAGATATCTTTGTAAACTGCACTACTAAATGTACACTTCATGTTGCTTCTTACCTTGACTGGACCTTGGGAGCTGTTGTCTCAGTAGTTAGTTGCCTCCTAGCAACTGGTCTGCAATCAGTTCATGTTGATCTTCATGAAGTTCATATGATTGAAATTCTGGTATCTGGAACATACACAGAACAATCTGACTTTAAGAAGCCACGAAAAAAATCTTTCTATTTTACAAAACTATGGATGTTCAGAATAGGAAAAAGCATTTTTTGATAGCCCATCTGATCAAGCTTCACCTTCATTTCTTCTTAAAGACTTTTTCCTCATTGTTTTCTTTGTTTTTGGGGTGTTTTTTTAACAATTTGCATAATAAGTTAGTGGTTGACTTCCGTGTAACTTTCTAATACACCATAATGAAGGAAATTAAAGACTTTTGAGATATTGATTTAAATGGTTACAGTGTCTTTTACTAGTAGCCATGGCACTACTGAAAGATAATCTTTATTCCCTTGAGTATTTTCCTTTCCTACTACTTTATTGAGATGTCATCCATGAGAGAGGTCACAGAACTGTAGAATGGTTTGGTTTGGAAGGGACCTTCAAGAAAATCTAGTTCCAATCCCCCCTGCCATGGGCAGGGACATTTCCAACTAGACCAGGTTGCTCAGTGCCTCATCCAGCCTGGCCTTAAACATCTCCAGGGAGTGGGCATCCACAATATCTCTGGAAAACCTGATCCAGTGTCTCATCACCCTCACAGTAAAATGACCAAAGCTTGTTCATAATATCCGTGTCCAAAGTTACATTGTGTAGTGCTATCCTTTCCCATCTATGGTGAAGTGTAGGTGGAGTCAAGACATCAGCTTTACAGATTTATTTAATTTTTTTCTGTATGTATGGTCCCCACTGTTATGTTGGGTGGTACTATTCCCTTCTGTCTGTTGACTTGAGGACATTCAGAGAAGGAAATTTTCATGAAAACTGTAATGTTCCTCCTTGAAATTGCCGGCTGCAGGTGTAAGTGGACTGTGCTTTGTTGTAGCTCTGGACTCATTTGCAATCTCTTCTTTTCCCTTCCTTTCTCTATCCTTGCTGCATGCTGCATGCCACTCAGAGTGAGGATGAAGAAACGGATTACGATATGAATGACTCAGATTAAGTGTAAATGTCATGGTGAGCTCTGGCTGCCCTAGGATTTTACCCAGATGCTTTTCTGCCCCATCCAGTTCCTCTCCCCCAACTAGTGCTGTCCTTTGGCTAGTCCTGGTGGTGTGTGTGTCTTTGTGATTCTAGCTGTGCCCTGGTTAGCAAAGATAGAATTCCTGGTTGGGATATTGCTGCTTTGATGGGATAATGAGTGTTGCTGTTCTAAGCTGTGTTGGGATTGGTTCCTTTAACGCTATGCTGAGAATAAAAATTATTTGCATAGGTTCTAGGTCAGAATGACGTCAGGTCAGAATATCTTTTCATTTCTATTTTCTTTCAAATGTTTTTTTTTCACATATAGAGGCATCTGATACAAACTCACATCAGATATCTGATTTGGCAATAAATGAGTGTGCTTGACTGATGTGCAGGATAGCCAAAAGACGGTCATATCTGATAATTTTGAAACAATTGATTTTTTTAATCAAGACTTGGCAAAAGAAAAGAAATCATTGTGACCTCAGTGCTACAGTTATATTTATCCCAGGAAACAACACTCTCCGGGGAGGGATCAAGTCCTTTCCACTGTGGTTTGACATCTTATTGAAGATCAAGGTACTTTAAAGGTCACAAGTGGGAGAAACCAAAAGTTGCATCAGAAAAAACTTCTGCAACCTTTTCCTAATGTATCTTCAAAGAGTGTTCACATTTATTCTGCTGTCCACTTTCTAGAAGATAATTTATCATGGAATGTTCAATGATACAGTGGTGCAGGTAGTCACTTGAGCCTGTATAAATTGAAGTTGTTTACCATTGCATGAGATTGAACTCCAGCTTCTCAACTCTGCACCTGAGCTTTTTAACTGTAAAACAGCCTTATACTTATCTCTGAAGTGTTGCTTCTGCATGGCTGAAGAAGAATCTACAGTATTTTCTTAACTGATACTCAGGGTAAACTTCCGCTGAGGTAGAATAAGGTCATTTGCCAAGTCTTCAGGAATGGCTGTAAGGAATGGATGAAATCTGAAGTTTTATTGAAAAAAAAAAAACCCAAAACCTGGCACTGCTGGCATTGAATTCAAGAGTCTTAAGCTGCCTGAGAGTCAAAATGCTCTTCTCTCTGCAGCAGATTTGAGTGAGAGGAAGCAGTTCTCACATTCTGCTTCCCTAAGAGTCAGTCACATTTGGGCCCATAGGAGAGTTCAGAGTCTCTGTTGGAGACTGTTTCACTCACTGCCAACATTTGCTGGGTCAGACTGTTACCTGCTATGGACACTGGCTCCAGTGCTTTGTTCTCAGTGGGGACCAGCAGCAAGCAATCGAGGAAAGGGTTTAAGTACTTATTAAATTATTCCTGATATATTTTCACACCTTCCAGTAAGCCTCAGTTGAGGAGTTTTGGCTTCAAGCCTGCATCAAGATCATTGTATGGAAGCTACAATGACACAAGGATAACATGAGTAGGTCATCAGTGGCACTATCTCCTGTAAGTGTGTCTAATCCCTTATTATGCCAGCAGTTGCTAAGCAATTTTCAGAGCCTGGCTTTTCCTCACAGAATTCACTTGTGTCTTTCCTACACTTTTATATGAAATGCTTTTTGCTTAGTACACATTATAAATGGTCTTCATGAATTAAACAACATTTGCATCTAAAATATACCCAAAAGCTTGTGTTGGCCCATGGGAAACATCTCTCTGTGTTTTGGAATTTACTGAAGTAGCTGCAGTGGCTCTGCCTTCATAGCTTCAACCTAAAAATACTGAATTTGCAATCAAAAAGGACTTTGTATGCACAAAGCGTGATCCAGGAACTGGCAGGAATTGCAGCGAGCAAGGGATAAAGTGATTTTTTTTTATAAATTTTTTTTTAAATCTAACACTAAACTGTCCCTGAGGCACACAAACAATGATGGGTTCGTTATGAAATCCAGTCCTCAAAAAAATCCCACTTAGTTATGCAGGCAGGTGAGACTCTACTTGACTGCAGCCGCTATGAAAGATGTATTAGGCTTGATTCCTGATGGAGACTGGTAGATTAAATTACCAATATTTTAATAAAAAATATATATATTTAAAAAATAGACTTTTTTATTTAAAACCATATGTAACAGTATTGTGTTCACCGGATGCCAGCCTTTACCCTCCAAGCACAAAGGTTGAAGTGTTTGTGTGCTCTGTCGGATTCCATGGGTCCCCTGGGATGGACTGTGCTACTGGGTACAGTGTGTACTGGCATCAGGTGTTTGGCTGCATATCAGACTACACCAAAATTGCGATAGAAGGAAATTCTGCATTGAAGACAACTATGGCATTGTCCAGGGATTCTGCCTTTGCTTTTAGGTTTTGAAGAGAAGAGCCTTTCCCACTGTCACAAAGCAAAAAAAAAATGCAGCATCATTAGAGATACTTGTAATTGCAGATTAACATCATTAAGTACTTATGCTATGTACATTTTAAGCTTTGCTTAGAGGTTTATTTTCTGCTGTCACAATTGGTTGTAGAGTTTGCTTAAAGGCTTCCCTGTGGTAGTGTTCAGCCCAGGAGCTGACCTCATGACTGCTTGTTGCCATTTGGGTTGGAGGAACAATGTGGGAAATGTTGTCTGGACAGTCAGTCCTAGGACTTGGAGCCTTTCCTTGGAGCCAAAGAGAATTGTAACAGAAAAGGGAAAATAAGAAGACAAAGAAATTTTAAGTAGAATAGGTGATCTTCATGTTGTACATGCTATAGGCAAGGATTCTTAAGTTTTTCAGGGGTACATGTTTTGTTTCCATCAGGCTCAAGTCTATATGTTTAACATGTGCCTTTTAAAGGGAATGTTAAACCAACTGCTTTTAGGGGGTAAAAAGAATCCTTTCACTCACTGAAATGGGAATCTCAGTCCCTTGGTAACAGTGGGAGAATCAAATTCCTTAGATACAATTTTTGAGAAATTTATTCCTCCTCGTGAAGTCAGAGCCTGTATTTGCCTCTCAGCTGCTTGGCTTGAGTGATTCAGAGGATACTGATAGGCAAGGTTATGTATGAAGAGTTCAATGCCTTATCTCCTGTGCCCACAGAAGCAATTTTCAGGTGGGAAAGGATGCCTAAAACACCTTGTAAGATCTTGCACAAATAAATAATATTAATGTGAACATATTTTAAAACTGCTGTCAGAGTAGTACTCCTTTCCATATAGCTGGTAAGTCCAGCTGATAGCTTTGCCAAGCTGAACGGCATCGTTCAGATCTGGGCAGAAATGTGGTTGGTTGACTCTGATGCAGAAGACCGAGCCTGGGTATCTATTTCTGGTTTTAAATCAGTCTCTTGATTTATATCTTGCCAGCTCATACTCTTGGCCTTTGAAAACTTCCTGCATCATCTCACCCGCTGTGCCATTTGTGCAGATTTTCAGCTGCTGGTTCATGTTTTCAGCACTCATTTATGGGACACAATTTGCAGCTGAAACTTCAGAGTTAAGGACATTTTCCAGAAATGGGAAAAATTATTCAATTCAATTTCTCATAAAGTGCCAGAGTTAATTTACCACAAAGGACCTAAGTGTCTTCAGAACTAGGATGAGGTGAAATGGCTTACTTTTTAACTCTACCAACCCTGAAGCTTTGATTTTGTTAATCACATTCAATTCCTAGCAGTGATTTATGTCTGTTTTCCTTGTGTTTGATAGTAGATACTGTACACATCATCTTTTTTTCAGCATTAGACTTCGGGAATGATCTTGAACCATCTCCCTAAAGCTCTATCAGATATTTGAAATAGTCACTGTGTTGCTCTTTGACCTCCATGCTTTAGGAATGACATTGAGAGAATTTTCATTTATAGAATTCTTGTTGGTCTGTTTCAGATTTTGCAAGAACGAGGTTCCAGGATGTGAAGACAGTATTGAACGGTGACAATTTTTTTTTTCTCTTTTATTCCAAGACGCAGTGAATTGTCACACTGAAGAGGCTCGGCTGCAAAAGAAAAAAAAACAAAAAAACAAAAAAAATCTGATTTAGACAATTTTCTGTTGATCCTGGGTTCAACCATTTTTGCCTATAAGCTGGTGTGAACCAGCTGAAAGCATTGCAAGATTACCTAAGGAGAATAGATGGTGTGGGAGTGTGTGTTAAGTTTTGGTTGTAGTGCATGGTTGTACTCTCGTGGGCTGACTGACACTGGTCATTTGAAAAGAAATGACCATGCACTCACATTTTCCTCTGAGACATGTAGCACTTAATGTCTGGTGCTGGGTGACCCAATGTTGATCAGTTCGGAGATGTTTTCCTGCTAATCATTGTAAACATTTAAAGGACAATGTAATTGGTGCTACACACACACACACACAAACACACACACAGACACACACACAGACACATTACAGCCCACAAATGCAAATATTTGGGCCTACCTTGTTTCCCAATCAGCAGCAGCCCCAGTTGACTGTGTTATACTGCACATTCCTTATGGCTCTGTGACATGCTCTATTGTGTAATAACAGCCTAGGAGATCAACTGAAACTAGCACGTCAAAAGTTACACAGCAGATAAAAAGGTTTCTCTCACAGAAGGGTGTATATATTGACTGGATTTATAGCATATTTTAATACCCAAAAGAACTCAGAAAAATGCCCTTCGTCTGAGTTATTCTTGATATTCCTTCTGTTTAAACAGTCTCCTCCCACAAAAGTTATGCTCCGGTCTTAGCCAGATGTTTGAAAGGGGAATCAAGATTTACTTAAAATGAACAACTGAGCATTCAGTTTATTTTGAGATGTTTGTACTCATACGTGTGTTTGTGCTTTTATAAAATGCCTGTTAGCATTGAACTCTGTGGATTATGGTAGAGATTTTTCAAGAGCTGGAGGGTGTACAGAAATACGGCTGGCTGGGCCTCGGTCCCAGTGACTGGGTTTAAAAATCAACCTTGAGTGTGAACACAAGCTCATCCCATTGAAAAACTTCTTTACTTCAGACATTCAGGATACCTGTAATCAATCTTTCTCTTTCTATACTGTTTCAACTATGCAGTTAAAGAGCGCTGTTTGAGAACATCTGGTGTGTCTTTAGCAGTTTATCCTTGATGAAGGCAAATACACAAGACTGGAGCTTTTCAATACACTATGTTTTTGAGCAAAATCTCTCACACACCTTTAAAACACTTCATGCCATTCATTGACGGTGTAAAACTCGGCTTCATTGACTTCTCAAAGCAGTGGAAAGGAGTTTGAAAAAGCTACGAGATCATTTTGAATTCTAAAGACATAACAGTTTTCATTCTCAGTAATTTCCGCATATACTCTAGGTGATCCTTTACACAAAAGCCTGATTTTCAAAACACCCGGGGTCTACTTTTTTTTTTAATTATTATTATTATTTTTATTTGTAAAGGACTTAATGATAGATTGATAAAAGTTTGGCAGAAACAATTTTTAAAAACCATTTCTACTGAGCAGGTTAAGCAATGGGCTGAATGTTTCGTCCATGCATCTAATGCTTGAAAGGATTTGTAATTGCATTTTGGGACTGGGATGAGGTCTGCAGGGGAAACTGCTGGCCCCTCCACAGCCACACACAAAATGTTTGTCTTTTTTTAAAAGGTGTTCAAACTTAATTGAATTTACTAAAACTGTAATTGTGTAGGGGGGAAATGTTTATACTTTTATACTTTTTTAGGCACCCATATTTTATCGGCTTCGATTTAGCACCCAAATTTCCCCTTAAGTATTAGCAGATTATCTTGTGTATCTGGAAATAACAGTTGTCTGTGTTAAACTGCATATTAAAACATTTCCTCTGCTGCAGTAGTCACTGTGTTTCTAAACAGTTTGACTCCACCAAGCTCTCTGAGCTCCTTGGCTCATGGAGTTGCAGACAACCATGTTTCTTCTTGTTTTCTTGACGTGCTCTACAGAGTAATTGGGCATTGGCCTCAATGGATTTTAATGCCTAAAAAACCTGTTTTTACAATGATCCTCCAGAGTCAGCATTTGTCGTCTCTCTCTTATTTAACTCAAAAAAAAAAAAAAAAAAGAGAATATTTTATTTCATGGAGTGGAATTTGCAACAACGACAGCAGCAAAGCATGAGTAACAAACTGAGCAAACTGAACAAATATAGAATATGTAAAAAAGGTGGGTTTTTCTAAGTGTGGGGTTTTTTTTTTTCCACTGGAGTACTTTCAGTTTAAAAACATGCTTTCATGGTGAGATTACCTGCAGTCTAGTTTACATTGTATCCCTGTTGTAGCAAATTTGGGGGAAATGAATGGTTAATCATTTTGCACTTTGTTTCCAATACCTCAAATGATTTTAAGAAAGGAAAAAAACCAACCTTTTAATAGGCAGGTACCTTGTAAATTATGATATGTGCTGGTTTTTGAGACCACCTAACTTAACTACTTTCCTGTTCTTGCTAATATAATTATTGCTTTAATTTTTGCAAACATGTGAAGCTTCCAGACAGATGGAAGTGCTACCATGTGCCTTTTTAAAGGCGTTAAGAATTGATCTCTTGAGTTTGGTTTCTTTTTTTTTTTTTTTATTTGACTCTTGTAATTTCCAATGAAGTTAGCTACAGTAACAAGGTAATTGCATTAGAGTCTGATGTACATCACCAGGTTTTGCAGACATTGCTTCCTCTGTTGAGATGTTGCAGGATGAGGTCATGTACCATTATAGTTCAAACTGGAGACTGTTGCCTGTTTCTTTTTCTGTTGTTTGGAGAGTATTTCCCTCAGGAGAACAGCCTGTGACTGCCCAAAGCTGCTGGCTCCACTCAGGAGCTGGAGTTTAAAAGCTTTTCTGCAGAAGCCTTTGACACAAGCTCTGGATTTACACAGCTTCTCTGTTCTTAAATCAAAACAGTATTCCAGGTTAGAATTTAAGCTCCGGAGCACAAAGAGATCACAGCAGAAGGCAATAAAGCAGGTAGGGAGAGATACCAAAAGACAGCAGTTAATCAAGTTGACCTCTCATGAAGATGTACATTCTGGGAAAGATTTAACCTTCTGCCCTTTTGCTGTAGGAATTTCCAGTGAGGCTTGCTGGGTTGTGTTGTCACGTAACAGGAGGGTACTGCAGCAAATGATGAGTGGATTTTCAGTGAAATTCTTCAAAGGCTTTTTTAATTGAAAAACTTCTTGCAAAACTTGTTTAAAAAACTGAGAAGTTTGAAGTTTAACACAGCAATGTCTTGCTTTGAGTTAGGAAACAGCATACTATTTGGCTTTTGTGAGAAGCTAATTTTCTGCATCAGATCTGATGTTTTTATATTAAATACTTACAATTTCTTCAAGCAACAATGAAATCAGAATTTATCTGCAATGAACAAGTCATTCTGAAGCCTCTGAGATGTGAATGTCACTTGGTCCATAGTAATTGTCACAAAGCATAGCCTGATTCAGCAGCTCCCACAGTAAGTGTGAAATTGATATTTGTTGTTTTCTTGTTTCGTTTATTTTTCATTTAACAAGAAACAAAAGGTTACCTGGAATTTTCTGTGGAGTTTCTGTGGATTAAGGCTAATGGCAGTTTGTTATCCCACAGTAATTGTGTATCAAAGAATTGTCAATTCTTAAAAAAGTATAAATAGTTTGAAAAGAAACTGGGAACCAAAAGGTTACCTGGAATTTTCTCCCACTTTCTGTGGAGTTTCTGTGGATTAAGGCTAATGGCAGTTTGTTATCCCACAGTAATTGTGTATCAAAGGCCTGATTGTATCCAGAAGCTTATACTGATTCTCTGCTAAACTTAGCCTGAAGAATCCTATACTCAGAAAATTGGGAAAATGGACCCAGCTCAGTCTCTTGTAATGATTAAAGATCTTTCATTGTAGAATTACAGAAAGATATTTCTTAAGAAATAGAGCTTGATGGATTCATCCCACTTTTTTGTCTTTAGCTGTGGGGGTGCAGGGAGGATTTAAAGCTGAGGTGCTGAATGAGTTCTTCACCTCGGTCTTTACTGGTGGCCAGGATACTAGTCTTATCCATGTCCCTAAGCTCTGCATCCCCAAACCTCTATGTGGGGACCAAGGAGGTAAATCCCTCCCCACTGTAAGGGCAGAACAAGTCCGAGAGTGCCTCCTTAGACTGAATGAGTA
>VZTY01023266.1:243592-310057 GCA_013400935.1 Turnix velox | reverse complement strand
AGAGCTGCGTACAGGGACCCTGAGGAGAGGTCATTGTGGGCAGAGGTCATTTCCAGAGGATACAGTGGTGGTCACCTTCCCCACTAGCCTGGCAGATGCTCCATGTACACTGCAGTGTGTGAAGGATTAAACCATCAGAGGCAATCTGGCTCTGGGGAGAGTTTCTTCTCTGCCAGGTTTGATGATTGCCCAAGCGAAATCCCTTCAAGGTGGCAAGGCTTTGGTTGTGCAGTCCAGGCTCCTTCGGAACAGGCTGCCTAGGGAAGTGGTGGAATTGTCATCCCTACAGATATTTAGAAGACGGGTAGATGTGATGCTGAGGGACATGGTTTAGTTATGGTTTTTGTTAGTGTTAATGGCTGGACTCAATGATCTGAAAGGTCCCTACCTACCTAGGCAATTCAGTGATTCTATGACATGCCCATGATACGCTTCGTTAAAAAGCAAAGTGGACAAATAAGAAAAAGAAAAAAAAAGAAAGGCCAGGGCAGGCACTGCTACCAGTGACTTTCTGGTTAAACTGGGTGCAGGCTTTTATTGTCTCTCTTCTGTACCTGTCTCGGTACACTCTACCACTGAATGCACTGGTTTTGGCTTTACCATGTGCTGTCATGTGCTGCATGTTTTGATTTCCCTGCAAATGATGATGTGCACCTGGAGGAGGCTGTGGATGATGCTTGACATTTTTGGTGCAGCTCCCAGGCTTCAGGAGCAGAGCTTCATTTTTTCTCTAGGAACACTCTCAAATAATCAGCATCTTTCTGGGTCACGTCTTTTAAATATCCTTCCAGCTCGCTGTTACATCTGCTAATGTGTTTTTGAATGCTCTTTGCAAGGCTGGCTGTCCCTGCTAATGAGCTACAGTTTCTTTGAGAAGTATGGCCCTGGGGATTTTGTGGTCCTGCAGGAAACAGGTGTTTCTGTTTGAATGTGCCTTTTTTTTATTTATACATTTTCCCTGAATACAAAGCAGAAGCTTTTGAAAAGTGGCAAACATAGCCACCTGAGCTCGGGCACCTGGAATAACCCACCTGTGACTCTACTTCTGCTGCAATTTACCCACTGCTTTACCAGAGAGGTTTCTGCTCTCTGGAAGAAATAGGAATTCCTCAATGGATCTTCTGATTAACTACAGCTCTATCCATATGTGCCTGCACCTGAGAAAGGCAGCAAGTGCAAGCTGTGTGAATGGGAAAGCATTTCTCATGATTCTCTTGCTTTTCTTCCACCAGCATCTTTAACCAGCAGTTGAGGAAATACAGATTATACCAATAGAAGTATGAGGAGAGTGTCTTTTTAGACATTGGATTGTGAGGAAACTGCTTGATGAGCAGTTCTTTGAGTCAGCTGGAGTCCTGCAGGAGTTCCTGCAGAAGTGTGGCCATCCAGCTCTCCATCTGGACTGGCTGTGACAAAAAAACCCACAGTTTCCCAGGCAACACTGGGAAAAACCCTCCAATTGCTGCAGTGTATGACTATTTTGGTAGTGTCTTGAATGGGACTGTGCTGTGGTAACAAAAGGCCACTGTTTACTATGTTGCCTCACATGGAACCCCCTCTCTAGTCAATGGAGAGAGCTGGGAACTTCCAGTGATTCATCCTGGCTATTTTAGACACTGACTCCAGGATTTGACTTAGTCTGACTCAATTTGCTTATTTCCCTTTATTGCAGGTTCTGATGTTTAGATCTCTAGCCTACATGAGATGAGATAGATTGATTGCTTTATCCCACAAATGAGTGGTGAGAAATATCTTATTCCCTCTATGAGATGGTTTTATGTCTTCCTGTTTTATGTCAAGTTGTAATTTTCTCAGTGGGGCACATGATGGAACAATTACAGTCTCCTTGAGGGAATCTCATTCCATGTTTGTCCAATAAGTAACAAAATTTTAATAGCTGGCTTTATTCCTGAGAACAGAGGGAGCAGGTACTTCCAGAAGGGTGCATTTGGATTTAAAATGGGTAACGAGTCCTTTAAAAGAACCTGGAAAGGGTGAGTTCCCTTTTTGTGCAGATCATCAGAATTTATGTAGATAAAGGGAATTAAGGAGCTTTGACCATCCAGTTTTGGTCAGGCTGTGGTGGCAGCCTTGGGGGCATCAGTCCTCTCATTGTTCACAGGGCGATAGTAGCAGTGGAGTGGGGGTAGTTGCACCAAGTTGGCTCTCCTGTGGTGGCATGGCACCATCTCCTGTGGTGGTCTGGCACCACGTCCTGCTCTGCTATTACTCTGCTGAGCCTGCTGCTGTTGTGGTTGATTGGATGGAGGCAAAGGTGGGATGTCACCCAGCTGAGTTCCTAGCCTTGGGCTGGCAGAGTCTGCCAGCTGCCTTTGAACCCATGGTGAGCTGTGCCACTCCTCTTTGCTGTGCAACCACTCAGGAAGAAGGCATTGTTCTTCCTGTTCAAGTGCTGGATGGCAGTAACACAGTGACAAGAGAGTCTCATCAGCAGAGGCAGATTTTCTTCCTATTTTAAAAGTTGTAAGGGATATACACTACTGTTCAATGATTAATTGTCTCATCTGGTCTTCACAGAATCACAGAACATCAGGTACTGGAAGGGATCTCAAGAGATCATCTAATCCAATCCCCCTGCCAGAGCAGGAACACCTAGACTAGGTCACACAGGAACGCAACCAGATGGGTTTTGAATGTCTCCAGCAAAGGGGACTCCACAACCTCTCTGGGCAGCCCATTCCAGTGTCTTGTAGATGAATAACTGCATTGAATAATATGTGCATCATCTAGTCTGTTGGTTTAAAATCTGCTGAGGAAGGTCTTTGCAGCAGGTGACACAGTGTATGTCATTCCTGCTCCCTCAGCATGTTACAAAATCATATTTGACTCAGTCTTGAAAATAACACATTTCAAACATGACTGCTAAGCAGCTGCTGCTCAGGGCAGCGGGAAGCATTCTCTCTCTGGGAACCTGCAAGTGTTCTGTAGAGGAAAATTATACCACTCTTCCCCTTTCCAGTGAGGAAGGTGGGGCACTGGGTGGGAGGACGAGTGGACATCATCAAAGCAATTGCAGTGCCAGGACCTGCTCTGTGAGTTGCTTTGTGCCATAGGCATGGGGAAGGGGTACTGGTAAAGAGAAGTAATAACTTTCATTAGGAAAAGGGAAGATGAGAAAAGCCCACGGGTTTTCCAGGCATGTGATCCTTTCCCCTTGCTTGTATTCTACCATGTCCCTGGCCTGTCCCATGGCATTTCTGCCTGAAGCCTTTTTCATCCTGTTGCTGCAATATCTGTAGTTATGAAATAAACATCAGAAATAGGCTTCCTTAGGAATAGGATTCCACCCACCCAGGCCAGGGCAAAGCGAGAGGCAGCATCTGCTGGAAAGAACTGATTTTCAGCAGCACTTCAGAGGAAACTGGAATGCGTTATAACAGTGAGGGGGCAGTGAGATTAGTTGTGATAAAACCAAAACCAACTTACCCACACATGACACCTTGTGGGAAAGATGTTGTTCTTTGTGTGTGACATGAGTTTGATTTAATACTGAGCAGATTATGGACAGGTGGAAACCAGTCTGTAGTCTACTGTACGAGTGAATCATAGAATACATTGAGTTGGAAGGAACCTTCAAAGGTCATCTAGTCCAGCCCCCCTGCAGTAAGCAGGGACATCTTGCACTAGATCAGGTTGCTTAAGGCCTCATCCAGCCTGGCCTTGAATGTCTCTAGCAATGGGACCTCCACCACCTCCCTGGGCAACCTGTTCCAGTGCCTCACCATCCTCATTGATGAAAAACTTCTTCTTATTTCCTATGAGCTTAATTTACTACGTGCTTAGTTTACCAAGGGTGGCCAAAGTAAGAACTCTCTGAATGAATTGCTGTTGCAGGTGATCTTAAAAAACAAACATACAAAACAACAAAGAAAAAGATTCAAATTCTCTGTAGTTTTTCCAATTGATTATATGCTTATTATGGTCTCTAGTCCTCCTCACTCTGCTCTGCCATCATGTTGCAATAGGACAGTGTTTTATCCTGCTGTTTGACTGTCTAGCAAAAGTTCCTTCCTTTTAAATATGCATGTCCTGAGCATACTTGACTACTGAAGTGAATAGGAGCTTTGTAAAGGAAGTACAATATGATTCAGCTCTCAAAGGTGTGGAAATTTCATCTTTAGATACTCGAAGGAATATGTTCTGAGTTGTTTTTTCCTGTATGTACCCAAGGCACATTTAGTCGACAGTGAACATTTCTAGCCGGATAATGAGTGTATTTCTCAGAAATTGTACACGGAGGATTTCTTACGGGTTCTCTTCAGACCCTTTCTATTTTTAGAGCTGCATATAACTCACAGTTCTTCTCTCTCCATTATAATAAGGCAGCAGGCATTCAGTTAAACTAAATAATTGTCAAATGTTGTACTCCTTTTTACAAGCAGGACTGAAAGGCAACTTTTTCAGCTTGATTTGGGGAATATAAAAAAGAAAAGAATTTTTGCCATAATGGAAGCTTGCTTTGAATAGGGGTCAAATAAGAATTGATTAAATAGAAAAAAATGCTATATTTATTGGAAAGATTTAACTTGGAAGGGACCTTGCAATTGGAGATTGACGGAGGTGCAGAGGAGTTTGCTAAAGCCATCCAAAATTAATCCAACATGAAATGTCACATGAGGGAATGCTGTCCCTGGATGGGTACTTTGCACAACACAGAACCTCTGGTCCATAGGAGTGGCCCAGTACAGGCAACTGTACCCTTTCATAACTTTGTTGGTCTCTTTAATATGGAGGTTCCAGGAGCTCACTCTGTAACAGCCCTGTGCTTTCACGTGGCTTCAGATGGTCACAGTCATCATACTTTGCATTCAGATCAAAGCTTCAGTACTCCATCAAAGCATTAAAATGCTAAGAAATGTGGGTTTTTTCTTTTTATCCTCTATGGACAATAGAAAAATCTTTCAGCAGTCGTCTTGCTTTGACATTGAAAACATTCTTGCGCAAGGTGACAATCACGCAGAAATTGCTGTAATAAACTGTTCCATTTATAGAAATTTAAACGTTTATGTGCTATTGGTAGTACTTCAGACAAAATCAATGTGTGGGCTTGTGTTTAAAAAAATAACAGAAAGGGAAGAACATGACACAGAGAGAACAAGCTGTTGACAAAAACTTTGCTTGTTGCAATGGCCTTGATAAACTTGTGTCCTTACTTTAAATTATCTAGTATCTGAGACTCTAGAAGATCTCCTGGTTTTTGTGGGAACTTCTAATCACCTTTTTACTTTCAGAGAGTGTTTTTTTTTCTTAAAGCATCTTGTGGTAGTCACCTCAAAAACAGTCATCCACCACTTTTCTTCATGAAATGACTAAGTAGCAGGGTATTTTGCTCTGGATCTCCAGGAGTGATTTTAACAGCTGCCTATGCATAATGATTGATCATAGTAAAATTATTAATGCTTTGTAAAAATTAATGTGTCTAGTGATAGACTTATCAGCTAAAGAGCTCTTTATTCTTCTCCCCTCTTTTTCAACCAGTCATATTTTTATTAGATTCTTCCCTTTCCTTCCTGGTTTGTGAGGACAGTGAGCTGCAGGAAAGAAAAACAAAGGTTTACTTTTAAACAGAAATTTTAATGTCTTCTCAATTAAGTGGTTGATCTTCTAACGAATCTATGGCAGATGAAAGCACACATAACTGTGAGTATAGCTACTGAAGGACATAATTAAGCTTGAGGTTTAATTTCCAGTTGTACCTTCTTTTCCTAGGTCTCACCATCTATTCTTTTGAGTACAATACTCAGAGCTGTTCTCTCGTGGCAAAGGAAAATCTGTGAAGTACTTCTCATATTGTGAAGTATGAGAAGAGTGGAGAGTGGACACAGCTTGTACTTTCTGTTGTATTGAAGAGAACTTGATAAGAAATTTTGCATGTGGAAACCTTACCCAGTAATACCACTCCTGTGCTAACCTGAGAAGATCATCAAACAAATGGTCCAACTTGAAGAAGAACTATTCAGAAATTTTTTAAACTTTTGAGTGTGTAAATGGTCTTGCTCAGCATGTCCTGTTGACTCACACTATGCACAAGAAATTACAGCACAAGATAAAATGCTGAGCAGGTCCTTGCATTCATTGGGTTTTAATAGAGGGTGATACTACAATCTACTCAAAGAAGCAGAGGTTAGAGCCAGCTTTTGTAGTATTGTGGTTGCCAGAGTGGCTATTTGAGAAAAATCTTGTAGTTTGGTCAAAGTGAAGCAACCTCTTCCATAGTGTTTCCTAAAGAGCCTAAAGAAATAGCTGAATTGGGAGAAGGGATTGCTCACCTATGACTGAAAACAGAAAGCAATAGTATGAAACTCAGTTACAAATTTACCAGGAAGAAGAGAGTACTGCTGAACATGTGTCAAGTTACAAAGAAATGAGAGAAGCATTAGTAGAAGAAGTTTATGAATTAAGTTTATTGTAATTTGAACAAGTGCTTGAAGAGTCAAATCACTGAAATAAAGTGTCTTCTATATTTAGAGGAGGGGGTCCCTGCCACTGTCCCTAAGTGGTAGCTGTAACTAAAGACTGAGCCTGCATAACGGAGAGAAAGAGAATGAAAACCACGGGTATCCACCTTCCTTAGGAAATAGGCTTTTGTATCTGGGTAAAAGAATGCAGCTTTTTAATGGTTGCTTTCAAGTTAAGATCTGGTCTTCAGAAAAACCTCAACTTCACTTCTAACATATCTAAAGGCCTGAAGGGCTTGTACCAGGTGTGTACCAGCCAATTTGTAATAATTTTGGGAAGGGGAAAGCCCTGTCTCTTGGTTCTCCACTGTGATCCAAACCTGTTCTGTCCAGGTCGTCATTTTAGATCACACACACATATCTGCAATGGATATGTCTGAGAGGTCAGGATAGATTAGCATTGAAAATTTGAAGGTAGTTCATCAAGGAAGTCAGATAGTAGTAGTCCTAGCTGATTTTGAGACCAAGGAGTCTGCATAAACATCCTTATCCCTACAACACATAATGCAGGGCCTGACCTGAGCTTTAAAAATCCTAATATTTAGCATCACGGTCTTGATATGAGGGAAAGGAAGGAAGGGGATACCTCCTTTCCAGGTGGGAAGAGCTCTGTGCATATATTAGAAAAGACAGTAAAGCCCCATAGGCAGGTGAGTACCAAACTGCAGGCCAGTTTGTGACATGGTCTCCTGATCTCAGTGGGTTAAGTATGAGATGCTGAGATAGTTTGTTGTGACTGGAAATCTTATGCCATATAGTCATGGTTGCTTTCAGCACATCTTGCTTACTCAGAGGACAATGCAATCATCTCATTGTTCATGGACCTGAAGTGAACAGCTTAGTCTTGTAATGTATCAGGATAAGGTGGAGAGGCAGGATGAACTTCATGTTTGAAGTTACTGGGTAACAGCTGTAAAAGGTTAACCATTCCTTCAGACCATAAGTCTGTACAGAGTGGATGTTATGGAGTGTTAAGTACTTTGGAAGGCAGCTGGAGGAACTGCTGTTGAATTTGCACATTTACCACCTCAGCAAGTTGAATCTTTCAAGGTTTTTGAGAGCTGGCAAAGGTGTAGTTACAGGATTTTCTCATTTGTCTTGCACTTGGTTTTTTTCATGTTCTGGAAGTAAAACAATTATTTGGTATCCTGCCTGGCATGCTTGATGTGTGAAAGTCATGAGCATGATGGAAGTAGATGTGTGGACAGTCATATGTAGGTGCCACCAAACTAGGGAGACATGTTTGATATGTGTTGTATAGATTTTCTCAGACCCTTTTGAAAACATAGTTTGTCAATCTGAATTTATATCATTCTATGACTATGATATAAACCTAAGAATTACAGTATATCTGGATGTTAATAGCAGTATCTCCAAAAGTTATACTAATTTGTTCCTGAAATGCTGATTTGGCATGGTGTCTATCCTTTCCAAGAAAGGGTTTGGTTTCTCAGGTTGGATTAGCCCTCAAAGATGAATGAGTTTTTCAGTTTCATTTCCAGGTCTTTCACCTGCAGGTCAGGACAGGAGCTTTTGGACAGAGCTGAGTGGTCTTGATGCTTGCTGACTTCTGGAGCTTCAGGAGGATGTAACATGAAATGGACCAGGACCAGTTGGCTCTGTGTCTTGTAGACTGACATGCTCCATCTCATGGCTCACCCAGAGTGGTTGGTTTGCAAGTGTCATGGAGAGTGGCTAACTAGTCTTTGCAAAATAAGCCTTTGCTAGAGATATCTTGGGTAGGAAACACCCAGGCTTGGACATCTCTGAGATGCTCTGGTTGCTGGCCCTAAAACAGAGGCTGAGTACTGCCTGCACAGGGAGAGGAACCAGCCATAGCCTTTGCTCTGACCTGCCACATAGCATGTGCCATTAAACTTCACCCTGACTAAGGTCTGGAGACTGTAAATGTTTTCCTCAAATAGAATCTTTTTTCCCTGCTTCTTCCTGCCTGCCTCTTTCAGTGACCTGCCACTGTTCATCAGCAGGCTCTAATGTACACTACTGTGGAAAAGAAGACAACATACAGCTGAGATAAAGGAGATCTTTCTTTGTGAAACCTTTTACCACAAACCCCTCCATCTCTCTTGGATGCTGTCACAGGAGGAGAGCGTGGACAAAGAGCCCAAAGCAAGGCAGAGCTGTGGTGGTGGGTATTGGGTGACTGACCTGTCAGTTCTTGCTGTGTTGGAGGCATCAGCTGGTGTTGAGGCGCTGACTTCTTTGTGAGTGAACTCCGTGAAAATGTAATAGTGGGTTCTGTGTGCTGACTTAAACCCTAATGTGTTATTCCTGGCTTTTATATACTTTGTTACCCATGGATAGAGCTATATGATATTTATTATAGCAGGGCAGGACTGCTTTGTAATCTGAATATGCTGCCTTCACACCAGTGACTTGAACAAAGTGTTTCTTCATTTCTCTGGCCATTAATGGTTTTCTCATAAGAAACCATGAAGTCAGTTTTGTTGTGTTTGTCAGCTGGGTTTTGACTGCGTGTACTTTGTTCCACAAAGGGGTTATTCAAAACCTTCCCTTCAGTCTTAATTAATTGCAGACCGAGTGGAAGGCAAGCCCAGTGGGGCTGGAGAGAAGTTCACGTCTGGTTTCCATTTCGCCTGCGGGCTGCATATGGAAGCACGGCTGGCTCCTGCACTGGGCCCTCAGCTGCTCAGCAAGCTCTCACCAGCCTGCCACCGTGAGGGGTGAGTGACAGTATTGACAGGCATTATGCATTTATTGATTGGCCTCCAGCTGCCAGGCCAGGGTGCTCACTGGAGGCACCAGTGAGGGTAAAAAGCCCAAACAACCCACTGCCTCCAACCCTAGCTCCTTGGGATGAAGGCATGCGTGACTCTCTTGGAGACAAACTCCCTATTCACAGCACTTAAATCTTGTGATGTTTAGCTGTGCTTTCTTTCAGCTCTTGATCTGTTCCAAGATTTCCTCTCTGTCCAGCTCCAAGGTCTCCTGCCAGGGAACCACTCAGAGCGAAGGGCTTCACAGTGGTCCCACCACTTTCAAACGCCACAGTGTGTTTTACCACAACTGTGCAAATCAGACATGAAACAGTAATGCTCCTGGTGAAAAAACCTCTATCCTTAATAAACATACACAGTATGTGAGAATCCTGGCTGGCTGAAACTCTTCAGAGTCTCTACTACCTTTCCTTTTAATTTATGCATTTCATCTGCCTGCAGTAAATATACACAAAGCCCAGCAAATACTTCTGTTTTCCCAGGAGAGTTATTTCTGTTGAGTTTGGCTGTGCAGAGCTCTCTTTTGCAGATGAGTTATGAAGGGCAGACTAAGAAAAGCAGGAGGCTTCTCCAAACATTGCACAATGACGGGCCGGGATGAAAGGTGGAACCATGGTCACATTGCCCTTCAGTAAATTGCCTCGTTTCAAAGCATTAACATTTTAAAAGGCTATAGAAACACCCCCTTCCAAAGCAGCGTTTTATGGAAATAGACCATCTCCCTTGGGACGAAGCTTGAGGCTTGCATCTACCTGCTGGATAGTACCCGTGGGGAGAACAGGGTACAGAGAGTCACATGCTGCAGAGCAACGGGGTGAGAAATACACCTCCCACCACGCGTGATCCCTTGTGGTACACAAGGGTTCATGTTGTGTTGGATGCCCGGATAAGAAAAGAAGGCAAGTGGGCTTTCTGTTTCAAGCAGTTTTCAGTATAGTAAATGAAAAATCAGACATAAAAAATTACTCAGGAAATGCCAAGGATGATCCACATAACAACAACAATTTGTAACTTGAAATGTTAGTGTCTTCTGCAGAGACAGAAAGCAGAAGTTCTGAGCTTTGCAGGAAAAGTGGATGCTGTAAGAAAGATGAAAGGGCTAGAAATTATCACAGCAGGCTGGAAGACAGTAGAGACACAGAACTGAGGCAGGGCTTACTGACTGCTAAGTTCAATAATAATATTGCAATGGCATGTGCCAGGTCAGAACACGTATTCCTGCACTTTCCTCTGATAAACAATTTCAGATGCATTCCAGGACATAGCAAGTAATCCCATAGTAAAATGAAATGAATGGCAAGAGAGGTGAAAGTATTGCTTGAGTGCTGGAAGAAGTTAATCCTCTTTCAGGTTACTACACGAGACATGGGAAAACTGCAGAGTCTGGGTACCATGCAGGCATCTCCCACCTCACTCTGACAGCAAGGGGGGCAGTAGAACCAAGAATTTCACAATTAATCCAAGTCAGTGAACGTGTACTGTGTCAGCGCACTGCAAAGGACATAAAGAGAGGTCTACTACTCTTCTTGTGTGGAGATAAGCTGCCACGTGGCACAGCTATTGAGGGAAGGCTGACACCCACAGCTGTTTAGAGAGTTGTGCCTATGCTCTGCTGCTGTGCTCCAAGGGTACTGAGCAAGAAGAGTTGGGACAAGGATGTTTAGCTGTACATTACCTTGGCAAGTGGAGATCATCAAGCTGAGCATAGAGGTGATGCTGGCTGCCCTGAAAACTGCACTGATACCACATGAAAAAAGACATCTGTTGTGACCAGGATGGTCAGGCTTCTTGGGCTTGGTCTGAAAGTGCTTTGGGATCTGAAGCCTTTTGGATCTTTATATACATCTGTCATTGGTGTCCTGACTGCCCTGAATGCAGTCTGTGCTACTGAAGGAAATTGGGTCCCATCATGTTGGTGCTCTGTGACAGACTGCTCAGTAATCTGTTGGCTTTCAGGATTAAAGGGACTTGTATGATAAACAGATTTTCCATATATTGTCTACTTCAATAACTATGCAGCTCTAATTAATTATTAAGCAACCTATTACACAATACCCTATTGTCACCAGCTGGTGAAAAATGAAAGAAAAATCTTTCAGCTAAAATCCTTCTAGAAAGTCCCTCAGTACACAAGGAGAGTAAACTAGATATCGTGGCACAGATGAGGTGCAACAAAAAAACCAGGCAGGAGCCTCTCCTTTGAAAGGACTTCAGTGAGTGTCTGATGCTACAACAAGCCCTGAAGGCTATGCAATTCAGAAAAGATGAACCTGCTGCTTTCTACCTCTACCTTTGAAAAAAAAAAAGGAGGAAAATCAAGCAGGGAAAAATGCAGTCTTCAACAGAGCTGTTTGTCTTGTATATGTGATACAGAAAAATACTGAGTATCCACTTGAAATTACTAAACTCATTGCAGAAAAGAAGCTTCTGATCTGCTTCTGTTTTCTGAAGCACCCACCCACACATCTCAGGGATGTGAGCTCTGTTGACTACACCAAGTGATTATGGGAACTGAGGAGTCTGGACATTGTTTAGACATAAAATTCCCACCAGAATTACCAAATCACCTTGGTTGGAAGGGACCTATCAGGTCACTGAGTCCAGCCATCAACCTAACTCTCACAAGACATCACTGAACCCTGTTTCTAAGCACTGTGTCTACCCATTTCTTAAATGCCTCCAGAGTCATTACCCTGGTCAGCCCTCCTGTTCCAGGCAGCACAAACAGGCAAGAGTGCTTTGCCAGTATATTGCAGACCTGGTGAGCAGTACAAGATACACAAAGCCAAATTCTCTGTATGCTTGAAGAGTTGATTCTCTATTAAGGCTTTTGCTGTCATAAAAATGTTGCAACAACAGCAGCAACAAAATCACAGCAACTACGACTGACCACAATTATTAGGCAAAAATGTCATGTCACCATTTAGCTTTAAAAACATGTCTCTCAGCATCAGCTTTTGGGATGTGTCTATGAAAGAGTTGTGGCAGGTGAGTTGCAAGTCAGCAGAGCTCAAAGGTTTGGCTTGAGAAAAAAAGAAGAAGAACTAGAATGATGCTGGCAGCACCAACTTTTTAGTGAAAATTGATTAAATTTTCACCATTGCAAGGCTTTAGAAGTGATTAAATAGAAACATTATCTCCAAAATTATTTTTTAAGATCTCATTCTATTTTATTTGGCATATTTTGTACTGAATCAGGTGGACATGCAGGCATCAGGGTTCCCCCTCCGCCTCTGACTCAGCTGGGCTGGAATTGTTGGGACATAATGACTTCTGAAACTGCTCTTCCCATCACCTTTCCTCTTCATTGGTAACAGCCTTGAACAGTTGTTGACATACTGCTACAGAAGAAGAAACATTTTCTACCTGAGTGACAGTTTACTCAGACATCCTGTACTGCTCTAAGCGGTGTTTGCAGACACATGGAGAAGCACTGCAGCTGGTAAATTCTTTTAAAAATCAACTGAAATATCTCCAAAGATGAGCAAAATAGCTCTGGCCTCAAAGAGATTACCCAAGGAGAAGAAAAATAATTCCAGGGATACTGCGGAGTACACCTGAAAATGTTTTAATGTATATGTCAGAGTAACAATATTTCTAAATCATTATGAAGTCCACTGCAGTCCTGTCCACTTCCACTAGGTTTATATCAAGCTTTTACTGTGGACCATGGCACCTAGCAGGCAGTTCTGAGAAACTCTTAAAAGCAAGATGAGTGGTCATGAACATTACTTTCAGTAAAGAAAAAAGTCTAGATATAGAACTAGTTGAGCAAATTAGTCACATTGGACTAGTAAATAGGGCACCCCAGGGTGTCAAACCAAGCTTCCATAGTCATGACTGTAAGTCATTTGCCAAAGCTAGTCAAAGAGAGAGCAGAATTATCCTTTAAGGTGTCTGTTTTAGTCCACGATGTCTCTGATAATGCCTGGCTGGAGGAAAATGATGGAGCTGAGATGCTAAAGAGAAACTAGAGCCCTGTCCATCTCCCCCAGTAATCACTGCAGGGTTTTGCCTTCCCTAATGCCTGAGAAGTGTCAGCACAAACTGAACCTGAAACCTGAGTGGTGTTTTTCCTGCCATCCTGTGTTAGCTTCTTTTTCTTTAAGACAAGCTTAATCGTGTTCCCATGAATGATTGTGCAGAGACAGAGTTGAAAGCCTGCGGGAGATTTCTGTAGCAAGCTACGCTTGAACCAGGACCATGCTTGGGACAAAACTTACTCAGAGGCTGATGGGACAGGGAAGACCCTCATCTGCACACTCAGAGACCTTAAGAAAGTCAGAACTGAGCCCCATGACAGTCACTGCATTCCCCTTATGACTTTCCTGGTCATTGCTGATTTGTTTGAAGAGTACTGTTATTGATTGTTGGGCTATGGTTAACTGTCTCCTGCCATCTCTGACAATCCTTCTGTAATGACACACCAGCAGCTTTTGTGATAGAGCATCTTGATGTCACTCACATTGTGTAGCACCTCTGAGTTAATTAGTCAGCGGGATGAATCTGGATGAGAAAAGAGAGAAGGGGGTTTTTGCACACAAGTATTTCGAGAAGCAAAGATGACAGATGGAAAAACTATTAGCAGGACTTTAGGAAAATACAAATTTCGAAGTTTGCCAGTGTGTGGCAGTGGTCCTTCATTAATAACAGTCACACAGGGCAAAATGCTGTTAAGTTTCATGCTTCACTGTGGAAGCTGACTTGGAAGAGGACCCAGACAGCCACTCACAGGATTAAAAAAAATTTTCAAGACACTAAATAAAAACATGGGTTTTTTTTAAATTGCTACAAGATCTACAGTGGTTTAACCTGAGGTGTGACAGAAATGAGTTGCTAATAGAGCCTGCTAAAGAGGAACATTTTAAAGGATGCCTTTAACACTTTTGACAATGAAATAGTTTTCATAAACAGCTCATATATCTCCCAGGCTCCCTTGGATGTGTTGCTGCTGAGTGATTCTACAGTCATTAATGGATTGCAAACTTGTCCCTACTCCCTGCAACCAATGTCAAATAATTAACGACTCAGTACCTTTGCAGGATGATTGCTGTCTTTGAAATTTGCTTTGAAATGCACTACATTTTAGTAACAGGCAGGGCTGAAAGCCACTGAGGGTTGGATATCTCACCACTTTTTGCACCTCTGGGAAACTCCCTTGGAAAATCTGCCTTGTTTATAATCTGAGCTTTCAAATGCAGGGACATTGCTTCCACAGCAACCTATAAAGTTGAGAGGTAAGCACAAGGACAAACCCATATCCACTCAAGGACCAAGACTGAAGCTCTGATCTTGAAAACGTCAACTTCTCCCTCACCCTGGAGGCACCTTGTGTGCACCATTCACAGAGCCTAAGTGGGACAGTACTCCCTGTGTCTACCGAGGCTTCTGCTCATGCATAGTCTCACCACACGTTTTATCCAGAGGCTGTTCCATGTAATGCAGAGACACTGCTATGATCTGAGAGGAGGTCTTCATGTGTCCACAGGAGTGTCCTAACCATTGCGAAATGGAGAAAGAAGCAGAAGTGGTGATCAAGCTGGTTGCAAAAGTGGCTAGAAATCAAGATGAGGATTTGACAAGCGGGTGAGACAAAAGAATGGAGAGCTCTTCTTGGAACAGGCAAATGAAGGATGGCTAGTTCTAAGAGGTTTCTATGATGGACAACATCTGGTGAATAGGCTGCAACCATGAGCGCACTAAAGCTTATTTGTTTTGTATTTTGTTTCACTTTCTGTAACTCTTGAAAATTCTCTGGTGTCACTGAGGGATGGTAGAGAGAGGGGGGTCATGACTTCCATGGTCATAAGCAAGATCTCCATGTGCAACCCCAGAAGGCGCTGTCACTGTGCAGGGGATTGTGCAAGACAAAGGGTTGAGTGTTGAGGTGCAGCATCAGAGGCAAAGCAAAAAATTCACTGAATCCAGACCCAAGTTCACACCCAGACAGCTAATGTGAAGGCAAAGTGATGGCTAGTTGCATGCTGGTGCTTCTGGGTGTTCACAGAGCATTTTGCTTGCCTGAGACAAAAAGCTGCTCTGCCCAGTGCTGGTGAAGCAACTGTATTTGCAAATGGTTACCTTGGCATTTGGAAGGTATATGACTATAAGAAGCTCTGTGTTTTAAATGCAGAGGCTCTGCGCATTTAAAACAGGGAATTGACAGGTAGCGTGACTCGGAACACCTCCTTTTTTAGGGTGAAAACCCAGCGGAAATCTTTCCTAAAAAGAAAATATCCAAAATGCTTCTACTGAAACCCTTTCCCCCCCTTCACTGTCATACGGTTGGAAGGACAGCATGCCCCTCTGCTGACAGGAGTGCTGTGACAGTGATTCCTTTATATTTAACAAGGCTTTGTTTCAGTGATATCAGTTCATCTGTGAGGAGAACACTGCAGATAGGGTAGTGAGTAAAAGAATCAGACTTCCAAAATAGGGATACCTGACACTACAGCAACCAGCACTTTAGGAAAATGAATGTGAAACCACAGTAGTTTAAAAAGCAAGTGGTGAGGAAGTAACAGTTTGAGGAGAAAATGCATTTGAGTGTCTCTTGTTTTTGAGGAATGACAGATTGATTCTCCTGCCAGCTGCAGCCAGAGCTCCCTCAGACTTTTACAAAGAGCTTTACCTTCATTGACTAAGCTGACTTGTTTCTCTTTTGCACGTGGCCCAGCACAGACCCTCATGGGTCTTCCCTGATGTTAGTCCTGATGACTGAATGGAAATCAGTGTGTCAGTGCAACTTGCGAGTTTGCTGACTGAGATGTGGACACAACAAAAATGCAAAGAAGATGTCTCGCACGGGCCTCCCCCTCAGCCTCCCTCACAATGCTACAAGGATGTGGTTGGTTCGGGGACTCCTGTGGTCGAGTACTTGAACTTTAGAGGGAGATATCATCTCATTTCAGGAATGACTGAACACACTATTAACACAGGACTCGTCTAAACATAGATGGCGCAACAGTTTAACTAATTAAACTGGTAGATTTGAGGCTGTGGCTCTACAGCCTGCTCTCCTTAAACTTTGTGTTTGCGTTGGTTTCAAAACAATGGAGAGCCTGGGAGTAAGATCACCTCTAACTCCACAGCAGCTCCAACCGAAATAGTGCCCTGAAACAGGAGATTCTGCCTGATCACAAGCTTCCAGATTGAGTGAAACCAATGTTAAAATTCCAGCAAGAGGTTGCCAGAGTCCTCAGAACTTCTCATTCTATACAGCAATTAAGGGATTTTAACTTCATAATCACCCTCTGATAGGGAAAGCATGCATTCTCAGTCTACCAACAGTAAACAGATCTACAGGATTGATTAAGGGACTAGAATAAGATCATGCAGGAAGCTGTGGTTGAACTGGAAATTTTGTTACCTGTGATCTCTGGCTTAGTTCCCTAGTCATCGGCTGCCTGCCTGCCTGAAGGAGTAAAAAGCAAATTTGCATCTTCTGAGTGCCTATCATATTACTGAGATCAGGGATTTGCATTGCCATCCCAAGTTCCTGATACTATTATTAGGTCTATTATATATTTCTCTGTGTTGAGTTTGCTGTAGTAAGAAATAATAAAAGATATAAAGAGATAATGTATCCCCAGGCAGTGTTTCAATGGCACTGTGACAGTAAGAGTGTGAAAACTGTGCTTAAACTAGATGATTATTTTAATACCTTGCCAGGCTCTAAAATCCTGAAACTATACTCTAACCAGAGCTGGTTACAGTATAGATATGCACTGGGTTTCACTGTAAATGAATTGGTGAAAAAATTGGGTAGGAGCATGGCTGAATGAACAGGGAGATGAACAGTATTGGATTATTTAATTTTTATTTCCTTCTATTTGGTGAATGTGTGTTTCTTTAGCTATGTGTCAATATTTAGTATTTCACAATGCAATTTTTTACTAGTGTGTGTGCGTGCAGATATTTCTCCTTTGATAGTCACTCCAGATGTTTGCATGCCTCATAAAGTTTATTTTGAGAGTGTCTCAGCTGAATGAGAAGAACAGGGCACAAGCTCTCACTTGCTGTATGGGCAAAAGATGTGATTCTGCTGGGGTGGGGCATGTCAGGAAAGAATGGTAGAGCATGTTTTTAGCTCATCACAGTGTTTATCTGAAGGGCATTCATTCTGCGGGTCACACCTCTTTCCCCATGAAAAAGTGACATGTCCTCTATAGTAATGTTTAACTTTCAATAACTCGCTTTTTGCTATTTTTCTAGAAAATATCCCAGAAAATTTGCCCATCATATGCTTAGGATAGAAGCCCGTGTAAAAGGACAAAATGGACATGTCAGATGATGGGCTACAAAGCATCAAAAGAGCAGCATGACTCTTGCTGCTGCACTGAGGGTAGGTGTCCAGCCCATGGGAAAGAGACAGCCAGACTGAATAGAGATTAACCAAGTGGCACCACGGACCCTTTGGTTGCACACTGGTCATCCCTTTTGCCCTGATCCCAAATCATGCAGCAGAAAAATGGACAGGGTAACAGGTTTGTTGTGTTGCTTTTAATGATATTTTTCTTCCTTTCCCATGTCAAATTTTATTTTATTAATGTGGCTGCTGTCCTCTTCTATAACCTTCAACTGAGATCTCACAACTGGTTAAATCTTCTCTTGCAGAAAAGTGTGCAAATTGAATCCCAAGGGAAAAGCAAGATGCATCCCAAACAAACTTTTCCAAAGAGGATTAGGTTTCAAATAATAACAGAGTACACAATAGAGAAGATTTGCTTAAAAGATTGCTAAGGATAAGCCATTTCAGGAAGGAGAAAGGCTCACAAATTAGCAGAACGAGTAGAGGACATATTATGACTATGGGAAGAAATACAAATGACCATAAAATGAAGAGAGAGAGAAAACACAAATGTAGGAAAACAGGCCAAGAATTGTAATGGAGAACTGAGTAAAAAGTATTAAAACAAAAAACCCACATGTATTTATTCATATAATTAGGGAAATTGACTTAACTGTTCTTGCCATCCATTTGAATGAGCCTGTCATGACTCTTGGGTCAACTGAACCATACCATAACTTGGTGGTTCAAAGAATGATTATTTCAAAGCTGCAGGTATGAGTGTTTGCCAAAGCAAACGGAAAATCACACCATGTTAATATTAGCACTGGAATTACTCGCCTTGTCCTTCAGTCAGGAAATGGAAACAATGGCACACAAGTTTATGTGACCAGCAGAACTTAATTGCCAATAACAAATAATCCCAGAGAACTGTTTAAGAACAGTTAGTTGATGGATGCAAACTGGGAGACTGCATCACTTTGAATACCAAAAGCGTGTGGAAAAAGACACGTCGTTGGTTATTCCAAAGATAGAACATCCTAGTGTCACTGGGTAAGCTGTTATAAACATGTGAGCATCTTCAGTTAGGAGCCAGAGGACTTAGTGCTGATGTGGGGGGAAGAAGAATCAGCATCTGGAGCACTGAAGCAAAATGACTGATGAGGAAGGAAACAAAGGAATTCGGAAATCTGATAAGAAAACTGGCAGCAGAGTTTTAGCTGTGCTCTTTATAACCTTAGAAGTGCTCAGAAATTGAATAGCTTGTTATTTTGCCAGCATTAGTGTTAGGCAAGCTGGCCTGCCCCTTCCTCCCTGATAGATGAACTTTTTATGATGTTTATCTTTTCCAGATCTGCTGCATCACTGCATCATTTTCTCTGCCTCCTCAGATGATGGGTAACTAAAGATAGTAACTCTTTCTTACGCAGTTCCTTGACAGCTGACAGTAAATGAACCCATCTTGCTGTGGATATATTTTTGGTTCAGTTATTTTGTAATTCGTGTATCACTGATCCTAACTCTTACTATCTCCCAGGCTCCTGCTCCCTTCACCTGCGCAGTGAGCCTAACTATCCAAGATTTCCCTCATTCCCATAATTTACCATGACCTGATCTCCTAAGGAGTTCGTATGTTTTGGGGTTTTTTTCCTCTCTGTCCCCACTGCATTTATTTCTCTTCTAAGTATTTGCATTGAATTTGTAAGACGTTTAAAGCTCCTCTTTGTGATCTGCCCTGCAGCACTCCTTGACAGCCCTGCTTTGCTGAAGAGAAATGCTGCTCCCGGGATGTCGTTTGGATTGATTCTGCACAAAACCTTTGAGAACACCTGGTAAGTGTGGCCAGAATGGCCTTGTTTATTGGTGATGAGTGAGTGCATACCAGCAAAACATATGCAATACCTCCTGCTGGTGGTAGAAAAAAGGAAAACCACTTTGATGAAGTATTGAAAGATTGTTTTACTCTTATAGATTCCACAGAAAATTCCATACAGCCAGAGACTAAAATACTGCTCTGTATACAATGGCCTCTTTTACTTCAGGCATGTAAGTAGGCACTCTGGATCACACCCTTGTCTTTCTTGGTCTGTTTCTTGACTATATAGGGAATTTGGTCAGCTAACTTTGGTCTTGAATCACACCCACAGCTGATGACTAATGCTGCCCTAAACAGAGATTTGTACTATAAACCCTCATCATTTCCACTGAAAGGATCTAGTGCTTTTTTTTAAACCTTAGCAGATGTGGTGCTGGTGGTACCTAGAGGTGTAATGCAGGTGACCCTGGCAAGGCATGTGCCTCCCATACTTCCCTGCCACTGCAGAAGACAAGGAAAACTCTCCTGTCCTGGCAAGAACATGGGAAGACAGGTAGCCTCAATGCAGCTACTCCATGAATTTTTTACTGGTGGCTCCTCAGATGGCTGGTGCTTGTGGGAGCTGGCTAAAACCTTATCTTTTCCCCTTCTGTTCCCTTGGCCTTTTGGGTACCAAAGGGTGTAGGGCAGGAAAAGCTGGAGAAGCTAATGAGAGATAGAAAGGGTTGTAGAGTTCAATGGGACTCCCCCCATATGCTGTACAGCTGTTGCACAGCTCGTGCAGCTAGGAGGGGACTGATGCCCCTCCCCTTATCATGTAGTATTTATCCCAGGTTTTTTCAACATCCACCTCGTAGTTTCTATTTTTTCTTGCATCCATATCTTTGTCTTTTGCCTATTTGTCCATTTTCCCATAGCAAGCTTAGTGCTTGTGGAGTCACATCCTTTGTGGAGTGGAATCTTCAGGCTTTAGCCTCCCGAGGGCAGTCAGAGCTCTGCCTGAGGACTCATAACTCCTTTTCAAGTCTCAAACACGCTTTCTACAGAGGAACCAGGTACAAAAAAGAGTTTCTATGTGAAACGTGAGTTTCTCAATGTACCTATTGGATGCTAAGGCTGCCTGGATGCTGGAGGTACCAGTGGGGAGATATCTGGGGGGCTGCTGTGTATGCAGCAGAAGTGAGGTGCCCATTCAGCAAAGGTCACTGAGCAGCTCCCCACCAAGGGTGCCTCCCAGCCGCTTCTGGCCCACTTCCTTGTCTGATTGCTTTTCCAGCAGTGTTGTCACACCTTCCCATTCGCCTTTTGCCCAGCCAGCTAGGTTTTCAAGCTCTTTGTGGCAAGGATGCAATTATTTAAATTGCTCTCTGCAGTTACAAGCAGGCTATAAAACTAATAACTTGAAACAGTGCCCTAACCTAGATAATATGCCCTGGAATCTGAAATGCTAAGCTTCAGTGCAGGTAAATTTGTAGGTGGTATAGACAGGCTACCAAATTTCTGCTGAACCACCAAAATGCCTGAAATGCCCCTGAAAAACTTTCTCGTGCACTTGGGATCATCCCCTGCTTTCTCCTGTTTTAACAGGCAAGGCCGTAGCAATGCTACAGCAATGCATCTAAAGCTCATGTCTGACCCCCCGGAGTGGGTGCTGCAGAGGAGTGGTGTGAGGACGGGTGTGACTGTTGCTCATTAAACATCTTAAAAAAAGAAACAAGCCCCTTGAACACACATCCAAACCAATCTTTTGATTTGAAAATGAACTCAGTTTAAGTTAGTTTGTTGAGTCAAAACTAACGTGGAGAGAAAACAAAAAAAAAAACCCTAGAAAGTCATTGAAGTATGTGACCTGTTCAGACTTTCCAGCTGTAAACTGCTGGGAGTTCAGAGCCTGGAAAACACCAGTGGTGCTGTTGGATGGCACACAGTGTGCCAGTTGGTCTTCTGCTCACCTGTGCCAGCAGCAAGGGGGCCTGCCAGAAATAGAAGCCTTAGTCCTTTGCCAGCTTCTGTAAATGCTGACCCCAACAGAAACAAGAAGAATGTTGTTCTTTCTTCCCCCCCCACCTGTGAGCCATCCAGGAAAGCCAGAGGCACTCCTTTTACAGCTGTGAAAGCCGTGCTTCCCTTTGATGACTGCCTTTCTTATCAGCACAGCTTTGCCAAGTGGCTGGTAATGCTGGGTGATGCTTCACTGAGGCTTCGGTGCTGAGATCACAGAGCTCAGAAATAAATGGGAGAGTGCAAGAACAGGCAGGATGGTAACTGTGGCTTTCTTCTCATTTCATTGATCCAACTGGTACCTGATCCTTATGGCTGTGAGAAATAAAGATTCAAATGGGAAGACAACTCAAGCTGCAAAACCTCATCTAAGTCAGCAATCAAAGACCTGGCTCTTTGGACGAGATGCACCAAATGCTTTGAAGCAGGGCTGGAAAAGCAGAGGACTGGATATGAGTAGGTTGTAAATCCCTTCTCCTGTCTCCATTACTCAGCCTCTCTCTCTGTGCCTCTATGGCAGCTAAACCACCCACGAGCTCTGGAAAGTGCTCTCGTATTTTTCACACCCGCCTTTTCAGAGAGCAGAGCTCCAGCACTTGCAGCCTGGCCAGCAGAGAAGGTCGGGGCTTTCCACATCACACGTCGTGGATATGAAAAAGCAGCCCTAACACAAAGTTCCCTGCAGGAAACCTTTCTTGCTCCTGCTCTGCTCGGGTGACACTCTGCCCTGGCAGCCAAGCTCCAGGGGAGAAAACGCCTCCGCCGGTTGTAGGGATGGGCTCCAGGTGTGAGAAAGCCCCTGGGCTGTGTGTGAGTGCAGCGCTCTTGTAAAGGGGAAGGAGGCTGAGGAGCTACCTGGTATGTCTGGGGAGGCTCAGCCAAGTGGTCCCAGACAAGCAGCTTTCACTTCGCTTCAGCCTTCCCACCCAAGAAAAGAGAATAATATTTGCTTGCCGACCTCGCCTGGGTGTTGGGAGACGGCAATGAATGTCTGCACAGTGCTTGCAAACATAGAAGGTGTTATGAGAATGTGAAGCCTCTAGGTGCCAAACGGTACATTTGAGCGTTGCAGGAAAGGGAAATACAGCGCTCAAACAGTTGCGGGGAGAGCAAGACAGGTTTATTGCGGACAGGAATGTTTAAACTTGCAAATGCAGGGGGTGCCAAAACACGTTTATTAGGAGGTGATAGGCTGCAGGCAGTCCGTGCTGACTGGTGGCACCGGGTGGCAGGACCAGAGGGGTGGATAGTTAATCTGAACAGGCTGCTGCGACAGTAACCTGACCAGCCTGGTGATCTCAGGCACTGAGCATCTGGGAGGGTGCAGGGCAGGGTGAAGTAGCACAGAAAGGAGGCTGATTCTTTCTACAAGTCACCTATGAATAGAGCCAGAGTGGTAAAAGCGGGTGCTGCAAGCCCTTGCCTGCAGATACTTGTCAGGCTGTTATCAGGCATGCATTTGTGTTCCCGCAAGGGTGGTGAATGCTGGAAGTGCCACCACTTCACTGCTGAAGGCTATGTCCTGTGAGGAGGGCACTGTGGCCACTGAGCAGCATCCCCAGCCTGCCCTGAGGGGTGCGGAGGGGTGATGGGCTCTGCCCTGTTTTGCTCTGACAGGACTGACTCTGAGGGGTCCAGGTAACAGCATGGTCACAGACCAAAGCAGCAGAATTTGGCCCAGGATATCTTTCAGGATACTGGGGGTCAGGCATGAGCATGGCCAGCAATGTGTCCAGGTGGCCAAGAAGGCCTGTATCAGGACTAGTTTGATGAGTAGGGAAGTGGTTAAATACTTCCCTGGAAGTATTTAAGACGATGGGGGAGAAGTGTTTTAGTCAGTGCTGAGCTGATCATTGGACTCGATCATCTTAAAGGTCTCTTCCAACCTACACTCTTCTAAAATTTTATGATTCTGTGGGCATGTTCTCCTCCTGCGATGTGATGTCAGCAGGGAGTACCCCGACAGCAGTTCATTGATGTTGAGTCCATGCTTTCTGCCCAGCCGCTGTAGATCTTTTAGAAGGGAAAAAAATTCTTTGTGGGGAGGGGAAGTGTGGTGATGCTCTGTTGCATCAAGGTACACTAAGTCAGATGTTTAAAGGGAGAGTGAGACAGTCTGGGTTAATTCTGTCACAGAGCCATTAACCCTGGGTCAGTTTGTTAGCAGTATGGCTTTTCCCCAGCAAGGCTTGGCAGCGCAGCCTCCCCATAGCAACTGACACAAACAAACCCCGGGGCTGCAGAGAAGTGATGACTGAAAGGAAAGGCTAAGGGAACAGCCAAACTATTTTTATATTTCCGAACTACGCAGCTGCTATTTTTGACTTTTGCATGCTAAATTCTCATTGTGGTGTTTTTACTTGCTGGGTGAAGTCCCTTTGCTTTCAGATGCTTTTCTCTTGGATGAAATTTCATCTATTTGCCTAAAGAGCTTCACAGGTCTTTTTTGAGTGAATTCTTCTGTGCACAAGTACAATGTTCATTTCCCTGCAGTGCATATTAATTAATAATAAAAGTGTAGTATTTGTCCCTCACCCCAGAATCTGTCAGGTACCTTCCAGAAGTGCTGGCACATGCTTTGAGTGTGGACATCTTCCCTGAATAACTACATCCCCTCTGAGGACTGGGCACAGCCTACTGGCCCACAGACTGCAGAGGATCTCACATAGCTCTGTTCCTCCAGGCACCATCTTAGGACAGTTCTTCTGGCCCTTGGAGGCCTTCTCCCCATGACGAAGCTTGGATGCAGGCAGTGGGGACTGTGGAGGGCTAGAAAGATGCTCAGCATCTGTGCCTGAGGGTACAAGGGCTGCTGCTGGACATGATAGTTGTAATAGCAATTAATAGTAATTACTGTGATCAATGAGACATCAACACTGAAATCTGAGAAGACCAAGCCTATGGACTCGAGTGAAGACACCAAATTCTCCATAGCTGGTTTAGAGAGGCAGTCATGAATATGTACACCCAAAATCCTGGTGGCTCCAGGGACACGGCAGCTCATGAGAGAAGGCAGGTATTAGAGAGGAGTTTGGCAACCCCCACAAGTCAGAAAGATCTTCCTCAGTGATAAAGGACAACGATGGCCTTGGTGTAGCACAAGTTGGGTAGGATATCTTTCTCCTCCACACAACTCCTCCAGGTGATGTAAACGCTCTCTTTCAGAAGCAAAAATTCTCTGTCTGTTTTTTACAAAATGTGAAAAAGAAAGAAATTGGTCTCCTTTTCACACCCACCTTGGGGGCAGGAGTTAGATCAGATATCTGAGGCTGAGGGCTCCCATGTGGAAGTGGGATTTCACTCACCTACCTTTACATGTCTATGCTATGGCTGTCTCCATCCGCCCATCACCTGGGGCTCCTTTTACTGGAAAAGGGAGAAATGGGTGTGTTTTGGGCATGAATCAACCAGCCTAGTTTTGCTTTCTGTCTCTCTGTTGGCTGTAAAGGGACAATCAGCTCAGATGAACTTGATGCTTCTGGTGGGTCAGATGATTTGCTGCCCTGAGTTAGCTACTATTAACTCCCATGTGCCCTCCTCTGGCCTGATGAAATGTAATTTCAGTTAGCTTTACCCAGATTGCAAGAGGACATGTAGAGATCTCTGAGTTATGGTGGGCTCTTGTTTTATCACAGTGTGAAGAAAGGAGAAATTCTGTGGCTCTGAAACCAAAGGCCAGCTGTTAGGAAACCAACACTGCCATGCTTTCTGCTGCTAATCTGATTTTTCTGTTAAAAGATTCTTCATGTAATTTGGTGGGAAGGGTTTTACAGTAAATTGCAAAAACACAATGCAAAGCAAAGGAGTTTACTTCGGAGGTAGCTGTCTCTTTTTGACTTCCAATTGCTTTTACTCTTCCAGTAGCTTTAAACATCAGGATGGAAGTGATAGCTATATTACAAAGGAATGAGGGCAATATCCATGCTTACTTAAACTGCAGCTGAACTTTCCCATCCAGTTAGCTTGGGTTAGGACACCGCTGTGTCAGGCAGCATATGTGCGGTTCCTCTCCTAATTTATCACAAAAGTTGTAGCAGGGTGGTCATCTTAAGTCCCATATTTTCCTCCTAGAAACTCCTGGAGGAATAAAAGCTTCAGTAAGCAGCCATCAGGGCCAGATGGGAAGCTGTGACCTGGAAAAGAACCTTTGCTTTGTAGTGATTTATCGCCAAGTTTGTACAGCTATGCCTGGCGTGATGGACGTCACACCAGCTCCTGCTGCAATCCTCTTGCAGAAGTTTTTCTTCTTACTGGAAAAATCTTTGTTTGTGGAGATGCTAATCAAACCATACCTCTCTCTGGGCTTGGAAGTCAAGTTCCAGCATGCAACAAGTTACGTGCTAACCAGGTAAATGAACGAATGAATCAACATAATATTTAATGAGATTTCAAATGTGGAGACAAGTTAGAGCTGCTTCTTGACACCTAAATGAAAATTTGGCTTCAAAAAACCCAACCCTAGGTACTTGCCAGGGGTTATGGCTGCTTGCTCAGTGTGTGTTAAGCAATCTGGTAAAGTACTTTTCGTTCCTACCTGCCCTGGCAGAGCCCTGTCAGCTGAGACATCCACCCAGCCTCTGTGGCCTGCTGTTGGTTGGAGGAAGGGCTCATTTCTATTTGGGTGGGTACGTGTAGGAAATAAAAGAATAGTAACACCATTCTTTACGTGTCTGATAAATCAGACCTTTGTTATCTCCTCCTTGTTGTGCTGGACAAAAGTCACGGAGAGTGCCATTGTTTTCCCAGACTGTTTTTGAAGGGCTTTAGTGTGCTTCTTTCCTCTGTTTTAATGGATTTACTTGTTTTCAGAATATTTCAGATGGAAATGTTCAAAGAGAAAACTAGGATACTAATTCTGTTTTGCTCCTTGCCTTAGAAACTACCTCTGGAAGCCTTCTAGGCTTCTGGTAAGCCTTTTGGAAGCCTTCTAGGCTATGCCAGGTAAGACATGTCTGATGACTTGTTAATGATTTAAACCCAGAAAGCCTGTAAAGAAGTTGAGGCAGTTGGTCTACTAGCCTTTACTCTGATGGCCAGGCTGGGGCAGACTGCCTGCTTGCTCTCCCCTCAGCAAAGTTTGGGTGACCAGTGCCATTGAAACAGGCTACAATTAAGCAGTTTCTAATTTCAACAGGAGAGTGCCACAGACATGAATAGGGTGGTCCTGCTGGAAAGCTCACATTCATGCTAATATTGCTTAAGTGAAATATTTTTTCTTGCCTTATGTGTGCTGCACATCCGTTACACATCCTAAAGCAATTACAGAGAAAGAACCCATGAAAAGGGCTGTGTGCCCAAAACCTCACCTGTGTTTTCCAGCTGTGTTGAGGGAACCTAAGAAAAGCCATTTCCTCTCTCCGCAAACCATTTTTCTTTGAAGGAAGCTATGTGTGGAATAAGAGGTGGGTTTTTTTCAGTACCACTGCATGGTATTTAAGGAAAGCATTAGTAAGATGCCTCTCCTTCACAGACCAGCTGAGGAACCATTCAAGAAAAGTCTGTGCTCCACCCCTTCCCACACCATGGCATTTCAGGGAAAGGTGAGGTGGTTATTTCCCTGGCACAACAGCCATCTGTGCAGAGGATCACAAAGGATAAGACAACTTTATACCTCTGGCAATGTTCCTGTTGGCACCACCACTGCAGTGTGCTCTTGCATTCCTGCTTGTCTTACCTGCGGCAAGTATCTCTTCACATCATTGGCAGTTTCAAAGGGAGAAAAGCAGCAGGGACATACCTACAGCTCTGTGGAGCACTGGTAGGAGGAGTAGAGAAAGCTGGTTTAACATCTGGGAAGTAATGGATGTTTCTGTCTGTCTGTTCACATAAGCTCTGAATCTCAGCATCACACAGAAATTTTTTTCCTGTAAAATCAACAAGATGGGCAAAGTGGTGGTTGTGTGGGATGTTGGTGGAGCCCACCAAGAACCAAAATGGATCTGAACAAAATCTTTTGTGAAAGTGTGGGTTAGAGCTTGGAACTTGGAGTTATGAACATGTGTGTGCATGCTGGGATGTGCTGTAAAGTGAAAATACACCTAAGGTATTCCCTGGGAGCTTGTTATTTCTTTATTGTTCTCGTCTCTGATCTTGAGCAACAAGATCTGTGGAGACAGAGAAGGACCAGCTTCCAACAGACCTGAGGAGAGAATTAATGAATTAAGAACGTGTTTCCAGAAGTCATTGACATATCCATTCAAAAGCTGCCGCTCTTGGAGTGCCAAAAGTTTGGCAAGCTGCTCTCCTGAGGAGAGCAAGCCCTGAGGCTGTTATATGTGTGTAGGAAAGACTTCTCCTATGACGTGTGTGAACTGGGCTCAGACAGCCTGGGGTGAAAGAGAGGATGTCTTGGGGGAGGGAAATTAAAATGAGACCTACTACCAGAGATTACTGGAAGGTGAAATAGCTTACACGGGAGTATAGAGGTAACAGGAGAATATTTCCAGGGCAGGTCTGTAAATGAGACTTAAATGGATACTTAAGAGAGTCATATGGTCATGCAGAAACTAGCTAGGGCCAGAGAAATACCTACCAGCTGGCCTCTTTCTGTTTAACCTCTTCAAGGCTCCAGAAGGAAAGAGGCGGGGTGCACTGTGATGTGTGGAAACAGAACCCTATGCAGAAAACATCATAGAAAAAAAGGAGATTATGAGGTGGACAGTGCTCAGATGGAGATGCTCTTGCTACTTTTCATTCCTGTTTTACTAGGAAAGTGGGAAAATATGAGCAGGGAGGCATTAGTCATACCCTTCCAGGTAGTCCCCAAATACATTAGGTTACAGGAAAATTCACTAATAGAGAGATGGGTGATGACTTATAAACAAAGAGCTTTTAGGGCAGGAAGTCCCAGTTGTTAAATGATAATAATTCATGGGGTTTGTGACTATGTGTTTTAAATAGAACACTGTGAAAGAAAGACATGTGCCCTGTAAAGCTATGCAGTTCCCTCATGCTGGACTGTAGTGTTGGTATCAGTATGATGCACAAGGAAAAATGTCTTCCCTGCTAAGCCTACCAGCCCAAGAACCTCAGCTTTTCTCAGTCCATGTAAGGAAAAATTTCCAAAAATGAAATGGTTTATGAATTTATTATCATAATCACTGTACACCTGTAGCATTCTGTGAAACCTCAGTGACCTGACAGATGGGAAACAGCTATTTTTTCTGAGCCTCTTGCAGATGTCTCAATGGAAAATGGAAAACAGGAAAAATCTGCTGTGCTCAAAATTTCCTGTGGAAAAAGGCAAATAATAACATAGAAAACATAGGCTTTCAAAGGTATAGAAAATAGAGGTATTCAAAATTATTTCAATGGAGTTTTTAAAAGACCTTGGTGTAGTCAGATTTTTTTTTCTTCAGTTGAAGTGGCTTGGACATGTCTTTGAAATCATACTTTCCTAATCCGTGTGCTACTTTATACTTAGAAACCTGAGGTGCGAGGCTTATGGATGGCTTAAAATATCTTTAGAAATCTGAAAAAAAGTTGGAGCTTTTTACCACTGATATTGTTGACGGATAACCCAGAGGAAGTGTGCTAGAATAGAACAAATTATTAGAAAGTACCTGTTGAGTTACCTGATCAGGGTTTATGCTCTCTTGTGTAACTCGTCAAACTCCACATTTAGAGCAGGTTAATTATGTAGGAAGCCTTCTCTAGAATCTAGTTACCCCATCAATTTAAACGTCTAATATACAGTCTAAATGTATTGATGGCTGGTGTTTACCTGTGTGTCCTTATGTTGGAATTGTCCTGATGCTTCAACAGGTCTTCTCAAGTATTTGTGCCAAGCACATTTGTAGAAACAGCTGACTTTCTCCAGAGCTTCTGTTCTGCTGATTTTCCAAGCTAAAGCTTTTAGCAAAAGTATTCTGTCAATACAGCCTCTTTGCTTCTGAATATTCTGATAACTCTTCTCCCTCTCTATTTTGTGTCCCTTGGGAATCTGCGTTGGCAAGCAGAAGCAAAAATTGTACCTGCTACTGCAAATGAGAGCTAAACAGCAGCTTGTGCAGTGGCATTAGCATGACCCCTCTTTGAGGTATTGCTAACAGATATCTCTTTGGAAACGTTTTAAGGCTGAAGATCCCTCTTCACAGCTGCATCACGTTATTGTTCACAAGTACCCTTTGCTCAGGGGAAAAAGCCCTGTAGCTGCTAGCTGATGAGTTCCTTGCTCACAGCAAAAAAAAAAAAAAAGTAGTTCCCAAATGTATGAGCTTGTTTTTTGAGCTACTGAATTTTCTCCCTTTTCTGTGACATCGGTTAACAAAGTCCTTCTGTAACATGCACTGATCCTCTGAATCAATGTTATTTCCCATTTTTGTGTCATCAGCAAATTTTATTAGCACACGGTGACATTCTGAGCCAAGGTTATGAGAAAAGATATTGAGTTAGATCTGTCTTGGAAATAGTCTTGGGGAAGGATCCTCTGTTACTCTGACGATTCTCCCCATTGCCTAGGGCTCCTTCTCCTTAGCCAGGGTTTTGCCCATCTCAGTCTCCTCCTTCTCCATGTAAATCTGTGCCTTGCCCTGCAGTCTTTTTGGAACCCAAAAAGGAAAGGTTTATCCCAGATCTGATATCGAGAAAATCAGGTATCAGATTTGGCAAGAATAGTCTACCCTGAGGCGAACTTGTCTTGCATCTTACCACCTCCTCCTCCATGCCTTTTGCTGTCTTGTGTTTGTTTTCCTCCTTTAAAACGTACATTGAGGATTTGTTTGCAAGAAGATGAGCCCAGCAGGCTCACAGCTAGACATGTGTGTTTTTTACCAAGGAGGGAACGGTCCAGGTGCCAGCCTCCCACTGCCTGCGTGGCTCTGTGCTGGGTTGTGGCTGTGGTCATGCAGCTGCCCAGCCATCGACTTCCCCGTGGAGGTCCGCCCTGCAGCTGTACATACGGCCTTTCCCCTGTCCTTCACAAAGGTCTCCTGTGCCTCCTGTTTAATCATACGTTTCCATCTCTGACTCAAAATATGCACTGAAACATTCAGAACCACGGTTTAGACAATGTTTGTATGAAACTGAGCTGCGCTGTTGGCTGTAACACCACAAACCCAACTGTTTTCCCTGCGCTGCTGAGAGACTTCTAAGAAAACTTCAGGTAAGAGCTGACTTCTTAGTTTCTAAAAACAACAGAAATGAGACAATTAAGGTAGGTAACTGCCAGTTATTTCCTAGAAAACACAGATAACAGAGAACCACACCTTTTTCAGGTGGCATCCAGTGGAGTGTCTTGTTCTGTATCTATTTGCATCACAAGCAATCCATCAAGAGAAGAATCTGGGGAGATTTATTTTCAGAATTCTTTTGATTTAGAAACCAAAAAAAGCCAAGCTCCACTCCCTGTCCCAGTCTTCACTTAAGCATGAAATAGACACCAACACACTGCGAGTCTTCCTGTGACACATGATTTTACAGTGCATTATTTTTTATCCTGACAGGGGCACCAGTCTCAGCAGCAGCAGCAGCAGCAGCACACCCATCCTGATGCTTGCCCCCGTTTGCTTTGTGCTGCCACAAAGACAGATTTAACCTTTCCTGGATGTATTTTTCAATGTGCAGACGCACATGTAAATGTTTTGCCATTTCCTAAATTACCAGCATCAACCCGTTGCTCAGTGACAGTCTCAGGTTCCTTGTCTGTCGCAGCAGATACAGAACAGGGTCAGCACAGACACATATACACACACTTGCATGAGTGCCCCCATGACCACCAGCACAGCCATCCCAGCAAATTCCCTGGCACACAGCAGGCTGCCTGAGAAACAGTAGGGAAACCCACAGAGCTGGTGGTGGCTCACTGATCCTTCCCTTGGAGTCCACCTGAGCAGTACAGGGAACCCAAATCAGTGCTGGGCAAATCATATTCACCATGTCCTTTTCCTGTAATCAGTGTTCACAGAGAGATTAACTCATCTCCAATCAAAGGGAATTTAGCAAAAAGCATTTCTAGCAGCACAGCTTACTGCCAATTGTCCAGTAAGTGGGATGTCACTTATTTAAAACTTCACATGAGGGCAAACAGGGGCACTTCACCCAAAGGGGGCACTGTTTGATGCCTGGCTAGGAAACAAGTCAGGGAAGTACATCTGATAAAACCATTTGGTCTAGTTGGCTCTACAGTACAAGTCGAAAATAATTTCCAAATATTCAGACCAGTTAGGAATGAAGAGAAATTGTAAAAACCACAGATGAAGGGATTGGAGCATCTCCCTTATGAGGAAAGGCTGAAGGAGCTGCGTCTCTTTAGCTTGGAGAAGACTGAGGGGTGATCTCATGCATGTTTGTAGATATATAAAGGGTGAGTGAGTGTCAGGAGGACAGACTCTTCTCAGTGACATCCAACGATAAGACTAGGGGCAATGGGTACAAACTGGAACACAGAGGTTCCACAGAAATATGATAAAAAACTTAGTCACTGTGAGGGTGACAGAACACTAGCACAGGCTGCCAGCAGAGGTGTAGGGTCTCCTTATCTGGAGACATTCAAACCCCGCCAGGATGCCTTCTGATGTGACTGGGTCTAGGTGTTGCTGCTCTGGCAGGGGAATGGACTAGATGATCTCTCCAGGTTCCTTCCAATCCCTGTTATTCTGTGATTCTATGTGACAAGCTACTGATGTCAATGAAACAGGATTGTCAGCAGTTACATTTTTGGAGAGGCAGAACATAAGCATTCTGTTCCTGTTATTCTAATTCGCTAATTTTTTAGAAACCTGTAATAAAAACATTTAGGACATGTATAGTCCTTTTATTACCACTTTTGGGCTACGTAAAGCAAGATTTACCTCATATGTAAGGATGCAGTACTTTTCCAGAGCAATACATCTATGCCTAAGCTTGGCATGCTACTCTCTCTGTGTCTCAATTACCAGGTGATTTATGAGTATGTGGTATATTTTTTAATTAGGTATGTGTTCTAGTAGCTTAAAAGAGTGAGAAGGGCATTATTTAGTAGCTGGCAATTAAAAGTAAGTCTTTCTTTGAGGAGAAAGAGGCTTCCCTTGAGCACCACTGCTTATTTTTAAAGATGCAAAGAGAAAAGTTTCAGTGGGACAAGGCAGCAGTCCTTGCTAACACCACCGGGAATACTTTTAGGTTACATTGAAATTTAGGTGTGCAAGTCAGCTAAAGGAAACAGTGATTCCAAAAGCCAGGCTATGCTACCTGTAACGGTGAAGCCCTCCAGCTCCTGGGCAGTGGTCCCCAGGAGAGGGAGCACCAGGCAACTCTGTCCATAGGCACTGGGGATACTCTGAAATGATTTTGTGGTTATAACCCCCATGGGACCCAGCTTGTACCATGCACAGGCTCAGCTCTGACAAGGCAGTGTATTGCTGTGGTTCAAATGGTGCAATGCTGATGATGACATTTACCAAAGTAAGATGAGAGAGCCAGCTTGAAAGACACAGCCCCCAAAATGCAAAATCCTCGAAGCAAGCAGTTTTTATCACTGCTCCCTATAGCAAGAACAGCTCTCAGCTGGCTGCTGTACCTGTCAGGCATTAACCTACGATTCCCAGATCTCTGGGATGAAATCCAGCAGGAAGGAAGTCTGTATTCCATACAGACTCTCCACACTCTTCTCTTGGCTTGAGACCCTGGCCTCTGCTATTCCACGCCTTTGGATGTGGAGTGAGGATGTAGTGACATGTGCCAGGAACCATTTATCCCATCTTGTCACAGGATTGTTAACCAAGCCAGCATCAAAGGAAGCTTACAACTGTTCTTTTAAGAGATGGAGAAATTGCAAGGCTTTGATCGTAGTTGCAATAAGAGAGATACACAGCACTCACAGCAATTTCTTTTAAAAGTTCTTACTCCCAGTAACATCTTAAACCCAGGGAAATGGTGCAAAATAAATTGTGAGATTTACAGCTGTGTTTAAGGACATCCCATACCTACTGATTGGAAGACTTAAATCAAAGAGTAAAGTGCAAACCAGCTCCTAAAACACTACCTTCCATGGTATGGGATAACATGGAGACTTATTCTGGTCAACATGCTTGTAGGCACCCTGCCTGGTCAATGTTTAAGATAAACATTGAGAAAACACCATAAAAGATGTCACATAGTTGTTAACACTGGCATACTTACCAATCAGACATCATGTGATATAATTTGAAGGTACTACATAAGCTATAAAACAAGAGATGACACCTAAGTGGTCATGAGAGGCAGTCAAAAGTCTCCTAAGATGTGATGATGTGTTCAGTCTTCAAAGTCTGTTTAATCTCTATCAGTTTTACCCACACCTGCTACAAATTCTGTTCCTCACTCACCTGCTCCCTTGTTCAGGGCGTAAAATAAACTCCCTGCTGTATTTTCTAGCTATTTTCAAGGAGCCCAGTACAGCCTTAATGAATTAAATCAATGCCTTAAATAATCTTTTATAGAGATTCTGCAGGTAGCAGATTCCAGTATCAAACAAAAGATGTTATTGAGAATTTGCCTTTTGGTGAAGTTAAATTACAGTTGATTAGAGTTGCTGAAATCTGTGTGTCCAGTTGTGAGTTCCTCTGAGCAATATTACACCATATAAGTTATTTAAACACTGATTCACTGAAGGGCAGTGGTGGAGAGGTTGGGGATATATCTAGTTTTGTTCTGACCCAAAATTTCAAATTTCTTGGGTATATAATTTCCTTTTTTTTTTTCCCTAGTCGGAGCATACATAGGCCTTTTCCCCGAGCCCATTGAACACGAGCCAGCTGAATAGTGTTGCTGAGAAATAAACCATTTGCTTTGTTGTTTCATTCTGCAGCTGAATCCCAGCATTTACCTTGTGTTGCTGCTGAAGCAGAATATTCAGGGGCAACTTCTTCGGAAAAACGTAATGTATTTTTATGATTGATAGCTGGAAAAAACTAAATTGAGTATATTTATGACTTTTCAGAGCTTGGATAGCTTTTTGTACTGTGAAGTAGTGAGTGACCTCAGTCGGTTTCATTATCAGGCTCAGAAGTAATAATAAAAAAAATACTGCAGAAAACAAGTCTGACTTGAACATCTGGAGGACGAGGAGTAGGAAAACAAATGAAAGGGCCTGCTGTTTTCTGTGCCAGGACGATTTGCAATCCAGAAAGAGATGCAAATGACTAAGGCTGAGCGATCTACTTTCTGTAAGCAATCATCGTGACAGACTTAACCCCTTTTCTTGTTTGCAAATTGTCCTCAAGTAAGGGCTGCCACTTACAGATGTGTTTGCTATTTGCATGTACTTAATGAATAAACTTCTTCTGTGGGTTAGTCATGTGCTATTCAGCATGACTATTGCTTGAATGGTGGTGTTTGTAGGGTGTGATTCATCGGTCTTGCAGGATTGCTGCATGGAGGACTGCATGAGCGTTACTAGAAATATGTGTATGAATGCGTACTCACTGCAAGCATGTTTGTGATGCTTCTCACCTCTCTGCAAACAGTCTGATCTCCAAAGAAAATTTTGTTTGCACTGAAAAAGTACTCTGTAATTAGTAACTTCTGGAATGGAAACGGTCGTGGAAAACTTCTTAAAACCAATTACATGTGTCTGTGTGTCTCTCATAATCTGCCTTACATAAAGCAAAGCAGCCAGACAAGGGCAGAAAGGTGTGTGTGACAGTGGGTAATCTGGTAATATGCTTGTATGGTTCTCTGTGCTGGTCCCTTGAAACAAGTTCTTGGGCTGCAGTCACTGTATGCTTCCCTGTGGGATCCATTATTTTTATTTACTGTCTTTAGTCTGAGCAATGCCAGGCTAAACATGGTCCATGCTGGTCTCTTGAGGGATCTCTGCCCTTGGGGCTGCTGCATTAGAGTTTGCTGCCCAGCTGTACTCCTGGCATGGGGGCCAGGGGTTGCACTATCGGGTTTGTAAACTCAAAAGGGCCAGATGGTTCTGGTGCAGGCTGTAAAAGCAGTGGAAATGTGGAAAGTTTGGGGTCATATAGTGTCAGATCTAGTCTCAGGGACATTTATGTACTTCAATATGAGTGTGTTGGATATCCTCACTCCTGCAGGACAGATTAGCATTCGGTGTGCACTGGGAGAAGGCCTGGTATTCACATAGTGTGTCCTCAGAAGACACACCCACCCTCTAAACATTTTTTAATCATAGTGCTGGATGGGACCTTCAAAGGTTGTCTAGTCCAACCCCCCTGCAGTGAGCAGGGAAATTCTGTACTAGATCAGGTCGCTGAAAGCCTCATCAAACCTAACCTTGAATGTCTCCAGGGATGAGGCCTCCACCACCACTCTGGGCAACCTGTTCCTAATGGTGAATAACATTTTCCTAATGTCTAACCTAAACCTATCCTGCTCTAGTTTAAAACCTTTGCCCCTTATCCTGTCGCCACCTGCCCTGGACAGTCCCTCCCCAGCTTTCCTGTAGGCCCCCTTCAGGTACTGGCAGCCTGTCCTCATAGAAGAGTTTCTCCAGCCCTCACATCATCCTCTTGGCCTTTGTCTAAAAAAAACCCAAACTACAAGGTGAAATGGGAGCCAAGTTACTGGTGAGTACAGAGCTGAAGATTTTGCTATTTGAGTGCATGATCGTAACAAAAGTGACATGATGCTTCTCCTTTCATGAAGTGCCCTAAAAGTGACCCCTTTTTCCCAGCAGAAGACCTCTGGCCTGGCAAGACAGTGGTTGGGGAAACAGTGGGGTGTGGGTGCACAATGTGTCAGGTGCCCCTGTGGGGACAGGGCGACGCATGTGCAAGGCTAGTTTTTCCATCAGGGAGGCCAGTTTGCATAGATAATGCTGTGCAGCCCAGTTGTGCTGTATTTTTGGGTGAGAGGCATTACCAAAAGTGACCCCTGGGCTGGAGCAGCACCAAGCAGCCACCCCAGCCAAGAGCAGGTAGGTCCCTGTTGCACCTCCCAAGTGTGAGGACAGATGCAGTTCCCAGCCCCTGGGAGTTTTCAGCCTGGTTAGAGATGTATGTGACCAGGACTCCCAGGCCATTTACAAGTTTAATGATCAGTTGAAAAAATACAGTTTTTGTCAAATGTAGACTGTGCTCCCTGAGTGCCTCCCTTCCCTTAATCTAATTTTCATTAAGGAAACATAATCAAGTCTGCTTGAGCAAAGGGGGAAGGGAAAAAGAAGATGAGAGAGATCCTTTCTTCTTCAGCTTTAAACTGTGAGAAGGCAAGGAAACAAAACACATGGTAGGAGATTTTTCCTAGCCCAAGCAATCTCCTTATCTTTCTTTCTCTGCTGACTTCCTGCCCCTAATGCTTTGGCAGCTCATAGGGCAGCATCTAAACTTTGCAAACATGAAGGAATTCTGATTGAACCCTGGACGTCATTGCATTTTCCAAGTTGGCCATAAATCATGTTTTGTTATAGTTATTCTCTTGTGAGGCAGAGCATGTGCAAGGAGATAAGAGCCTGGAGGAAGGAGAGGCATTGGGTATCTCAGAAGAAAAGAAACACTAGTAGGAAAGACCTAATAAGAAATGTTTTGACAGTCTTAATTGAGCTGAACAACCATTGAGGAACTGGTGTGAGTTCTCATTGTTGCAGGGACACCACCCCACCTAATTTTAAGTTAGTTTGCTTTGGAGCTGGAAGAGAGCTCTTTCCCTAGCCATTCAGATTTTTTATCACTGAAAGTGGGATTTTCCTGGTTGGGGCCCTGTTTTCCAACCACAGTGATTCATCAGCCAGATACTCAGGTGACAGAAATAGCCGTGGCCTCCACCAGATTCAGTGATCTTGCATGACCTTACATCAGCACAAGAAACTCAGGATGGAAAGTTCCTATCACTTTGCCCAGTCTCTACCCCAGCCACTGCCAGCTGTTCTCTTACTGTATATGAGTCCTGGCTGGATTTAGAAAGAATTGTAGAGCTATCCCAAGAGAACTGGAAAATTCACTTTCTTGTGAAAGGAAGACATAGCTTGCTTTCCTCTCAGGAAACTTTCTCTTACTTGTATCTTCCATGTTCCCTTCCCTCTCTCTTGGTTTGACCCAATTTTTATCAGTTGATGGATGTTTAGGGTATGGGAATGTTCTGCTGGTCCTCCACAACAGAACTGGGCATGCAGGGGGTCCACTGGGGAGTTGCTCCAGAGATCTGAACCCTGTATTTAGTTGTGGACATAACACTTTAAAAAATGAATCTTTTTCACAGAGGAAGTAGCTGCTTGGCTAGTATAAAGGTTAACCTGAGAAGTGCCTCTAGACAAGGAGGTAGTTATATTTATTCCTTGGCTGCATTGTGTGGAACGAAGATGAGGGATAAGTGGATGTTAATCACCTACACAGTGTGCAATGTATCACTTGTGTTTTACAACAAGAGCAAGGTTGGCTGGGCCTGGACCTGTTGCTTTGGTCCTCTTTAGCTTTCCAAGCAGTTTCCACTCTGCCATTTTTCTCCTCTCGGCCAGCATATTTTATACATATATCATCTAGTCACTATGTTAAATGGTGTTAAAGGAGGTTTTTAGTTCCTGTGGTATGCTATTGTTTGCTCCATTATACAACATACTGGACAAGGGTGAACAACTGGTTAGATTTTTTTTATTTTTAGACATGTTCAATGAGGCATTTTTTTGCATCCCAGTTATATCCCCCTGAGGACAAGTGGGGATACCTGTAATTTGCTTGAACTTGTGATTTCTCCATGAATGATGTCTTAAGTAATCTTGACCTCCAGAAATATAATACTGTGAGTCTTGTTCTCTTTATTCTCAATTTGGTTAAAAAAAAAAAAAAAGGAGATCTTTAGATCAACAGCAGGAATTTTGATTTGGGGAGAGTGGACATCCACCATCTATTCCAAGTATAGGCAGCCTCTGATCACCATAAAAAGCTCATATCAAGAATGCAGTTGTTACATTGGATGGGACCTTGTCAAGCAGCTTGTGTTCTTTGATGTTTTTTCTACCTGGCAAATTAATACTCTCAGAAACAAATCGATAGGGATGCCACTTGAAACAGATCCAGTTGCTCTGCTGTGTGTCCTTCCTTGGCCTTTGTCCTGGGTCTGCCTTGCTTGGTAAAGTTGACTCCTCTGTAGAATGGAGATGGAGCAGTGCTCTGGGGGAGCTGAGCCAAAATGAGCATCACAGAGCCACAAGCGGCTCCTAGGTGACTCCCTGCCGAGATGCAAACCTGGAAGTTATCTCATGAGCAGGAAACTTTGGAACCTGCTGCCAGAGCAGTAACAGTTATGGAGAGAAAATACAGATGCCATCAGTCCCTCAACAGTGAGGCAGGAGCTGGAAGGCTTGGGGTGCTGCTGGGAAGAGGAAGAAGAAGAGAAAACAGAGGAGGAAGAAGAGGAGGGAGAGGAAGAGCAGTTCTCTAGGTGGCAATCTGCCTTCTACCTGCTGATGGGAACAAGGGCTTTACAACCCCAAATAAAGTAAAGTAGCTTAGACACAGCTTTGCACAAGAGTCCTGTGACTCAGTAGGAATGCTCATGGTCATCCTGGGAGCCATGTGTAGCTAGTCCAGGCCTTTGGTCTCTTCAGCACAGGAGAACATTCTTTGAAACCTTGGATCTGTGAGAGAAATCTTAAACTGATGACCAGAACATGCCAGCANAAACAGAGGGGGAAGAAGAGGAGAGAGAGGAAGAGCAGTTCTCTAGGTGGCAATCTGCCTTCTACCTGCTGATGGGAACAAGGGCTTTACAACCCCAAATGGGGTTGTAAAGTAGCTTAGACACAGCTTTGCACAAGAGTCCTGTGACTCAGTAGGAATGCTCATGGTCATCCTGGGAGCCATGGTGTAGCTAGTCCAGGAACACAGGCAGGTGACTGACTGCACAGGAGCCTTTGGTCTCTTCAGCACAGGAGAACATTCTTTGAAACCTTGGATCTGTGAGAGAAATCTTAAACTGATGACCAGAACATGCCAGCAGAGTTAACAATCCACATTCATTAACTGAATGGTATTTTAAAGAACTCAAGATCTGAACTGTGGGTCATGGTTGTTTTTGTATTATTTTGTATTTTTTTATGTGTTTGGGAGCTGGCAGATCTTCCAGCATTAGTGCTTGCCTCCCTCCAACTCGTATTTTTTCTTCCAAACTTTCTGGTTTTCTAAATCTAAATCAGTTGGACAGCCTTCTCCTCCAGTTCTGCATGGCTGTGCTGTTTAAAGGCTGTCAGGCCTGATTCTCATTTACACTCTGGCATCAAGAACCATCACATCCACTTGAGGGTCATTTTCCTCTTCTGGAAGGGGAATTTGTCTCTGCAAAGCAGAGATCCTGGGGGTGGCCATCTCCGTGATTCAGGGCTGTGTGTTTTTGCTTATGTCTGGTCCAGAGTCAGCTCACAGAGCGCCCTGTGATCCTGCTGGATAAAAAGCCAACTACGAAATGTCAGCTGGGATTTAGTTTTGCAGGTGATAAAACCTTGGGCCCACTGGCTGCTCATGTCTGCCAGTGGGACCCCCAGTGATGGCAGAGATGACCTCACGCTCTGGCTGAGGGCAGCACCTGCTGGCATGTTCACAGCAGATTCTGTATCAGCTGAAGAGCTGCTGGAGAACTTTCATGTGGGATCTCTCTCCAGCTTTGAGTAGCAGTCTAGTAGAATGCTAAGGGGCTACCCCTTAGAGTACCAAGGAAATTCATGATTGATTTATCAAGTTGTGCTATGGGCAATGCTTGTGTTTCCAACATCTGTCATGTGCCTGTAGTTCATGATGCATCCAACGTAAAATTAGTAGGTGTGTCCTATAAACAAAAAATAATAATCCTGTGAGTCAGAGTTAAAAATTTTCCCTTCTGCATGAAGTGCTCATTAATCTGGAATTTTAAATGAGGGGAAGGGCAGCCTGGAGATGGTTTGTGCTCACTTGCTGTTTCACTGGCAGTTGGTGCTATGGGTGGTGATGGCATTTCTGATGCCCCAATCTTGTGCTGGAGCCACCAGCTGGACTCCATGGTTCCTTCAGTGCCAGCTGCCCAAAGGGGCTCTGGTAGGCTCACTTGTGATCTTATCAATGACAATGTTAACAAATAATAGATAATTATTAGGGCTGTTGCCATTGTCCTAAGATGACAATTTCACTTCCTGAATGTGAGGTTGAGGTTAAAATGGTTTTATTAAGTTTTCTTTGGTTAATTTTACCCATCTCAAGTTTTAAATAGATCTGTAAAAACATTATTTCATACTAGGCATTATTTGCTCAGAGATGTTATCATCACATTTATGCATAAACCATACAATGCTCTTCAAATACCCCCATGCTTCTGGGAATGCTCTGCTCTCAAGCTGAGATCAGCATATATACTTTTTGACCCTTCATTCTGTGATTTCCCTGAAGGAAGATTCTTCATCTCTGTCAGTCACAGGTAAATAGCTACAGTAGGTCAATATCTAAGCCAGAGGACAACCTTTATTTATAACTACGAAGAAGGGATGTCATAATCTTAGTCCTCCAGAAAAGGATCTATCAGATAAAGGTGGCAGTAGCTTCCCTGCTAGTATGACCAGAAGAACTGTGGAGCTGTTTGGTAGAATTTTTTATGTGCTAAACTCAAAATATTGCTACCATTAGTGTCTGCTTTTAGGCTTTTTGTCAGCTGGAAGCCTCTGCCAGATCTCTAGTGTGGTAAGGAGGCTGCTTCTCATCTCTTCATGTCTGGACCCCATGAAATTAATGGCAAAAGCATCTTTGTCTTGCAACTCCATCCAAAAACTGCAAGCATCAGCCCTCTGCATCTCTTGAAGAGATCTGAACTGGGGACTCATTTTTCTTTTAAAGTGCCCTGGGACAAGTCAGCTGTGTGCTTTTGAACCATTTAACAGTACTCCTTGTGGAGACCTCACATAGGCAAAAGCAGACAGATCTGAAAATAGTATGACTTTTGCTTATTTATCTTGCAGCAAGTTCAAGTATTAAATCATTGGCCGGCTAAAAGTCTGTCTTTCTCCAAGATCACTTCACATGAGGTCAACTTCAGCAATTAAAATGGTAATAAGTCTTTGATTGTCATTACAACACTAAAAAAAAGAAACCAAATTAAAACTACCACACAAAAAAAATGCACCAGTGTTCATTTTAGTGCCATAAACATGTGAAGTAATTATTTGTCTGAACAGAATGAGAAATGTGGAATTTATTTTTAGAACATGGGCTTTAAATAACCAGAACGCTTTTAAATATAAGTCCGTTTTGGATAATAAGATGTTTTCATGGGTATAATGGCTATTTTCAGTATGTTCTCACAAGGCTCTTCTTTTAAAATGTATCACTTTATACGTAAACTGGAGTCGCACAGATTGCTTGTGTGTTAAGAGAGGTCAGCTCTTCTTGAGAGTAAATATTTGTACATATGTGGGTGTATGTGATATGTCTCATGCAAGAACTGATTGTAACAGTAGAGTTAATTTGGTTTAGTAATCAAGCTGTAAAAATCTGACAGATTGATCAATCCCATAGATTGGTTTCCTAGTATAAAAGGCAATGTGCTCCAGTGTATTTCACTATTATATTCTATTATGCATTATGTACACGTTCTTTATGTAAGTATATCTATACATGTAAGAAAACATTAACTGTCATGTATATGTCACCAGACTACTGTTGTCCCCTTTCTTAGCTGTGAAGAAACGTGTTGCTGCTCAGTGAAAATAATTCAACATTCACAGACATCAGTATTTTCACACTTTTTCATAGTTTCTGCTTAATACAGACAGGATGAGTTGCTCTCTGCACCAGCTGGTTACAGCAACAAGCAGATCTGCATTATGTGTTAATATAAGCATGAAAAGGGAATTTTCTGTAACCTGGCTAGTGAGGGGTACAAAACACTTGGATTTTCCATAGGCATGGTACATCTTTCAGCCATGCATTTTTCTCTGCTGAATCATCCCTGACACACCTACACAGAGCTGTGATTTGCCTCAAATAAGTACTAATGCTTGAAATAGATCTGAGCAGACGTGTGCAGCAGTGTTTGTCAAAAGAAAGAAACACATTTTATGTTTCATTTTATATATAGTGTGAGCCACCAAGTTAGTCTCTGTAGGAAAACAAAAATTTCAATGCTTGTTTTCCTAGAACTGATTTTTTTTTCTCCTTGTGTTTGTCCCTTTTGAGTGACCTGCAGGGAGGTCACGGCAGAGCTTCCCTGTCCTATATGCTCTGATGTATGTGACTTCATGCAATTGCATGAGGAGGAATAAAAAGTGAGGGGAGAAAAAAGATGTCTGGAGGTGAGAGAAGCATGTTAAGGCATGGAATGGGGTGACTTTATTCATAGGAGATATAAATCAAGCAAAACTAAGCCCTGATGTTTGCTACTGCTTGGTGGGCTCTTCCACTCCTCAGTGTATAGAATCATAGAATCATAGAATAGTTTGGGTTGGAAGGGACCTCAAAGATCATCGAGTTCCAACCCCCCTGCCATAGGCAGGGACACCTCCCACTAGATCAGGCTGCTCAGTGTCTTGTCCAGCCTGGTCTTGAACACCTTCAGAGAGGGGGCATCTAAAACCTCTCTGGGCAACCCGTTCCAGTGGTTCACCACCCTCACTGTAAAGAATTTCTTTCTTATGTCAAGTCTAAATCTACCCACCTCCAATTTAAAGACCTGTCTTGTCTTGGTCTTTCCATGCTGTGGGATGTTCAGCAGCACCCTGCTCGGACAACAAGTCCAGGGTCCTCACTGGAGACATATGGCCTGGTCCACTTCCTCATGTTAAATAAACATCTGTTATGCTGGGCTTTGCCTCTTGCATACTGTGATTGACCGTGCCCAGTTACAACTGCTGGGTAAGTGAATTTTTGTTTTTGTAAGGACTAGTGTCCTCCCCACCCTCTTGCTAACCCACTTATGGACAAATGTTCCCACTTGGAAATTAGCCCATCCAATTAACCTTTGCAAGCAAGGGGATGATTTCAAATGTTGTAGTGTCTGGGAGCCACTCCCAAGTGATAACAATGCCTGATACTTAGAAGGACATCTCTCTCATGCTGTTTACAGATCAAAGCTGGCAGGGAAGGGGAAAAAACAGCATGAGGACAAAGAGGGTCTAGTGCCACCTGGTCTGGCCTCCTGCAGGAGTAGAAACCTGGTTTAACTTCCAGCCAACTATGCTGTTCTCTAACGTGGAGAGCATGGGGACACTGCATTTAATAATCTGGGATTTCACCACTGCATGGTGGTGAAATCCCAGATTATCAACTTTGCTCATTATATGTGCTCTCTGTTTTGAGGTAATGTTGCTACACATTTTCAGGTCCAAGGTATTCACACCTCTTACCTTCTGGCTGGGTGAAGCCGTTGTGCAAATACTTGCCTTGCAAACTCCCTCAGTTGCACGTAAGTGTAATTCGATCACCAAGGTCACTCTGTAGGCTCAGTAAAATCTGTGCCAAAAAGACATTCTAGATCCTCAGTGATTAGGAAAATTCACACTTGAATGATAGCAGGGCAGGCTGGTGGTGATGGGATGATGTAAGCATTGGGGAGGTGGAGAAGGGTAAAAGGCTGTTGAAGGTGAAAAAGCAGCACTAGAACTGGATTGGATGCATTATATTACTTGTGGGTATGTGCATCTTGTATTTGTTTATGCTGGCATCTGTGTATGACTGGGCTGATAAAATGAAAGAATTTAGGACATATTTGACATGACCACACGCTTCTAGAACACAACATAAATAGATGATTGTGTGTTTAAAGCATTTTCCTTGATAACAGATTGAATAATTTAGCACTAATGACAGAGAATTATGGAGTGGTCAACAAAATGTGTTGCACTGCAGCTGAACTACACCAACTGTATCCATGCTATTTGGGCTATTTTATTTGTTTGTTCTGGATTTTATTTTTTGGCAACCATCTGTTGAGTTTACAACAGAACCCTGGGGAAACATGGAATAGAGCATGCACGTAAAAGCAGTGTGGGGGGGAATGTGAGAATATATTGCTTGCTAGCTTGAAGGAGGTACATTGGACTTGAGAATATGAACAGACACTTCTGGTTGAAATGGAACCAGTAGCAGGATTATCCTACCTGATCCCAGCAACTCCTTTCTTGACCAGGAAACAGAAGGGGAGTGCTAAACTAACTGGTTTCCTCCCTTTTAGGGTCATCTAGCCTATTTTTCTGCCCACCTAATGTTCTCTCATTGCATTCTTCTCCTCATTCTTTTTTGCTGCAGTTCAGCAGCTCAGTCTCCCCTGATTCTGATGCATGATGGTCCAAAACATAACCGTGACTGCACTGAGACAGTGGGGAGCAAAGTCTTACTCTTTGAGGGAAAAGAGCTTTCTCCTCCACAATAAAATAAGTAGAAGACAAAAACCCCTATTCAGCTACCTGCACATGCTTCTCTTGAAGTCTGGCCATGCTCAGGACCTCTGCCTTGACCTCATCCCCCTCTCCAAAGGACAGTGTTGCTGTGCTATTTCTTCAGCTTTGTTTGCCTTGGCTGAAACACAAGGCACCATGAATTAATTCATTTTGTGTTGTCAGTATAGTTAGATGACGCCAAGCTGTGTGAGCTCATGGGTTCAACACCTTCAGCTTGCTGGAGCTGATAGAAAATCACTAGCTTTGTCTAAATTATAGCTTGACCCTAGGTTAGGTGTCAGGGAGTCAGGTCATTGTGTGGGCGCTGCTGGGTGACCCAGGTCGTGGCAGCCTGCAAGCTGCAAAGCTCTGTAAAGTGCTCTTGTGCTCCTTCCCTCTGGCTGGGCTCCAGACTTGAACCTTGGTGACCTAGTTATCATGGAGTTTCCTCTTGATGGACACCATGTGAGCAAGCCTGGCCTCCTGATCTGTCTTGGGGAAAGTTTTTCACAGAGAGGCCAGGCTTGCAAAATACACATACCTCACTGAAGAGCAGGATTTATGGCTTATCAGAAGCATGTAGGGCTATTTTTACTCATGTTTGGGGTGGTTTGGTTTTTATTGACTTTTAATTTGCTCCTTTCTGGTTTGGGGGAATCCTCTTTCAGCTCCAAGATGTCTCAGCAAGGAAACTGGAATTTCCCAGCTCTCCTCGACTGTCCCAGCTGGGCCCTTGGCCCTTTAGATGATGCCTAGAGTCACCTTCCCCCACATCCCAGCATGAAAGACAGAGGCACTAGCCCCTCAACTGTGCAGATGACACAGCAGAGAGACAAGTTTTATCTAAGCTCTGTCTCGCCATTGCAGAGTACAGTGCCTTGCACAGGCCATTTTCATGTTCCATGTAGGAGTCCACCCCATTTTTTTTCTGGTCTAGGTTGTCAACCATCACTGTGTATTGCTCCCCCTTAACCTCCCCAGCGCTTTTCAAGAGAGTGTGGTCAAGACATTGTCTACCTCTCTGCTAGCCAGACACAAACCCATTTGCCCTGTAGAGATGGGATGTAGTCTGGCATTATGTTTCAGCTTATAAGTGTTTTTTCACAGAGATCCTCTGGTAGCCTTTGGCTGTGTAATAAACAGGTAATTTTACTGTACACAGCCTCATACAAATATTTTTTACCATCTGTTTACAGATGTGTGGGAGGGAGAACTTGAATGAATTTTAAGAGGGGAAAGTTTCTGTGGCTTTTAAAACTGTGATTGCAGGTAAAGAACACCAGGGTAACACAAGGCTGCAGGACATGAGCAACTGCATTGAGAAGATGATCAGAGGTCTGGAGCATCTTCCTTATGGGGACAGGCTGAAGGAGTTGGGATTGTTCACCCTAAAGAAGAGAAGGATCAGGGAAGACCTCATAGTAGCTTATCAATACCTGAAGGAGGCCTACAGAAAGGCTGGAGTAGGACTTATTAATAGGGTACAGGATGGCAGGGCTAGGAGTAATGGATGCAAATTGGAAGAGGGTAGATTTAGGCTGGATATAAGAAAGACATTCTTTACTGTGACAGTGGTGTGACACTGGAACAGGTTGCCCGGAGAGGTTGTTGATGCCCCCGCCCTGGAGCTGTTTGAGGCCAGGCTTGATAAGGCTTTGAGCAACCTGGTCTAGTGGGAGGTGTCCCTGCCCATGGCAGGGGGTTTGGAACGAAAAGATCTTTAAGGTCCCTCCCAACCCAAACCTTTCTATGATTCTATGATATAATGATGTGTGAGCAGGAAGATGCATGAACAAGTCTGGGATCTTTTATTTTCCTCTCCCAGGTCTGAAATATTTTATGTTCTCCTCCCTTTCCTTCAAAGAGGAAGATAGTTCTGAGTTACACCATGCTCTCAACCCATTTCAGAGTGAATGTGCTTTTCCTCACTGGTGTGTTTAAACATGAAGGACTCCATTCAGTCGAGCTGCAGCTGCCTGAGAAGTTGTTTGCTACTTCACCAGCAGTTACTATTCCCATAGCAGAAAAGCACATGGGCTTATGACTCATCCATTCAAGTTTATATATTAAATAATAAATTAGACTTTGACCTGTGGCAGCTGCAAAGCATCACGTGTTCCCCTCTGCCAGTTCCATTAGTGGGTGCTAACTTGGGTCATGTGGTAGAAAGACCAGTACATCCCAGTCAGAACCCTGTGCAGTAAGAGTGGATGTGTGCAGGGTAACTAGTGGGCTAAGAAAAAAGCCTCACCTTCAGCAAGACCTTTGAAAATTAGCTTAACTTTTAAAGGAAAATCTTTGTGTTAACACTGGAAAAGAAGAGTCAGAAACTGTGGGATCTGAAGGCACCTGACAGTGTTCATGCTGACTGATCATTTTGCATATGAGAGAAAGAGAAGTATTCACAGTGAAACTTGATGGACAAAATGATAATTGCAGAGTAAGTGTGGTGAGGCTTACACTGCTCCTGGTCTAGGTTTAATAAATCCATATTCCTGGAATGCTATATCTTACTGTTTAGATCTTTTCTGGATTCTGTTGGCTAGGTCATGGCCAGGCATATTTGTTTCTGGCACATCTGTCTTCACCACAGCACATTCAGCTGATTCACTGTGGCTTACAAAGCATAGATTTCTAATTGTTTCGGAGGACCTTTTGTTGTGGCGTGGGTTTTTCCCAGAGGCATGTTGCATACAGGCTGCAAAGCAATAACTTTCATTGTTGTCAACCTGTTGATGGTTTAGAGTTAATTTGTACTAGAAAACAGTTCCAAAATCAACAAATGCATGAATTTATAATGCTTTTTGCTTTGGTGTGACACATAGGCATGTCAGCCTAACCATATTGCAAACAGATTCTACTTGAAGTTAAGTTAAAATGGCGGTGAAGAAAGAAGGAGCCTGAGATTTAACAGTTAAAGGGACTGGATTATGAGAATTCCTATTTTCTCTGCAGAAATACACCGAGTCTCACGAAGTACAAAAGCTGTGGTGGGGTTTGCAGTTGTGGTCTTGAAATTATACCAGCATTAGTGTCATCATGTTCCTGTTTGCCGACCTTTTTAAGCTTTACAAGTGAGAAAAAACTGTGAGCTACAGCAGCTGGAGTTGATGGTGTTTGCCTCCAGAGACCTGATGACAGGAGATGTATTTTGAGTAAGTATTTGCTGCAGCCTGGCAGCAGTAGCTTAATTTTTCAGGATGGTGCTTACCTTCCTTGCTTGTGTTTGAGACAGGTGTAAGCTAAGGATGGTTCCATGTCTGCACATCTGCCCTGCTGCATGTCAGTCACGAGTTCTACTGGGCTCATGCAAGCTCTTCTGGTATTAGATTTTCTATGTGCAGATCATTGCCAAGTATTCCAGCAAGAATGAGGACTCTGCACTTTGACAGACTCTTCCCCTGCTGCTTGCACATATGGTTCCAAAATCATCCGTGCAAATTTTTTCCTCCTTTGACAAAACGAAGTGTCATTATACCATGATACTGGTACATTTTCAGTGGAAGATTGTTTTAAAAATGTATCTCAATATTCTTTGTTCACTAGTTGGTTTTGGAAAGAAACTTAATTTCTTTCTGAGTTTAATTTATCTAGGGTTTCTCTCAAGAACAGCAACAGAGGGGAGAAGTTTCATCATAAAACCATGTTTATTAGTAAAGCTGGTGACCTGCACTGTTGAAACTCCCATACCACAATTCCACCCTGTTACTTGTCAGTAGGTGCAACCAGCAAGTGACGTTAGTTTTGCAGTTTGAGGCTTAGACAAACCCCAAAACAAAACCAACATGTAATCATTTGCAGATGTTGGCAACCAGCAATGATGCCTGAGTTGAAGCTCTTTTTTGGTGCCAAAACCCACAAATACATATAATTTTTTATAGTCTACAATTCCTGGAACTGAAAGAGGCTTCAAAACAATCAATATGTAAACACAAATACAGAGTACTCCTTTCTGAGCATTCCCAGTGCTGGATACAAAGGGCTTTTTTTTATTACCTATGTCCTTCTTCAAAACATGTTTGCTTTTTGTCCTTTCCTTAGAGGTATAGATGTGCAGGGCTAGTACAACGCCTACAAGAGGAAGGGAGGTATTCACACTTTTCAACATTTTAAAGTTACTAATCAGTGCAGACTGTTAAAGCTGAAACCAGAAAAGGATTAGATATGAGATATTGCTGTATTTTTTAATGTGTTTTCTACTTGACATAACTGTATTCAATAGCTTTGAAAGCAGAACTTTTCTCTTTATCCCTTGAACAAGAGTGCCTCTTCTCTTTCACAGATATTTTACTTCTAAACCAAAGGGACCACCTTCAAAGACCAAATTCCCTTTCGCTTTGAAGTCATGCAGCAGATGCTACAAAAATTGCTTAAAGAGCTAATTTCAGTGTCTTTTTTAACAGGTTTGCCCTCTGGAAAATGAACTGGTATCATTACTGTGCCACCCTAGGGAGTGCCAAGTTGTGGTCAAGCACAAACATCTTTCAGCCACTTGCTATCAAGGTTAAGTTTCCAGCCATGACTTGTTGTTAGATTGTGTCTAGGACAACAGTCACAAACTGAAACACTGCTGCTCTAGATCTTATACAACTACGTACTGGGGAGACATGTTCCTTCCCAAAAAATATGTGATAGAGGTGCTCCGTAGCAACCAGTGCATGAAGGAGCAAGGTGAGGTAATGAGGAAATAGGAGGAGACAACCAGTCCAGAGGATATTTGGTGTTCTCAGCACAACAAACATCTATTTTTGTATCCATTTCTGCATTATTTATTGAAGCCTTCCTGACAAAGGAGATGTTTCAAAGTAGAGTTTGAATAGGGTAATGAAGTCCTTTAGAGTTTCTTTGTTGTTTCTGGAAATTGTCCCTGAAGCATAGAGGGAACTCTGGAGAAAACCCAGCCATGGTAATTTGTAAGGTGGAAGCTGAAGATGGCAGAGACATTTGCAGGCCAAACATAGTGTAGGCTGGAAGCTCAGCAGCAAATGAGGGGTGATGTGTGAAGTGGCAACAAGCTGCTGCTGATTTGATATGGCAGAGAAGGTGGAGAGAACTCACCAGGGACAGGGTGTACCAAGATGACAGGGCTAGTGTGGAAAACTCTCCACCAATATCTAGGATGTGTGAAATTAGAAGTTTTTATTAATTAAGAAAAAGATGCTGTCTGAACAAAACTATGAGGTATCAAAACCTCATAGAGAGTATTTTTAGCTGTGTGGGTGGGTAGAAGACCACATAATTTAGAGATATTAGTCAGAGACAGTCTGCATAAACTGGACATAACAAGAGGTCTCAGTGACCCAGCAGGGACCTGTGATTGTACTGGGATTGTTAAATCCCAAATGATATAAAGGTGCTGAAGAAATCAAATGAGAAATGGGATGCCATTCAACAAGGTCTGATCTAAGGCATTGAACTTAGCTGAGAATAAAGCAGATGTGTAGCCATCACTGCTCTCTCACCTTTCTTCAGAAAATGGCTTTGGAAGTTAAAGTGGAAGAAAGTGAGAAAATGCTGTTCTGTGTGTGTCAAAATACCATCTGCAGGACATTTCAACTAAGCCATTTATTCTAGTGAACACAATGTTTATGAATTGTGATTCAAGAAAGGTATGCTGCTTCAGTGGGGACCAGAGAAGAGCAACACGAGTGAATAGGGATTAGATGAAAGTGATCATGCATGGACTGGGATTGCTTAGTGCAGAGAAGAGGATGAAAGACAATATCGTAACATATAAGGGTGCTACAAAGATAAAAGGAATAATCCATTTTCTTGTCTGTGGTCATTAGACTCAAATTGTGCCAAGAGTAACTCCAGCCAGACACCAGGAAAAAGACTTTATATCAATCTGAATAGCAAAATCGGGCATAGGTTGTCTGGAGAATCTATGCAGTTTATGTTCTTGGAGGTTGTGAAGACCTAAATAGTTGAAAACCTTAGCTCTATCATAGCTGGACATACATCTGCCTTTGATCTCTTCCAGCCCATGAAGTTCTCTTTCCTGAAGATGGGGTTGCCCAGAGGAACTAAGATGAAGAAGGATGAGAGACAAGGCTAAGAAATTTAAAATCTAGAGAAAGAACTAACAGAGAACTACAGTTCAAGGTAAGAAGTGGATTAAGAAAAAAATTTGGCTGAATGAAGACTTGGAAGAGCTCATTTAATAAGTTCATTTAATGAGACTGAGAATCATATCTAGAGTCTCCATGTCAGGAAATTGTTAGAAGATGTGTCTAGAATCCCATTGGAAGAAAGGAACTAATGAAAATTGTGAATTCCATGAAGTTGGAAATGAAAGAAAAAGAGAGACTAGTTAACAATTACAAGGGGAACTAGGTTAAAAAAAAAATGTCAGTAGTGGAAAGAGTGAGGCACATTTATGAGAATAAAAATGTTGGAAGAGGCATGACTGTTTTCCAAGGAAATCAGCAGATAATTTAGAGGTGGGTCACATGCAGATAAGCCACTAACCAAACTCATCTCCCTTGCACTCTGTCTCATGGTGCAGTCACAAAATAAGTGGAACCAAGAGTTGCAAAAGGGGTATATGGGCTTCTTGTTCACCTTCTGTCATGGGAAACTGATGCTTTTCTCTCTAGAGGTACAAGTGGAGCAGATGGAAGAGTGCAGTGATGAGTCAGAGGTGATGAGAAGAAAGCTGGGCTTTCCAGCGTGGGATCTGGAGTCAGAGATGCCGTATTCTCCTAGCTAGGAAGTTTTCAGGATAGCTGGAGGGTTGGACAGGCTAATAGTGGAAGGAAGTCAACAGAGTCATGGGATCTACCCACGGAGTCAGTACTATGAGAAAGGGAACAGAGGAAAGAGTTGTCAGATGTAAGCAAGGGCTTGTAGTGGGCTGTGTAAACTTCATGGTGGGAAGGAGAAGCCAGCAAGAGTATGATTTGGAGGCATGTGTGAAAGAATCCTAGCTGTGCCATTGATTTAAAGGGAAGAAGGAGCTCAGAGTGGGTCGCAGCAAATTAAAAGCAGTTCGTGATGACAGGCTGGAAACTGTAAAAATACATATGTACAGTCACTGGGTGTGAAGACAAGGATTGACAGATGATGCATAAAGGAACTGGGAAACAGATGGAAAGCTTCTGATCTGGAGAAATATAGGGGAAATGGCAAAGTGAAGTGACCAGCCTTTGGGTGAATGGGATAGCAAAGCCAAGTATGATGGCAATGAGACTGGTTGTGGATGGAGGGTGGGTAATGGAGAAGAGGTAAGGGATGAAGGGGCAAGGATGTAGCCTCTGGAATGAGGGTGAAAGCAAGTGAGAAAGGTAGAGCCAGTGTGCAGAGCTTTGAACCATCACAAGGATGAAAGTAATCACGAAGGGCCTATAAATGAATGGCTTCTGGCAAGGAAAACACCTGGTAGAGTCCTGTGACTCTGCAACCCCTCTTTCCCAGTTTGTGTCTCTTCCAGCTCCTTTATCTTCCTCCACAGTTGCTTACCAGCCTCTGAAGGTCAGACTGGAAACTTACACAGTGGGAACAACCAGCCCTCTCCTCACCTGGAAGCTGTGCTGGATACTGCTGCTGGAGACTGAAAGAAAATTTGCTTTTCAAAGTGAATACTACAGATACTTGTCTTCATCTGGGTCAGGGGACTTAGGTATTTTAGAATGAAAAATCTGATCCATATTAAAATATGTGCATGTCTCAAGAGACCTCTGTCTTTCTGTTTATTAATATGAGCACAAATAGCATGTGTTTGAGCAAAAATGCCATCAAAGCTTTTTGGGTAAATACTATATAATAAGTTTCTGTGGCTGCTGTGTTTCCCTCCAGCTGGTGGGTGAAGGCCCTCTTGCACACACTGGGCTCATTGCCTCAGATCTGCTAGCAGCTCCAGTCCCCAAAGTGGAAAGAGTTGGTGGGTGACAATTCCTTGGCAGGTGTTCTGTGCCAAAGGGACTGTAAGAAGCCTGAGGAAGCTGCAGCTCTTCTACTTGACTGCACCACAGCCCTGCCTCCGGGAAAGCAGTACCGTCTCATTGTTGGGGTGAATGTTGGTGCCATCATCTCTCCCTCTTTCCCCTTGGAAAGAAGCAGCTCACTTAAACAAAAAGAAGTGCCCTGCCTAAGGGACAAACTAAGACATTCCTCTGAAAAATGGATCCTCTTGGGACCAAACCTGACCAAAGTTCACAGCACCTGAGAGCACTGATGGATAAGTAAGGGCCAATGTATTTGTATTCAAGAGACATTGCCAATGCATTGCCATGCTATGCATGCCACAGATGTTCTTGAAAGAATGGGGAGTACGGAAAGGCTGAATCTCTTTCGCATGATCCACTTCTGAGGGAGACTGTGGGATTCCAGGCTTCACCAGCAGTGGAATTCTTTGTAAAATTCAGGCTAATTTCTTTTTTTTTTTTTTTTTTCTTTCAATGAAACTGTATTCTTAGGACTTCTTCCTCAGAAATTCTATCACATCAGATCAGTGGTGTCTGAACTATGCGCTGATGATGCATAGTCTTACACAATGATCTCTTGTTCTGGGACTAAAAGCTGCTTGTTTACATAATATAAGATGGGCTTGTCAGAAAGACAATGTTGGTTGAGTTTAATGATACTTGTGAATTTCGTAAGATCACGATGCAGGAGAGCAGTGATATTGCACAACCAAGAACAAAGTTTCCCATGCCTTCTGTGACTCAATGTGTTACTGTTGTCTTAAAAATAAAAAAATAAGAGAGCAAGGCACGAAATCCTAGCACAGGGTGCTGTGACTACCTATATTTTTTTAAATTATTTTCACTCTCAAGTATAACAACCTGCTAATTCTTATGCAGAATGGGAGTGCTCAGTGTTACAATCACCAGAAGCATCACCAGAAGACTTATCAGGCAGGATTCCTCTGAACTACTCACCCTTAATCCCTTTTACAGGAGTGAAACAAATGCAAATAAGATGCAGTTCCTCTCTTCTTGAGTGTCTTCGAGATGCTCTGCCATTAAACTCAATTACAGAGTGGACCTTAAACCCAGCAGGTTACACTGCCATCCAGACAGCTGTCTGTATGCTTCTCAGTTACCTTGAAGAATCAGCTACCTTGAAGGTGGAATATCATCTGGTTCCTTCTTGTACCTTACATCCCAGGTATGGAGGGTTGCTGGGTCAGCTCTCCTCAACGTTGTCTCCTTGTCTCAATGGACACAGATCCTACACCAGGCCAGCTCCAAGCACTCCTTCCCTCCCTTGGAGTTTTCAGAGTACCTGTCCTATGGAATTGCTCAGCTATGGTGCAGGGCTCATTGGAGGTGTGAGGCAGGGGTGGAATTGTGGGAAGGCTCAGGCTCAGGTTTTTTCTTCACTAGACTTTGAATGGCTGATGTGATGCCATTTTGTCTAGTCTGTTTTCAATATGAATGTCAAATAGCTTATTTTAATCCAAAGCAATGTTGCCTTGTAATGTGTTTTGGTTTATGTTATTGTTCTAATGTCTAAATAACAATACAGGACTCATACAGAGTGCATTGCATGAGCTGTCATTAATCATAAGGATTCCATATTGTTCGTAAGTCTGTGTATTTACAGTACATAGTGTCACAAGGAGGTCACATAGTGTCACAAGGAGAAAGCATTTGCAAGAAGCCTGAGAGCTAAGTAGACAAAAGAAACATTATCACCATTTTCGCAAAGCAAAGGAAGTCTCTCAGATCCTGGTTACCCGAGTATCTGAGCCAGGAACCAAAAGAAACAACCTCCCTCCAGGTTCAGTGAAATTCACACCATCACATTAATCACAAAGATGTCTCAAACAGCTATAAAATTAAAACTATAAGTATGGAACTGCATAAACCATGTAGAACTAAAGTATTATTTACTCAAAAAAGGCAGTCAGTTGCTTCTCAGAGCTCTGATTAATGTTTGAGTCCTAAATTTAAATCTTTGTTTGGGCTATTGCAAACTTCTGGAGCTGTCTCTGACTGTCAGACTTTACTCCCAACTCCATCCACTACAGGCAGGTATTTTGTTATTGGGGATCTACCCAAGGAGGTTGGGTGTGGAAGTTGAGTAATTTAATTTTTTTCCCCCGTTTTTTTTTTCTGAATAAAATTGATGCATTTCAACAAATTCATTCACCATGCATAATGACACTGAAGACATACTAAGCTATTTAAACACAATAATAATGTAAATCACTAAGTTAATTCTGTAACAGCCTTCTCAGTGGGTTAGCATTGATGCTTGAAAATGCATTTCCCTTTTGTTTGTTTTTCCTCACTCTTTCTTTAAAAGATTTCTATAAAGCTTCTCTTATATATATTTGTGTATTTTTTCCAAAGTACAAAAGCTACAACTCTATTACAATTTCATCTAGCTGCTCTTTTCAAGTACAAGTCTTGGCATTACAAAGCAACCACACTCCCTGGAGATCCTGTATTGTAATTGTGTAAAACATCATTAAGTGTGGGAAAAATCTTGATCTTATGTTGTTGTGTTTCTTTGTGGAAGGGTGTCTTTTTATTTTATTCTTTTCCTTCCCTCTCAGAGATGGCTGATTTATGGGAGAGGCCAATACAAAATACTCACAGTATTTAAAAATCTCTAGTCCCCCCCCTATCCACCAGTATTCCCTATTCTGGGGGACTTTGGCTCTTCTCTCTTTTGCTCTCCTGGGGATGTTTGATTCCGGGGTCACTGCTGGCTGGGGAATTGCTCCTTCCTGGATCCCTATGCTTCAATTGCCTTAATACTCCCATGTTGCCATTCCCTTCCTTGTCTTGTTTCCTGCACTTCTAGCTCTCTGGTTGTTTGCTTTTTTTAAATTAGATTTTTCCTCCTCTCTTTTTATGTTCCTGAAATCTTAGTTCTGACTGTTGGTGAGAGTCAAATGCCATGCTATCATTTTTCTCACACACATTTCTCCTGCCAGAGGTCATGACTTTTTGACTCTCTGAGTCGAATAACAAAAAGGGGAAAATAGGATAAGAGAAAAGTTAATACGTTAGGCAGGGGTTAGGGAGTTGCATTTCCACTCTTGACTGGTTGAGTGTAACAAATGCAGCTAGTGACCACTGAATGTGCAAGGACTATAAAATGCTGTTTAGATACATTACTCTGGATGGAAAAATTCGCTAGGGTAGTCTCACCAGCTGGTCGGCATCCATTGACAGCGTTCAGTGCTCTTCAGAAGTACATTTTAGAAACTTCATCTGGCTTCAATGCCTTATTTGAGAGGGCAAGTCAGATCACCCAACTCTCTTGAAGAAAAAAGACAATATTGTAGTGATCATAGAATCATATTTTAAACTGTCAATGCCAGAAACTTCATGTGACCATTCTATGTGCATGATCCAAAGCAAAAAAGCTAATGTTGTCACACTACACACTACAGCACTCCAAGCTATCAGAGCTGAAATTAGGCCTGAAGTTGGATCCATGAGGAAGGTTATAAGGTTGGATACCTTAATCACAACCTGCATGGATGCAGAAGGATGGGTAAGCAGAGGATCTTGTCCATAGATTTCAGTTCCATGAGGTCTATGTCTCCGTTCCTGGGGGAGACAGGATAGGGGATAACTGCAACTGGCTGGCACAGCTTTAAATCTTGTAAAAGAGATGCTGGCTCCTCCAGACTGTGCCACAGTTACAGGGCAGGCTGATTGGTGCACAAATAAGGCAACTTAGGATCAACCAACCTGAAAAGTGTTAGTGCCTGCCACTTGCTTATGGTAGTGTTTGTGCACAGGCCATCACAGCTACAGGGCTGTTGTGCACCAGGGCCTCAGCTGGTTTGGGTCTGTCTGTGTGAGAACTGTATTTTCTTTGTCTGTCTTCACTCTTCCTTTGTCCCTAACAATGAGGGAACACCTGTGCCAATGAGTGTCTAGATCTGTGTATGTAAAAACCCAGTTCAGCATTACTCTTTCAGTTTTCCTGCATACAAGGCTGGCTGGAAGACCCTGGTCACACTCTGAGCAGACCAGAGACACTGAGCATAAGGATGAGCTTTCCCACTCTGTGGATTTCATCAGCCCATCCCTTTCTTTCTGGCATTTGCTTTGTTTCTACCTGGATTATGTTTATCAACCTCGGTTGATAAACCAATATGACTTTATGCTCCTCAACACTCATCAGTCTGATCCCTGTTGTTTTTCTACTCCTGTTGCCTGGCACCTTCCAGGGTGACCCATCCTTGCAGGACAGACTCCTCATAATATTGGTGCCCTGGACAGCTTCCATTTGTCCTTAAGACCAAATAAATTTTCACTTAATCTTTTTTCCTCCTTCCTTTATTTGGATGTCCATGGTTTCTGCAAATTCTGTATTTGATTAGCAGGGAATGCCCTCAGAGAATAAACTTCATATTTCTTTGAGCTGAGCCTCTGAAGACCCTTACAGACACTTGACATAATACTTCTGACAGATGGTAGGATGAATTCACAGAGCTTCACTATATATGTAAGTGCTGCTTTAAGAAAATGCACCAAATGTCTAAAAGGCCTGTGAATCTTGACTTTTCATTCTTATAAAACTTATCTAAGACACTAATAAAGATGGAGTGATTTAAATCTAAGTCTGAATTTTCACGTATAAGCACTGATTTAACTAGCTCCACTTCCATTTGTCCAAACTCAGCACAGAAGACCTGTTTTTTTCCTGAACTACTGATGAGAAATGGCAAGCAAGCATGAATTCCACTTCATGGAAACCTTGTGAAAGTTTTAATCTAATTTAATTTTATTCCTGTTTCCCAGAAACTGGAAATTTATTTTATAAAAGGGCTGAAACATGATGTTTACCGATGAAATAAATAATAGCAGCTGGGAGGGCAAGGACAGTGCCAATTTCACAAGTAGCTGCCAGGATGATGGGGAGCTGTGGCTCCAGAGCAAACCCGTTGCCAGCACTTGCAGGATGATGGGATGCTGAAGCAAATGCTGGCTCTAGCTCAGCACAAAGAAGCAGGGAGCCTGGAAGCTCTTGGCACTCTGGCTTCATCGTGATTTTTTTCTCCCACAGAACCTGGAATTCCTAAATTTCAAGACTTAAATAGATACAGATCTCTCTAGGGTTGGGACTTCGAGTTGTGATGGCAGCAAGTTGATGGTCCTGGTGTCTCTGATTGCCCCTGTGCATGGAAGCCTGGATCCTGATCCCAGCAGGGCTGTGCAAGTTTAAGTTGGACAAGTCACACATCCAATTGCTGGATCCCAGGCTCCAGACTTGACTACCTGTCTTCCAGAACTCTGCAAGGGGAAAGCTCCTTCTGGGACCCAGCACTAAATATCTTGAATCTGAGTTAAATTCAGTGGCCCTCTTTGGGTCCTCAAGGCCTTGACTTCTTGTTGTCTGCTGTACCCAAAGCAGCTCTGTTTTCAATCACATGTCAGGTTGCAGGAACAGTCTTTCATCAAAATCAGCAAATCAGCATAGTTCAGGTCTCAACAGTGTGCAAATACAGATCAGCAAAGCCTGTGGCAGACCTCAATCTTATTTTGGCCTCTTTTCTTACTTTTATTTAGATTTTAATATTTTGAGAGGAAAGGAGATGTGTGCCCCCTAATCAGTGTGCTTATTTCAGCTTTGGAAAAGCTTTCTGATATCCTGACTTCTTGCATCAATCGGTCTTTCACTAAGGAGACTTGGAACAATCAAGACCACTTTTTTACAAAAACTCTGAGCCTGGGCAAAAATCTCACTCGTTTTGGCAGAATTATGTTAACCCCTGTAATCTAGCAGTATTGCAAGATTTTATTCACTCAAATTTGATTTGTAGCTCTAGCTAAACATAGTTCTCCCCTTTGATCAGCCTATTAGCTTTTTATCAGGCTATTGTGCATGTTGTTATGACATCAAAGTTTGCCTCAAACTCTTTGAGAGAGATTAATAAGGAATTTGATATCCAAAAAACACACCTTTGGCACAGTCTTTTTCTATGAAAAGGTGTGATTTGAATATGTTTTGTCACGGCTCCTTTCCACTTCTCTGGTGGTTCAAGGTCTAACAACAGTAAGACTAACTCACTTCAAATCTTACTCCTTACTTTTTGCTTCTTTGAGCTAATTTGTGCTAATTTTTAACTGAATGTTCCTGACTCTTGCTAATGGCCGGTACAAGCATGAGTCAGATAAATAGAATTGTGCCCTGCATCTATGCCAAATATTGAAAAATGGTTCTGCAGCAACAAAAAATTTTTTTTGTCTAACAGGGACACTTCCTTGAAGCACTTAAGAGATTATGCTTTCATTTCAGGGGGCTGAGCAACAGTGTATCACTGCCTGCTAAGGGCTGGTCAACACAGATTGGGTTTCCATTATTTACATAATTTACACACCAAGAATAATTTGATGCAATGATAAGTGATTAAAATCACATAAATTGAAAGCAAAACTTCAGCTCGTGGGCATTCTTGAGCAGAGTGAGGCAGAATTTACTGGTGTTTTAAATATTTGCTTTGAATTATTCCCATTGCTCTCTTCAGTGTTGTGCTGCATTTCCTATCTCTCCTTGGTATCCAGCTCTCCCAGACAGATCTGTTTCAGTGACTTTAACAAGGCCACTTACAGCCCTTTTTTAATTCAGCAAATCATGTGAGCACATGTTGGTAAATTTTCTCTTTAAATGTAGTGTGGCAGGGTTTGACTTGTGGAGGTGAAATGCAGTCCTGCTTTGCCTCTGTCCCACTCAGAGCAGGTTAATGTGCCAGAGGCCTCCCTGCTTTAGATCTCCCTTCGTTACCAAAACCCTGACTCTGGTGTGAAGTGATGGATGCCTGGAAATGAACTGTGTGGGGATTTATTCCGGGAGAGGAGATAAAAATAATTCAACATGTTTCTCTTTGTCATGAAACACTGGACATTTATGTGAATTATGAGCAGCCAATACGTCTTGTTCTCAAGAGAGACAGGTAGGAAAAGACTTTATAGCTGGCAAGATAAGCCTTCCCCAGAAGTTGTTGTTGATTTATGCATCCAGAAATAGCTCAGAGTTTGCAAAAGCTAGGGGGCTGTCCAGTGGCTTAGAAAAAAAAATCCTAACATTTTCTGGGATGTTAAATCCAAACAAGAGAAGCTGGTGCTTTTTCAACACAGCTAGGTGGAGAAGGAAAGAAAAGGAACAGGAAGGGACATTATAAAATCAGGCTATTGGAATTTAATAGATAAATTGTGAGGCTGGGAATTACCCTGGCTGCCTGCCTGTTCCAGTTAAGCTCTTTCTGGTACTAAGGTGACAGCAGAGAGAAATGGGGCTTTCAAAGAAATTTTATCTCTTGTTGTTCCAGTCTATTCTCTAGTTGGCCCAGACTCTGGACCATTAAAAGAGCTGACAGATGCTGCAGGACTAAGAGTGTTAGTAACTAGTACAGTTAATGGTCTTGAATAGTATTATTACATGAGAGATGAATTCTCCTTTATTTTCTGGAGATGTAAAGAAAACTTGCCATAGGCATTAATTGCATTTAATTCCATGTTAGGGATCATTCATCCTGCCAAAATCTTGGATAAGGGCCCAAGTGTAAATGTGGCTCTCTCTAAAAGTGATTTTTTCTGGTGAAGTACATTGGTGTACTTAAAACACTTTTACAACATTGCTTTAAGTATTTTTAGAAATTCTATTTTACATTCAGATAATCTTCTTTTGGGAGTGTAGAAAATGGCTAGCAGAAACAGGTAAGAGTACAGATGGGTGCAATATTTTTATTTTTTACTTCAGATGATACCATATGCCAAGCCTCAGGAGGTACTCAGTTGCCAACAAGGTACAAATAGAGGCAAGGTACAAAAGGTGAAACTGAAGGTTGTCTCTCTGACATGTTTTCACGCAGCATGCACCAGTGAAATTCCACCCTGTCCTGAGAGAAACAGTGACTTCTTAGTTCAGAAATTCTAGTAACACTTTTCCCCCCCAGCATTTTCTCTTGAATTCCTTTCTCCATGGTCCCCAAGCTGCTCAGTTCTTGCTGAGGGAACAAGTTGACAATATTTCTTAAAGGTAAGTAACATAACTTGTTTCTTGTGTTTCACAGGAGAGGAGGAGGCTGAGGATTCAGAAGGAGCTTAAGGACCTCCATTGTGTTTTCAGAGCACATCTATCAATTAGTTACTTCATAATTAGCCACCATGAGATATTCAGCACTGATACATAGCCCATACGCAGTGTGCATTGTGCTGTATTCCAAAGTAGCCTCTGAGCTACTTGTATGGGAACACTGTTGAGAAAAGAGAGGGGATCAGAGAATCTCTCTCAGATTCAGCAGGCCTTTTCAGCCTTCCCGCAAGAGAACCTACAAACAGCTGAGCCCATTCCCTCACACTTAACTCCATCTCGCCAGCATTCACCTACCTTGTCATTTGCTTGTAGCTGTTTCCCAGGGCTGGGATGATGCTGGCAGGGCTTGAGAGGGCAGCTGGCTTACAGTTCAGTGCACCTCAACTGGCCACATATGTCCTTTCAAAGCAAAGCCAAACTTCTGAACTGCTTCAGCCCACTCCCTCTGCATTTTTTCACAGTGATTTCATGTGTCTCGAACTGACTTCGGTGTCAGTGTAAACCAGTGTGGGTCCACCGGCACCAGTAGAGCTGTACTGATTTTTCAGGAGTTGTGAATCTGCCAGGCTTTGACAACTATATTGGAGGGCTGCAGACATTTTGTACCAAACAGGGTAATTTAAAAGGCTGTTACATCACTAAGCACTTTTCCCAGTAGGTACCAAACCTAGTAGATGTGGATCCAAAATTCTGCTCCCACTTGCTTCAGGTTGTCACTTAAATACTGATCCTCTTCACCATCAGAACAATCTGCTGATGTCTTAGTAGAGTTTTTGATATGGCAACCTATATACCACTCTCTGAATAAGGCTGTCAGGGAGTGAGACTCCCATTTTGGGAAGTATTTTGAGTGCTTAATAGTCGTTTCCATTTGCTTTTTCAAAAATACAAATATGACTCCCCTTCAGAAAATAAACCCCCATAAAATGGTGCTGCAAGCCCTAGGTCACAGGTCGCTAAGCTGGACAAAGAATTAGAGGTTTCCCTTAGCCCCATTTAATTCTTACAACTGCAACAGTTTAATTTAATTTGTTTATTTTTAAAGGCTTTATTAAAAATATTAACCTAATCAAAGAAGCCAAGACATTCCAGTTTCCAACTGTCCAGTCCAGGGAATGTGCCCAAATATCAAAAATGCATGGCAAGATTCAAATGGTTTATTAAACAAGAAGCAATCATATCCTAGCTTCTGTTTTAAAACATTCAGCTTCCATGTTTCTACTTTGAATTAATAACTCCCATTTTCAAGTAAGTTTGGGCTGTATTAGATCACTAATTGTCAGGTTTTGCGTCAAACTGATTTTCTCCTCCCTTTTCAACATTCACTCACTTCACTGGAATTTCAACATTATGCTTCTTCCAATTTATCTTTGGGTAGATCTGGATTGGAAATAGAATAAAGAAGTCAGAATTATAAGAACTTTAGCCTAAATTATTCCAGAAAGCATTGAGAAGCAGACAAAAGTACTTTTTGCTAGAACATGACTTATGAAAACCTGGGAAAATACTACATCAACTGGATGACCAGGGGGATCCACACTTTCATAACTTTCTTGGCAATGTTGCAATTATTAATTAAGAAAAATAAGCTATTCACGGGGCTATGGTTCTGCTACTGGAGATAAAATATTTCCATGGTTTGTGATTTGCAGGAAACCACATTGGGTGGTTGGATCAGTGCCACTGGGATGCAGTGATGCAGTGTTTTCGGGTTGCCCAGTGCCAGTGACCAGAAGGACATTGACGCTGTGCACGCCCATACAAAAGTTGTGCGTGGGGGGTGTTGTTGATAAATGTCAGCCACCACGCTGAGCCTACTGAGAGGGCGAGCTGACCTTCACCAGGTAACTCGTGCCAGCTGAAGTCATAAACAAGCCATGGTATCCTGAAGTATCATAATACCCATCCTTGGAACTCAGTGCTGCACCAGGCAGTCACAGAAAGCAGAGGAAAGGAAAATATATACCCACCGTGAATTAGTTGTGGTATTTCAGTGCTGCCCTCAGAATAAGCACAGCTACAGCTCTGTGGTTTTGCTGGACAATTTGTTTCCAGAAAAAATGGAAGAATAATTGTGGTCACCCATGGAACCATTAGATGGTACACTTAATGTTGTTGCTGTTCGTTGTGGGTGTTTTCCTTGTTCAGCCCATCATAACTTAGCAATTAATCATTCCAGCCATTTAAATGCTGCCCAAACAATGGGCTTTCTGCTGGAGGCATGAGTAATTACTGCATCTTCCCAAGCCCCTCCACGGACTGTGGCTGGAGACCTCACCAAGTGGGTCAGGGATTGGGCTGATTTGAGGCAAAATGTCCATTCTTGGGCTGATGTCTCCACTTAACCTCTGTGGTCTGTGGTATGAGAGACAGGCTCCTCTCCTGTTGCCTCTTTATAGCCTACAGTAATCCTCAGCTTAAAAATGTAAATCCAGACATGGAGGTAAAGGCAGAGACCCTGCAGGTGGAATGGAATACTTCAGGGACCACAGGGAGACCAAATGTCTTGTTGTAGGGTGGCAGCCTCACCAGGATCCGTGGGTAGACTGATGCTCACACTGGTAAACACCTTTTCCCCTGAAACTGTGTTAAGCACATAGAAAAATGTCTTTTAGAAGCTAGCTGGCTTCATAGCTCCTCTTGGGACTGTCTGCTTCAGGCAAGGTTATTGAGTCCTCTCTGTAACATTGTGAGAAGAGGTAGGCATATACCTCTCAGATCTTCACTGCAGTTATTGGAGCTTTATGAATATGTGCTATTTGTTTCTTGAATTTACAGCATCTCTCACGTTAAAGTGTGCTAAAATTCTTCCTGGCCTCCTTTAGAAAATAAAATGAGAAAGAGAAAAAAATAATAGACCAAACCCAAATGTCCTGCTACTGGTCCTGTTGAATGTGCTGGTGTTTTGGCACACCATCAGAGGAAATGTTAATAATGCCTGAAGGTGGTGCCCAAATGAGTAGCACCCAATGAGTAGGAATTTGTGTAGGCAGAACAGACTGGACCCACAGTGAGTAAACAAAAATGGACTGGGACTTGTTTCACAGTGATGAGGGTAAGACCTCAGTTTGTGCGGCTTAGCTTTCTTCCCTGCATCCTTGCAAAACAGGGCTGCTGTCCCTGCTTCTGTCCTGGGAGAGTTTCTGGCCAGTGCTCTTCCTATCAGCAGGGGCTGGCCCAAGCCACAGCTGGCTGGTGCACAGGCAGCCAACAGTGAATGTGAGGAGAGTGCCCCATGGGCAGGCCAGATCTTCTTGAGCAGGATTCTCAAGTCACTTATCACTGCAGTTGGGGGAGAATGTCCTAGCAAAATGCCCTCACTGGTGATTCCTGTGTCGCCTGCTTTTGATTCTGAAGTCCTGAAAAATGTGGGAGCAGCCCAATGGACGGGTTAAGGACTGAACTCAAGTTTGTTCTTGGATTCCTGAACAGCTTGCTGCTTGACATTAGGTAATTTTTGGAGGTGGTGGCCCTCACACTGGCCACAGGTTGTCTTTCTTGCCCATGACCTCCGTTTCATCTTCCTGGTTCTAGGCTTCTTGTGAAAGGCAACAGGCCTGGGGTTCAGAAATACCTCACAGCAGCAAAACAATTCAGTTAACAGCATTGACTGTAAAGTGCACTGATAAAGCAGAGCAGATGTTAAAGTACAAACACTGTTTCCAGATGTGTGTTGCACAACTTTTCCCAAAGCGCCTTGGAGGGCAGAATTGCTATCGATTTGGTGATGTCATGCTTACTGGAAAAAACTCCTGTAATTAGATAGGTGAGAAATATCATCAGCTATTTGCCACTTGAGCCACTGGATATCCCCTTCCATTGGTAAATAAATTACCTCCCAAACCAATCTGTAGTGAACAAGATGTCCATTTTCTTTCAGTCTCTAAACTTCTGTGCAGGAAAAATAAACCCCATTCAGGAGCACATTGTGCACACATTTGTGTAATGCATATTCTCATCTTGGCATAAGGAGTGACCTTCTTCCATGGGGTTAAGGTACAGCAAACTGAATATGTGATGAATGGCTGGGGGATATTGTTAACATGTGTGCCTGGCACATGAAAGAGAAAAGATGCAATACCTAGCTTGTATTTTCCAGTAATTTTCATCCTGCATAAAACCAAACTTTTCCTTATGTAAATGGAAAAGATAGGTTAATCCATACACTGTGGTATCTACTTTGCTGCAAAATCAAACACTGATAGTTTTCCTGTGACAGAAATAACATCAGAAGTGATAGATTCAGGTCTCATGAAATGGACTGTAACATTTGGCAACGCGTGTGCATCTTGGAATATGTGTTTCACTATGACTAAATTGTGGTGCATATAATCCTTTGAATACTCAATCTTGCACACATTCAGAAAAAAAATAAACAGCAAGTTGTTTATTGAGCAACTGTCCTTGCCCCTCAGCTCAAAGGGGGCATTGTGCTGTCCACCTGCAGATCTTATTAACTTTCCTCCTGCTTTCTCCTCTTTTGTGATGATGAAAGCTTTCCCACTTGAAAGGAAAAAAAAAGACATTTGTTTTTACATTCAGTCACAGACCTTCATATGTGGAAGCTCCAAGTAATATAGTTAAGATACAGAAGGCCTTCAATGTAAAAGAGAAATAGTCTTTAACACAGAAGAGTAATCTCAGAGAGGCTGAAGGGAAAAACGACTCACTGCCTTTGCTCCTTTGCATTTAGTTCCTATGTAAATGCATGAGACTACACGATGACACTGTGGTGCAACACTTCTTCCTCACACTGCATGGTCACATGACCTCATAACATGCTCCTTACACACAGGTATTATCCTTATGTTCATCGAGTCTGAGGTGCAGCAAGGATATATGGTCCTCATGGCTACTGATGCTTTGGTAAAGTAACTGGGTAATGATTCAGTTGTACTTTAGTACCTGTGAAGATTTAATATAACTCCTACATTTAAATGCTCCCTCTTCTTTTTCCCTCTGTTTCATAGAGGTGTAGAATGTGTTGAGTTGGAAAGGACCTCTGAAGGGCTGGAAGGGACCTTCAAAAGTTGTCTAGTCCAACCCCCCTGCAGTGAACAGGGACATCCTGCACTAGATCATGTTGCTCAAAATCTCATCAAGCCTGGCCCTGAATACCTCAAGGGATGGGGCCTCCACCACTTCTCTGGGCAACCTATTCTAGAGTCTCACCACCACTACCGCGAGGAGCTTCTTTCCAATGTTTAATCTAAACCTGCCCTGGTCAGGTTTCAAACTATTGACCCTCGTCCTACTGCTACATGCCCTGGCAAATAGTCCCTCCCAAGCTTTCCTGTAGGCCTCCTTCAGATACCAGTAGGCTGCTATGAGGTCTCCCTGCAGCCTTCTCCTCTCCCAGCTGAATGGCCCCAGCTCTCTTAGCCTGTCCTCATAGGCGAGATACTCAGTTCTCTGAGCATCTTCATGACCCTTCTGATGCTGAGGACACTAGAGCTCAGTGACTACTTTGAAAGGCTTAGAATATCTGCTTGAGGATTCTCTTGCACAAATGCACAGCCCAAGTGAATGTGTTGTTGTTCCCATTCCCATTTGATCTCGGGTTGCCACCAACACAGAGAGATACCAAAGGTTTGCTGCTGGCCTGAGAATGGTGGTTACGCTTAGCCAAGCATTGCTGTGGCAATGCAAAACTCAGTGAGTCATACAAGCTTCTTCTTAAGAAGAAGTGAAATCTTTCAAGAATCTCTGGCTCACTAAAACCCAAATTGAATGGGAAGGGCCCAGATCCAACACTCCTACCATGGCCAAGGACTACTCCATGAGCTGGATGAAACATAAGACCATGACCCATGCATCCCTCCCCTTGCCTAACCAGGCGGGGGGCCAGCAGGCCCCCC
>VZTY01023266.1:131171-243317 GCA_013400935.1 Turnix velox | reverse complement strand
AAACCATTCTATGATTCTGTTTTGATGCTGCAAAAACTACATCCAAAAAGCAATGATGAATCTCAATCTAGAACTATTTTGGAATATTTACCCCAATTTCATCTGAAAAATAATATAAATGAAACTTGTCCTTTGTACAGCTGCCATTGTACTGCCTGCATGTCCTTCTCTTGGCCAGCAGTCTGGACACAAAAAAACCCCCAGCATATGGTAACTTGAATCTTATCTACAAGATTGATACAGGATTGAAAAGGCTGATGTTCCTAGAACCCTTTTTTTTTTTTTCCATAGGTGTTAATGTTTCTGGATACGCTTTAAACAATACTTTACAGATGTGGATTGAAAGTACTCACCAGTAATGTATTGTAAACCAGGCATGCACTGCAAATTGCACAATACATCACTGCTGTTACTAAGCCCTGATAAAACAACTATTTCTGTGATAAATGTGTTATAGCTCTTTAATATGTTACTTGAGTAAATGATAAAAGCTGCAGTTAAATTTTAATAGGGCATGTTTACAAAGGCGGTTTTTAACTAATGCCAAAATATACATTCTGTAGTCTGCATTTTTATACACCCCAAGGTGGAATCTATGTTATTTTCATGGTAAACATATGGAAACTTGTTTAACTTACTATTTTTTTCCAAATAAAGTCGTTGTTTTGTTTTTTTTTCCTTTGGTGCCTTTTTGCTGAAGTTTTCAGACTGTTGGAAGAATTGGTAATGACTATTCATGACTGAACTTCTCCTCCTTTCTTTGAGACAATAAAAGGCTGGCATGCATTCACAGCTTTGCTTCAGTTAAAAACAAACAATGTGTAAAAGAATAAAAAGAAAATTTGAGCACATGGCTAGTGATCTAAATCTGATGACCTTTTTCATGGAAAAGCTATTGTTACCTGTGGAGAACTTCTAAATCTTTATGCCAAAATAAAATCGCCAAGTTCTTTTCCCTGAATACTGCAATGGGATAATATAATCTCTGGTGTGTTATTCCTGTATCTTTTTTTTTTTTTTTGGTTCCTTATACAAAAGGATACACAGAAACAATCCACAAAAGCACCTTTTCCTGGGCCTTGATCCAATGCTGTTTTCATCTCCTCTGAGGGATATCTTTCTTTGACTTCAGCTGACTGGATCAGAACTGAACTCCTAAAACCTTTGAAATCCTTTGTAGCTGTAGAAGTGAGAAGTCATTCTATGGAAGTGGGCAAGAACATTCATCCCTAATTGAATGACTGTTTAAGACCTTTTGGCTAGCACATAAAGCTCACTCAGCTGTTTCATACCTCAGTAAGGAAGCAGCACCTGCAGTAGATACATATATTAAGGAGTCTCTAACCCTATCTCAGTATCTTGACAGTCCTTATAGGGTGTGTGGAAACCTTCTCTTCTCTGCCTGGTGTTTAACCCACCATATGCATAGCTTATCATAATAGCAATAGCTTGTAGCTGGGAGAATTGGTTCATTGGAGCTACCGTTAAGTCAGAAGAAAGTGATGTCTTTCCTAAATGCCATAAAATGTTACAGCTCAGTCCTGGCTAATAATTGTGGTGATGGATGAATGTTAATATGCAGGTACAAGCACTGGGATTTATTTATAGTGTAATCCCATGTCTTGCATGTGTCACCTCTTTTGCTGGAGAGTAAGACCTGGAGAGACATCTAGTAACTGGGTTTCGCAGCTGTACTCTCTGCTCCTTTCTGATTTTGAGGGATAATCTCCTGACTCAGCACTGTATTGAGGCTTTGGAGCCACATGACCCTATGTATTTTCCAATTTTTCCTGTTTGTGGTGTCAGAACTGACTGTGGGATGTAACAGACCTCCAGAGCCAGCCACAGTTACAAGGAGTCTATCCAGCCCCTTCCCTTTCTCCAGCTGTGAACTGCACTTGTAGGCACGTGCTTTCCTCCACACATGGGCATGGTCCAAGTGCAGGTAGCACCACAACTCATGCATGCTATTAAACAAGTATGTGCCTGCTCATAGGGTTGAGGCCAAAAATCAGACCATACTGGCTTTGCAAGGGGCAAATTTGACCAGTGGCCTTACCAACCCAATGACATCACATTTGCTTGACCTACCATGAGTAATGTAATTACAGCCTGGGATGAGCAAGAGAAATTACAAGGTAGTGACGAGAGGGAAAAATTAACTTTGGAGGCAGGTGCAGCAGGAGTGAAGTCCAGAGAACTGGAGAGATGGTTGCAAGTGGTGATTTTTTGGGAAGAGGAGCAAAACATCTCAGGTCTATTTTGTTTCACTTAGCATCAGCAGTCACTGAGCATGGGGAGAAACAGATACCTCTGGGGACCTGGGAATCCTACCAGTCCTAGACGACTGCCTATTGATTTTAGGGAGTCTGGGATGAGGAGACTAGGTCCTTCTTAGATGGTGAAGCAATTTGGGTGAGATAAATTACATAACATGGGGAAAAACAAAGAAGCTAGGACTAAAATCTTAATCTAGAGTTGCTTGAGCTCCATAGGTCCCCTGAACCAAAGGTACTTGAGAATGGTCTACAGAAGTACACAAGGATAATTGATCCTTAATAAAGGTCCTGTACAGGAGCTAGTAGTCTGTCAGCTCACACTAACTACATCCTGAAACCATTTGGTTCTTGTGCATGCATGTGGAAAAGCCATTGAGAGGAATCACAGAGATGTTCAAGAGGTTGAAAATTTATCAGTTTGGGATCAAGAGTGAGGAGTTATTTGTTATGGCCACAAGAGCTGACCAAATATCCTCCTTCATCACTGAGGAGCATGGGCTGTCACACATGTTGCATTATTCTTGCATCTGTGACATCATCATTTCAGCTAATTCCGTACTCACTAGGGCAGAATTCCCCAGTGCTCCCTTTTTGGATGGAAGGGGGACTACTGGAGTCATTATTAAGTAGGCAGGTCCCAAAAGGCAAGTAAACCCCCTGGACCATTCTCCCCTGCCCCACCACCAGAAGACAGGTACTTTTAAGAACTATTGGCCAGTTACATTAACTTTATGTGGGCCTGGGATTAACCTGGATGGAGAAGAGTTCAGCAGTTGTGTCCACACTGGGGAAAGTATGTAAAATAAGATGAGGATTCAGGCACAAATCACTGTTATTACTGCATCTATTGAATATGTGGCAGTATTTCAGAATACATGGACGGAAAAACCCAGGAGATTGTTATACATGCTTGTGAATTGACTTTTCTTCATAAATATGTAAACAATGCTCTGGTAACCAGGGATAGGTTTGAAGTTGTGGAACCCACAACTGAACTCATGTAAATACTGCTATTTCAAAGGATTGCATTTTTAGAACTGTCTGCTTCACTCGGCCTGACAAACCATAGCATCAAGTTCTGTAAGAACTGAGCTGAAGGTATTTACCTGTCTGTGTATCTCTAAGAATACATAAACAAAGCAAGCTGTCCCACAGAGCCTGAAAGCCACGGGCCAGGAGTCACTGTGAGTGACCTTGGTGTAACTCCAGGATGCCTCCATTTGCAAAGATGATATCACACAAGTGGGATGGTTTGGTGCAACTCCCACTGGTTAGTTCTTCATTAGAAGCCATTACACACCTGATAAAAACAACTTATACTGCCTGTAGCAGGATGTGGCCTCAAGTGTCACTGTGTGAGGCAGGTTACTGTATGGACAGCCCTGTGTAGTGGAAGTTTTGTAGACACGTGCTCTGACAAAATGTTGCAACTTCTATCCACCCATTACTCATAGGTAGCACTACTGGGATGTCAAAAGTGATGAAGCCACACTACTGCTTCACATGTTGAAAGGGATGTTGTGATGAGCAACACAATATTTAGTATGTAAATGTCTGGGGAAGAGAGAATGGCCGAACCAAAGCTGTATGCATTGTCTCAAGAAGATGCTTGTCCTGGAAGTAAGAGTAGTGTGAAATTGGAACAGCTATAGGGGCACTGTATCAGCTTCCAAGGGCCCAAGTGGAGGCTCAGGACACCATTGTGTTAGTGGCAAGGCAGGCATGGATGAGTATGAGATTAGCTGGTATAAGTTTTTTCAGCTATTGTGAAATGTGTGAACCTGGGGGCTGGTGCCTGAACTCAGATAACACAGTCAGAAAGGCAAGACTTAGAGATGAAATTTTTGCTAAATGTTGCCTATACTTTTCTCTCTGAGTAAACAAGTGAGCCTTGTGGTATTTTGAAGACTACTGAGGTGGCAACAATGAAGATCTGTCCCTCTAATCTCTAAAATGTACCTGTGGCACTCTCAAAGGTAAACCACTGGTCAGATTCCCAGAATCAAGCTGTGAGAAATGTTGCCATCAGACTCCTATCAGATGTCAGTCTTTTGGTGGACAGAGGACACATCAAAACCATGCAATGAAGATACCTGATCAAGGCAGGGTTCTTCAGTATACTTCCACTGTTGTTTATTGAATTTGCAGTCCCAGGAATGTGTCCTGAAATTACAGAGTAGATATTGATTTAATCAGAGTTGAGGCTGGACTTTGCATATTTCTGCACTCCCTTGGAATGCGATACCTATGTGACAACTTTAGTCAAAAAATGTCTCCACAGGTGCCAGCCACTCATGCTTTTTTGCTCTGGAGAGTCTCAGGTTAGTTTTTGCTGTGTTGGTTAGGATGCCAGGTACAACATAAACACTTGTGACTTCTCTTGGGTCTTTCAAAACTGTATTTCTTTTTCTTTTTTTCTTTCTCTGAAATGCTCAGCTCCCAGTTATAAAAAGAAATTTCATGTGTGTGTGTGTGTGTGTGCATGTGTCTGTGGGGGGTGAAGTTGGGTTATATGCACAGTAAAATTTCTGGTCTCCGTGAGGTCAGAGTGAAATGGGAAGTGCACATTCAGAAGGCCAGAAAAACAGAAGGCAAATAAAAGGAACATTGTGCTAACATGAAAATTAAAAGGTTCTTGAAATAAAATAATATTTTGATTTTGGAGCTTTCCAGTACATAGGTTTTTCTTGTAAGCTTGCAATTGACCATAATGGCCTTGTCTAATGTAAAATTGAGCGATATAAGCCTTTTCCAGTTGTTTTTCCTTTTGAGTGACGAGAAGCAGTTTCCAGTAAATGAGCAGCAATCAGCTGCTGAATCATCGCTGTTGAGCTGAGGTTTCAAAATCAGAGCCAGACTATTGTGTGAGGGCTGTTGGCACCGTGTTTCTCTTCTCTGGCTGATGGAGCCAACCTTGGGCTCACCTTACCCAGGCACATGGTTTCCTTGGCTTCAGGGTTGCTCTGGCAAGTGAAGGCTGCCAGAGCCAGCTCAGGAGGCAAAAAATAAAGGACCTGTAAGTATTTGTCAGCCTGTTTGGTGAGGCAGTTCAGCTAACGTTCCCCCCATTTGGCAGCCTTTCCTTCCATATGCTGAAAATATTTACTCTAAAAAGAGAACTTCAGGCTGTATTTGATGCCTGCTGGCTCTGCAGCCAAAAAAACAGACCTTGATTTCAGTTGTGTGTTCCTAAAATGTGCAAATATGTGACTAACAGAAATAATAATTCCTAAAACAGAAACATGGGCATTCAAGCCTTTTCCTTTAGGCTCACCTGTTTTTAGATTAGAAGGAGGATTCAACCAGCTGGACTTTAGATATTTACACTGCATCTCCAGCTCAAGTACTCCTTTAGACCCACTCCAGAGGCAATGGAAGAAGACAATATCCTTCTGGAGCAAGATTCACCCCATCCTATTGTGAACACCTAAAACAGAGAGGAGGTTATCTCCCCAATGACTCACATTTGGTCTAAAGTTTTTGGACACAGGGAAACAAGTCAATCTGGAGTCATCATTCCACCTACCTTGCCTGGGTGGGAGATGTGGAAGCCACAAGCCTATGTGCAGTGTCTCTCTGAAGACCAAAGGAATGACAGCATAGTTACCTAGCTCTGTTCAGAGGACCTAGGCATGCCCCTGCTTTGCCTTTATCTCCTGCACTTCTTGCCAGCACTGTCACTAGACTGCTTGCTCAGCAGCTGCTCAGTCATGGTTTTGTGGCTGTGGGCTTTTCCAGTAGACTTCTGACAGCCTACAGAAAGCAGGGATTAGTGTTGTGTGCTTATTTTGATGGATTGGTCACACAACTTGTACCAGAAGCAGTAAATAAATGCCTGGGAAATGGCATCAAAAAGTGTCTGCCAATGATCACTACTCAAGCTTAGTTGGGGGGGTAATATTTTACTAAGTCCAGGATCTACCTCTTCCCATTAAAAGATAATTTTATTATAGCAACAATGCATTTTTATGAAAATTCCTTATTATTTAATTTGGTCAGCAGGGAGAACTTTGTACCTGCTATCAGAAAGACCAGATTTCCTGGCCTTTTTTTATTAGTTGGATTTTTATTTGTCTTCAAGGGCTGCAGTTGGGAGGTCAGAAATGTGACTCAGGAAAAGAATTTTCCCTTAGAAAGTCCTCTTGAGTGGAATACCAGTGTGTGTTTGTTTATTCGTTACAATGACTCGGTATCTTTACTCAAGCAGAGTTAAAAGTTAGGTTTTGTAAGTTGTTATCCACCCACAGAACCAGCACGATTGGTTTAGATTCAGATCATGGCATGTTGTACACACCTGTGACTAAGCAGCAGCTGGATTTCTGGAGTAATTTTCCTATGCATCTCCTCAAGAAGACTGAATAAACAAGAAGGTAAATGATAAAAAATAAACAGACACTAAGTTACTTCCAATTGTTTGAATTCCTTGAGGTTTCGCCAGAACATAAAAATAAAGAGGAAAGTTGCAGTAGTCCAAGTTTAAAATGTTGAGATTAGAATAGGGATTTCCAGTTGTGATAGCAAGAAAGTACGAAGTAACAATATTGCCAATAAAATACTGTGGACTGTGGGCCTAAAATGTCAGGGAATGTAGAAAGGAAAATTATATGAGTGTGGATGACTCCAAAACATAAGGCTTAAGCAGAAATTAGGGGGAGAGATTGCATATGACACAAGGTGTATGAGAGAAGAGCAATAAGGTTGCTTTGGCTACAGGACAATGGGTCAGTCAGCATGGGAGGGTTGTGCAAGATATAAAATGTCTAACAGATGGCAATGATAGGAGAAACACATCAGTACCAGAATTTGCTGCTGTGACTGAAGGAAAAAGGAGCTCAACTGGCTCAGTCATAGAACTGTCTAGGTTGGAAGGTACCCTTAAGATCATCAAGTTCAGCTATCAACCTGCCCAAAGCACAAAGCATGTCCTTGCTGTCATGAACTGCGATTTTGATAACTTATCCCTGGAAAATTTTTTATGGTGTGAATCAGTGTGTTTTTCAAGCTCACCTGTTTAGCATACAGTAAAAGCTGGCAAACTTCAGACAGACAAATTTGAAACCACTGTGTCATTTGTCAGAAGTGAGGTATAGGCATAGGGATAAGACATGGTTGACAGAAGTTCAGTGGGACTTATGTCTCAGAAGAAAATATTAAGACTTTTTCCCGATTTCAGAAAGTTTGAATTAATTTACTATGGAAAACATCATCCAAAACCTCCAAACCAATTGCAACCCATAGGGACTGGCAATATTGTGGTAGAGGTTAGAGCTAGCGAGATGTCAGCTGTACCAGTGTTGGTGTCCTTTGTACATGGGACATGATGTCAATAGGAAAGGGAGGTGAAGCTATTAGATTGTGGGAAGAATGGGTTATTGAACTACGTGGGGAGCTAAAACATGTGCTAGAGATGACCTCTGCCTTCAGCAATGCCTCTAGAACCAAATGTGTGTGTTTAGACAGATGTGACACCATGTACGCTGAGAGGGAAAAATACATATCTGTCAGGGGTGTTGTATGCAATTTCTATGAATTGCAGTAGCAGCCTTACTCATGAAACATCATTTACAGGGATGAACAGAGCAATCTTAATGAGCAAAAAGGACAGCAGGCAGTTCACCACGCCCTCGGAGGCATGTGGTTGCCTTGCTTCACAGGGGAGGAGCATCTCCTGGGATTACAGTTTCCATTTCAGTGGCACGAGATCCATACTTAGTGGAAAAGGGTTGTGGGTTTGGCATGAAAGAGCCTTGTGCTAATGTGGTAAGAAAAGCAGCTGTGTGTCTCTGGAGGGGGTGTGTGCTGACCTCTCCCTTGTTGCAGCAGATAGACAGTGTGGGCTGGGAGGTCTGGTACTCAGGGCGTGCTATCATAGAATCATAAAATCAGTTGAGTTGGGAGGCTTCTTCAAAGGTCACCTACTCCAACCCCCTTGCAGTGAGCAGGGACATCTTGCACTAGATCAGGTTGCTCATCATGTAGGGCTGGAAGGCACCTCTGGGGTCTCCTGGTCAACCTCCACCCTTCCCACCTGGAGTAGGGCCCCATGGTGTAAACACGGGGTCAAAATAATCTGCAGACACTGCTTGTAGCAGAGTTGGGGATAAACCCTGTGATTCTGACTGTATTCAGCCGATCCTTTTGCACTAGCATTTAAGAAACCAGAAATCCAGGTGGGGACCTCTTCAGCAGTGCCTGTGGGGCATGGGACATCCCCTCTCGAAAGGGTCCATCGCCAGCCAGTAGTGCTGATTGCCCAACTCCTGCCACCACCATTAGCAAATCTGTGACCAGCACCCACCTCTGGCTGGTTCACCCGGGTTCATTGCCACCTTGTCTGCCCTTTATCTGTCCCCTTTGTGACTGTTGGCCTACAGGAAGGGAGCTGGATCCTCCCACCTGTCATCTCAGTCCCACCTAAGGAGCAGCCTGGGAGGGACAGGGTCTCCATGTGCCATCTGGTTTCGTTATATCAGGCTGGTCTCTGTGTGAGGTCCTCAGCAGCCGTCAGCCAGCCCCAGAAATCTGTGGCAGTCAGCTTGAAATAGGGGAGTTTTATTTGAACATTTTTGTTCTCCAAGCCTTTGGATAAGCCCAGGCCAGATCGCCTCTGCAGCAGCTGGAGAAATACATTTATTTTTGTTTTCCCCGTGCTTTCATTTTGTTTTGAACAAAATTTTGTTTTCTTCTGCCTCCCCATAGTTCTAAGACCTAGGGCTAGAATGGGCCTGTAGCTGTTATGAGTCTGGGAACACACGATAAGATCAAGCTGTAAAAAATAAAGGGAATTCCAGATAATTTTCCACTCTGAGTGCTGCAGAGCTCCTTCTAAGCCTTGTTTGTAAAATATGGTCTCCCTTGTCACCACAGAAATTCAGATGCATTTCCCCACTCATCTGGCAAACACTGTTTACATCTTCCAATGTTTTGAAAGGAATGACAATTAAAAAGCTATTTATGTTCCTAAGTAAATTTTTTAAAGCTATGTCATAACGTATTTGTTGTATCAGCATCATCTGCTTAGCCCAGATTTTGGAATAGCATTTTCTGGGAGTTTATTTTGAAAGATGTGGCAGTATCATCCAGCTGCAAGGAAGACTTTTCCTCCCCAGTGTGGTGGCAGCAAGCTGAGTATCTCTTCTTCATTAAATCATAGAATCATAGAATAGTTTGGGTTGGAAAGGACCTTAAAGATCATCAAGTTCCAACCCCCCTGCCTTAGGGAGGGACACTTCCCACTAGATCAGGCTGCTCAGTGCCTTGTCTGGCCTGGCCTTAAACATCTCCAGAGAGGGGGCACCCACAACCTCTCTGAGCAACCTGTTTCAGTGTTTCTCTACCCTCACCGTAAGGAATACCTTTATCTGATCTTCCCACACTTGCAAATGGCTTGAGTGCCTTCTCAGACCTATCTGAATGGCTCTTGGGTGGAGCCCTGGTAGGAAGAGAGAACTTCCTCCCCGTTGCAGATGTCTAAAATACATACTCTTTGAAATTTAAAGGCTCTAATTACTTTTTAGGAGATGTGCAGGCATGAGCACTCCTGGTCATGGCACAGGGGTGGAGGAGAGCCATCAGTGCTTCAGCAGGGACATCTCACTGGACCATATAAAGGTCCAAGACTTCAGGAAAAGAAGAGAACCACATTGTTTCATAGGAAAACAGTGGAAATCACCTGGAAAGTGCAATGCAATTTCCCTTTGAAATTTATTCACCAGGTAGAAGGCCATAGTGATGTGGTGGCTGCAGTATTGCAGTATTGGTGCTGCACCATCCAAGCCAAAGGGAATGGTATGGGTCTTCTGTTTTTCTACTCACTCTAGCTGTGAACAAAAGGATGACATTCAAAGCTTTCAGCAGCACATATTGATCTCCCTCTTGGCGAGCCAGGTTAAGAGTTGACATCCCCACACTTTTCCCCAACTCTGTGGTTCTCTTGATGCCCTATCAGGCAAGGCAGCACTGGGGCCTATGCCACCAAGAGGGTGTTGTATAACCTTTTTCTTCCAGATTCCCTCTCAGGTGCACATGTTTGGGAGGCAATGGAAGTCATTGTTGATGTATTTTTAATAGAAGCTCCCATTTGCCAGAATTTAGGATGTGTTAGTAAAGGCAAATGGCACTTGCAAGCTGCTCAAAGTGAGTGAATTGTGGTGAGCTTCAGGGGAGCTCTGGGCAGCCATTGGAATTCCACTAAACCTGAAGTGCAAACCCATACTTTAGGAAGGTGGACATGTGCATGCTGAGAATGGATACACAAAACAAACAAACTGAGTTTCAACAAACTGCAGCAACCCTCATGCAGCATTAATCCTAGTATGGCTCTTACACAAAAAATAAATAATAAAAAAAGGAAGACAACTCCCCACAATCCCCCAGGAAAAACAGCACAATAATTTCTCTGGAGCTTTGGCCAGGACTGTGTGGACTGGCAATAAAAATGCATGTTGGCTGCCTGTGTCCAGTGCAGGCATTGGCTACTCAGTGTTGCTCAGATGAAAGTTGTCATGCAGGAAGCTGAAAATGCCAAAAATAACTGTGTTTAGGTAAATCTTTGTATTTTCTTACAGATTTTGTGGGTGTTTTTGAAGCCTCAAGGAGATGCATACAGTCCTTCTAACCTTTGAGCTGACCTTACACCAGTCAAGATAAGAGCCATCACATCAAAAGAAGACCTAGTTCTCTGAGTTTTGTGTGGTGCTGGACACAAAATTTGCTGAGTCCATCTTTAGCGAGTCTATGAAAAATGTAAATAAGCACTCAAAACATGGAACTCTTTGTGCACAAATATTTTCAACACTCACACTGTTTTCATTCTTCCTCCCAAGTGTCCCTTCAGCCTTTCTTGTGAGTCTTTTCCAATTTCATCCAAGCTTATTTAAGGACAGATTATTTTTTCCCTTTCCCACAAAGGCCACTTGGCATTTTTTTTCTGCTAGAGGTTCACAGCATCCATTCTTAGAGTGCCAAGAGTACTCGTTAAGGCACTTGCTGGTTATGGCTTTCTAAGAAAAAAATCACTTATGCACTAAAATTAATCCTGGGAAATTTCAAACCAACAAGAACATCCTCGAGAAAGCCAAAGCATAAACAAGGGGTGAGAAAACAAACATTGCTTTGAACGCTGCCGCTTGTGAAGTTGCTTCGACAGAAGGAAATGGGCTCAGACTTTAATAGATCAAAGGAAACAAAGGACTGGCTCGGCTTCACTCGCCCTACCCGACAAGCCATATATACTCAGTAACAGCTAAAAAGACTATTTTTTTCCTCCTCTGAGTAAAAACAGTGTTTCAACCAACTATCATTTATAACCCATGGTACATGATGGATTTTGGAATCAGGGGACAGGTTCTTTGTTGCAGATTGGGGTTAACAGGTGGTTTCTTTGCATGGCAAGTTTAGTGGGACAGTGGACTGAAACTAATGCCACTTCAAACATACGTTTTAACAGAGTGCTAGGAGCGCCACAAGTGCAATTAAGGCCATGTGTGATAAAGGGACTGTATTTTCCTTAAAGGGCATTAAGTCTGAGTTTCGTGGACCATAGAGCCAGAACATCTTCCCAGATTTTTAATTTAAATGCAAAGACATGAAAATATTGGAATAGTATAACAAGCATGTAATGCAAAAGAAATGTAGATGTCACCTAAGGAAAAAATTTTCATTTAAAAATGTTGTAGGTCCTTATGCAGCGTATCTTTGGACACCTTTTCTTCTGTAATTAAAGAGCATCACCATAAAAACAAGGCTTTTTCATTTTTGTCTTGATCTGATTCAGTGCGCAGCATGGCTGGTGGTCTTAAAAGATTCAAAGCTGACCTTTAAGAGTCAAGTTCAATTGTAATATTAATTTTACAGCTAATGCAGTCAAAACACCAACTGCTGCTAAAGATGGTTGCACAAGCTTAAACTGAAGTGCTCTCTAATTTATCCAGAGTTATGCTGTATATCATGTTTTATACTGGTTATCATCAACCGCCCAGTTTGTCCAACACTTCAGATGTTATTACTTCAAGCTGCTCAGTGCCAAAATCGCCAGTTGTACTGGGTTGAGACAAGCAGTAAACTCCTGCACACTGAAGCCAATTTCATTATGAATCATGGAATTTGTGGATTACCACATGCTTACTTAAAAGAACAAATAGCTTTGCTACTACAGGAATAACAGTCTTGGTGAGATCAAAAGAAAGAAAGAAAAAAATGCCTCCAGTCATGAAGAATGCTCAAAGCAAGTGGTGGCACAAGGATTATATATTACCCATGCAAGTAGAGCAAAGCAAACTGTCATTAAGTGTTCTGAGGAAGGCAGATGAGGAGTGTTGGCACCCTGTTTTAGGCAGTGGAGCTTTGGAGGCCAGCAATTTTATTATTTTTTTAATTTTTTAAGTGGGTGATTTTGTTAAGCTCTTTACAGCGGCTAAAAGAGGATGTCAGGCTTGCCTTGGACTTCAATAAATGTGTTCGAAATTTAGGGGCAGATCTGATGATCTGGATCTTAAGGACTTAGGAGTTCAGCATTCGATATGAGCAAGATATGGCTGGAGTTCTGCTTTGGTTGATGTTTCTGAAAATCTAGATAATTAGCACAATTTACCTACCCTAACTTAGAGGTATGAGTCTTGTTTAGAACTACAAATATTGAAATCCTACATATAGTACACCCCTGTGTACACAGGAAAGAAATTGAAGGAACAGCTATTTTGATGACCTCAGGCTATATAATCTGAGGGAAGGCCCATCTGACATATTTGCAGAGGGATGGGTTCCTTTTTAAAAGACAGTACAGTGTCTCCCTTATGGGCTGCACACCTGGCTACAGGGTTAGCTCTTCCTGTCTGCACCGTCTTCTGGAGCAATGCAGAAGGTTTTTTTTTTTTTTTTCCTTTCTAGAGCCCATTGTAAAAAGTTTTTATTAGAAAAGTTGAAGAGCAAAGTAACAAACCTGATATTTTAGCCACAGGTTACTTGGAGGCATCCCTTAACTGTAGTAGGTTTCTTGTGAGCATCATGAGCTTCCTTGTTCAAGAGTTGATGGGGTCAGGAGAACTTCACCCATAGCCCTTGTGGCTCAGGGATCTGAGGACACTGCCAGCAAGGCCCTACTTCTGTCCATGTGGCCACCATTAGGCCATTTTTTCTCTAGGATTGCTCTTTGTGTTCTTCAAGGCAACAGCACTATGTAGGAACCAAAACCTACTATTTAGACCAAGGATTTTTTTCCTTCTATGCTGTGGCACATTTCCCAAGTGTTCAAGAATAGTGCAGAACAGAATAAGATAATGGTATCTTCTTTTATTTTTTTGCCAGCCTGAAGGAAGAAGGTTTTGAGATGCTTTTGAGAGTTTCTTCCTCAAGTCCAAAATTCACTGTGGCTGCAGGGAAGTTTAAAACTGAAAGAGAAGGGATTACATATTAGAATAACATTATTTACTGCAAGGGTGGTGAGACACCGGAACAGGCTGCCTAGAGAGGCTGTGGATGCCCCATTCGTGGAAATTATCAAGGCCAGGCTGGCTGGGGCTTTGAGTAGCCTGGTCTAGTGGGAGGCATCCCTGATCATGGCAGGGGTTTGGAACCAGCTGATCTTTGAGGTCTCTTCCAGCTTGAAACTGTGATTCTGTGTGCTGAGAGGGAATAAACCCCGATGATTAAGATGTGACTTCAGTCCAGTGATTTAATTTCTTTGGACTGTATGTGTAAGTCATCTCTATGGACTTTGCTGTTTCCCACCTTCATGAGGTGCCAGGAATGTAGCTGGCCACTGCTATTCCCATATGTGGAGAGACACAGTCTTTCAGGAGTTTTGAGTGGTGGACTATGCTGCACTGTTACCTGAGAGGGGGTACTGCACTGTGGGTTGTGAGATAAGAGTGTACCAGAACTACTTGGAATTTTTTGTTGTTGTTTCATGTTGTGGAGAGAGAGAGACAAACTGTCCTCATGGCCATGACACAGACAAGAAGTACCCACATATGGCAAAATAATTGGTTCTAACTAATTCCAGGTATGTGGCAGATCTGAGATACGCACCTAGCAGGAGCCACACCAGGAAGAGCTGCTGAGATAACTAAGGCATGTGGTGTGGAGCTGGGCCACACTTGACCACATCGCTGTGGTGAGCAGAGTCAGACAGCTGCAGGGAGATTTAACACCTTCCCATTCCAGTGCCTTCCTACCTGTGGTTAAAGGCTTGATGATTCCTTTACGTCTGCTTTGCTTAGCCTGGTCTTGCATTTTCACACATCTACATTTCTTGGTCAGCTGAAAATGTTATATTGCCTTTTGTGGAGAACACTTTCCTTCTACAAAGAGCAGCGAGTGTTTACATCAGCCACCTTAAGAGTGAATGAATCACAGAGATAAGTGAATGAAATGATGCAGCCCATTAGACTTAGTGAAGTCCCACGACATGTACAGGGTGTGTTAGGTCATGGTTTCACCTCCTTCAGACACAAAAGAGGCATAGACAGCCTTTCTCCTGTATACCTTGGCGAGGCCAGTGGGATCACAGTTCAGATTTCTTTGCAACAGATGTGACAGGGCATTTTTTCCTCAGACAGACCCAGCTATGCATGGCATGGGACTGCTGCAACGTAATACTTTGTGATCTGTTGGTCAATACACATAGTATGGAATGTACCAAGCAGAAGCTCAGAGGCTTTGCTAACAAGGTCTTGGCTTGTCCTTCTTCACTGCAGTGGATTTAGGGCAGAGGAGTCACCCCCATTTGGGCTGCAGCATTGCTTCAAGCCAGATAAGCTCAGCACAAGGTCTGGGGAAAAGGGGGATCAGGTCTGTGATTCTGAGCAGCTGGGCAGCCAAAGGGGGCTTGATGCTGCACTGGTTCATTGGACATCAGCTTAGGGCATGGCTATGGTTCCTTTAGTTGTATAATTATATACACAGTACTGGTGAATGTGTTGGTATGCTGGATGCAAACCCCTGTGTGGCTTACTCTCAGAATGACTGTTTCCCATCTGACCACTTCTACAGCCATTTTCTTCTCCCTCTGGACACCTCCAAGCCTGCCTGAGTCCTCCCATGCACCTTCCAATTCCCTCCATCCCAGAGTAACTTGCCCTGTCAGAGTAAGTTGCCCTGGCGGCTTTCCATACTTTTGCTTTCTAAGTGCTCATCCAGGACACTGCTTCTTGCTTGAGAAAGGCAAGTAGCTTGTGGCTGAAAGGATAAAGTTCTCTCTGTAGGTGATACGGCTCATCTGGCAGCTCTGAACTCTTGTACAATGCACACCACCTACACTACTGGGCAGCCAGCCAGGAGCGGCACCCACAAGAAGTCTGCCCCACCAGGATGAAAGAAATCAGCTTTCTGATGGCACAGGGCTTCTCCAGCTTGTGGGGTTTTGGGCTTTTTTTTTCCTTTTCTTTTTTTCCATGCTCTTTCTCTTGAAAGCAGTTAAGTTTTGCCACTAGATCTCATTCTTTCTCCCTTTTTCTCTTGCCAGAAGCATGTCTACTTCCTTCCCAACTGCATTCAAAACCTTCTCCAACTTGTAAACAAACATTGAGAAGAGATGAAACTCTAATGATAACTGTTAATGCTTGATTATAGAACATCCACCAGGCAACGTCAAAATGCCACCTCACTTTCCCAGATTCTCTCAACACCCCCATGGCCTTACCAGCATTAACCTGTGGCTATGCTGCTGCCCAAGCTGGAAGCCCCAGCCTTTGTAGTAAGAGGAGCTGTGCAGCTCAGGAATCCCCCCATCTTTTCCCAGGCCCAGCTCCTGCTTTGGAGGAGATGGGCTAGGGTAAGGAGGGTGGCCATCCCAGGCCTTCCTCTACACCTACTCCCAGACTGGAGCTTGGACCTCCCAAGAGTGTCCAGATGGAGGGTGAGGATGAAAGTTCAAAGAGGCAGTGAGCAGGCTGTATGTGACTGGCTAGAGGTAAGAGCTCAGACGGTGTTAGTGTTGTGATTCAGGCAATAAATGAGAGCTGCTCCCTAACAGACCACTGAAACCTTTGCTCTTTCAGACAGAGAAATGGAAAGCTGGCACACCTTGTGTTCCTGATCGCCCTTGGCTGTTCTGAGGACGAGGCTGTTCCCTGTCCTGAATTTACTCATGGGTCAAGTCCTTTGGTGCTGAGCCTCACTTCTGAGGCAACTCATAAAACAAACTTATGAAAGCCAGGGAGTACTGTAAAAGTCGACACACCCTTTTACCTCTGCTTTATGCATCTGTAAGTAGGTGCTGCTTCAGTAATTGCAGCCTCATAAAGAGATCTGGCTCTAGCTGCCAACTTCCATCTGTCCCTGCTACCCATGGCAGGGGGGCTTGCTGGCCTTGGTTGCTCACCCTCATGGCCTCCTTCACTACCCATGCCAACATCCCACTGGTGGAAGAGAGCTAGTCCTTGCTCAGGGGAAACAAAGAGGCTCAGCTGGGTTTGAGGAGGTTGCAGGTCCTGCAACAGGGTCAGTAAAAGGGAGACATCTCTACAATGAATGGATCTAAGTTCACCCCTCAAACCAAAAGAAAATTAGACTAGACTGCTTTGAAAAATGATCTTTGATGGTAAAGTTTATTTGGAGCAACTTTGTGATATGAATCCTCCTCATAAATGCCAGCTGGTCTCAGCCATCACCCTGGAGGGCTCAGTCACTGCTAGCATGAGAGGAAAAGACCAGGTTATTTAGTCTTCTCTGGGTGCTTTCTTTCTTGCTGAATATCTTCTTTGTGCATGATCTGTGGGTGTTATCAAAGGAGATGTTCAGTGGGCAGAAATTCCTGCCTGGGGACTTGACTAGGCAAAGATGGGTCCCAGTGGACAACTGAAGTCTTCTCTGGCTTTGTACCCTTCCATCCCACCTGCTGGCACCGACACTGGCGGTAGGAGGAGAATAACTGCAGAGTGGAGCAGCTGGAGCCAATACTGATGCTAATGCCAAACTTCTAGATGACCCCCTGGGACATGGGTACAACAAGGGAGTGGAAACCACCACCTTCAGTGCCTTGTGGGATTTGTCTTTGTCCACCCTGGCACATGGCAGTGGGTCACTGCAGCAGGTTATCACCAGGCATCTTCCTGGTAGGCTTCCTGCCTACCCTCCCCTACTGCAAGTTAAAAAGTAGTTTTGGACATTATGAAAAGCTCATAACAAGTTCTGTCAGATTTTAATGATCCTCCAGAGCTTAGTGAAGCAGATTGGCTGGCAAAGGTGCAGAATCTCTTCTTACACACACATGTAACTTCTGTAGATCTCTTTTGATTGTTTAGAGTCTCTAGGGAACACTGTTGAGAAGGGATGCTATCCTTAGGGGGCAAGAAACAAGCTCCACACAAACTTTTGCTTGCAAAGACTTGTTTCTCCATCACCGCTTTCAAGTAAGCTAAAGGCTGATGTAACTGTCAAAGGTAATTACTGGATCAGGCTTGCTTTTCCTGTAAAGACTGCGTTCACTCAAAATCAGCTTACTCTGAAAACACTTTGCAGACAATAAAAGGTTATTGGCAGCTATTAAGTCCTAAATGTTATCAGTTGTGGTGCAGGGACAGAGACATGGGAAGGGTTCAAATTCCATAACAGAGAATAGGACTGCACCCCTTTCACCTTCCCTGGGTTCATGTGGCACCTTCAGACATAAACTCTGATCAAAGTAGGGTGGGCTCCAGCCCTGCACCAGGCTGCCCTGTGGCACATCGCCTGCTAGACCTGTTTGGGTTCATTTTCCAAAAAAGCCTGTCTGGCTCCATTGCTTTCTCCATGACCTTTTCTGAAAGATGGGAACATAATCGTCAAATTTTCACAGAAAAGACAATTTTAAGGAACAGTTTTGAAGACCTTGAGGCTTTTTTCATAATTGGATGAGACCAAGACAGAAATCCCATGTGGTATAAGATAATCTTTTCTTAGCTGTAAGACTACCTACTATTGTAGAGGTGTTCATGATTTTATTTTGCACTGATTTTTCAGTCTCAGTAGTCTGAAATAGATTAGACTAGACTAGACTATTTCCATGGAAGAGAGACAATCATCTAGTCCAACTATCTGAACACTTCAGTGCTCACCAAATTTTAAAGCACATTATGAAGTCATACATTAGTAGGCATGAGGCATCAGCCCCTCTTGGAAGTCTATTCCATTGTTTGACCACTCTCATAGTTATGTCCAGTCTAAACACCACTTTGTTCATCTTTGAATAAGAGACATTTCAGGGTGGATTCATGTCTCTTCCACCAACACCAACCTTGGGGTTTCCACTCCCAAGTTATTTCAGGCTGATCCCTTTTCATGTGTGTATACTGAAGTCCTGGCATCAGTGTTCTTAGGGTGCATCCAGAATTTCATGTAGTGAATGCTGATTTTATAAAGTCTGTGGGACTGCCATTTCTTGGAGGCTTTTATGCCTTCACTTCAGAAATGTTGGAGTCTTCTTTTCAAAGTGCTCCCAGCTATTGACAGGGAGAACTCACTGAAGTTAATAAATTAATTTGTTTCTAGAAATCCTTGTGCAATTTGCATCATGAGCTAATCCTACATACTTTAGTTTATGAAAGAGGAACATGGTCAAAGCATCTTGATTTGGATTCCTAGTTTAATTTAAAATAACCATATAATGTTTTGTTTTAAATAAAAATGCTTCCAGAAAAAATATAGTCATATATAAATATAAACATTGTCTGTATACATGTATGTACGTATGTACTATACTATTTTTACTATCGGGCTATTAGGCATATTTACTATTTTGTTAAAGATTAAGTCCTTATGTTTGGTTACTCCTACAGCCTTCTGCAATGGCTAGAGGAACAAAAGTTTGATTTAAATTACTAAAAAAGAGTAGATGCTATCCCATTTGCTGTAGGACCTTGTAGGCTGGTTGCATTTCAGTGCCAAACTATGTTCTTAGCCAACACAGAAACATTTTCTTTTGGCAGTGGGCTGACTGAGACTTTGGCTTTGCTTGGAAAATTAACTGTGCAAACTCTGGCCATAAACATTCCTCTCAGCTGCTCTTCTCCCTGCAAGACAACAGGGGACTGTTTGACACTAGCACCAAATAAAAGGAAGAATTTAATTCCCTCCAAAACCTAATTTAACAAAGGAGCGACATAGACTGAATCCAGCAATTAAATATGACCAGGAATATTGCCAAGCACTGAACCAGAAGGTCCAGACCAGCCCATTTGTGTGCTGTTTAAACAGTTCGCCATCCAAAATGAGAGGTGGAAGCCACCTTTTGAGAGTGTTCCCTGAAATGCACTACCTACCAAATCGTTCTCTGAAGTGCTAGAAGCAACAGTAAATTTAGACCAAGCAGTATCTCTATATTTTACCAGCGTGATTGAGTTGCAAGGCCTTTTTATGCTTAAGTATATTAACTTTGTCATAATGTTGTTCTGGTCACTTGTGACCAGTATATGACTTAAATTTTATCTGATGGGCTGTGTATGGAGAATTTAAAACAATTTTCCAAAGCTGTTTACCCAGATTTCTTGCATTGCACTGCATGGGTGTTTGCAGGGAATCAGTACTGGACTGTTGGCAACATGGCAGTGCCATCAAATTACAGAATCCATTCATGGATTTCACTCACCCATCTGAAAATATGCAAAACACAGGGTTCACAGAGTTTGTATGAAAGATAAGTTGTTGCTAATGTATATCTTCATGAGCTGCTTTGAAGATTACTTACTGTGCTCCTGCTGCAGCACAAATACTTGGTATTTCTGGAGTGCCCTTATGAATCAACAAGTTTCTTCCAACTTCTGCAAAAAGCTCCTATTCTGTTATGTAGTCAATATGTCCCCAGAAGCTTATCTCCATGATGTATTTGTCGAATTAGAGTAAGAAGTACTGCAAAAAGTAAAGGAATGTGCCTCTCATCCAGTCCTTCATCATACTGCTGCACACTCATAACACTGGAAGTTAAAAAAAGGACCCCACTGGCTCTACATATGTCTAATATAGAAGATTTAGTGCAGACAGAAGTATGTCCTGTCTTCATCCCCATAGGGAATAAGTAACTGAAGCAAAGTTTAGCATGGGCACAGGAACAAATGCACACAAACTTGCCTTTATTGAATTTAGGCAAGAAAAAATGTGCTTCTGCTCCATCAGAGCAGTGAAATGCAAAGACAGTTTTCAGAAGGAGTACTGGGACAACTTCTTTCCAACCCTGAATAGTTTCTAAGTAGAGTTTATTATTATTTCTAAATGGTATTATTAGAAATGGTAGCAAGAGAGCATAAACTAAACAGTCTACAGACATCCAGTCATATGTTCCCACTGGCAGCCCAGAGATGAAAGGCTTGGGAATCTGTTCCTGGACTGTTTACTGGATTGCTTGGCATCAAGAGAATTCAACTGGGAACATCAGGAGTTTCACTAAATAACTTTATGGCAAGTTGCTGGAAGGACTTAGTAGACAAAAACTGCTTCAGTAAGCAAACCGTACAGTTTAATGGACATCACTTTAAAAGCAAACCAGAAGTTAACCAAAAAGCTGAATAGGACACTCTGACCGAGAACTGAACTCAACCTCATAATGGTTTGGTGTCGTATCTTAGCTAATTTCTGCAGCTAAGCTGGACACCACATTTTACCTCTAATGCACAGATCAGCTCAATTCACCATGCACTGAATGTGATAACATTTCTCCTTCCTTCTGCACTGGTCTACGAAAGTACAAAGAACTGAAATTTGGCAAAGAAATCTGCCTTTTATTCTTTAGACTTCACTGTTTTTACACATCTTTTTGGAGAAGTGAAAGATCCTTTTACTTCTAAAGCAACCATTGGTTAAAAAAATCCACACCATTTTCTCTCCAAAATCATACATTCCTAACTGTAAAGCCCTGTCACACTATGTGGAAGTGGGCACCTAGTAACATCAGTTTATTCAAATAGCATGCAGGAAAAACGAGCATTAGTTCTCACTGTTGCTCTCCCATTGCCTCCACTCCCCACAATTTGACATTTATTAATGATTTTCTTGACTAAGTAGTTCTCTTAGGTAGTCCTGGAAGCATTTCAGCTTTGTCCTCCACTATACCCATGCAAGGACTCTTGGAGGTGCTTGCAGGAGTATGGAGGGAGCTCTTTCAAAGGCAGAGGAGTTGATCCAGCTGAGCTGGACTCTGTAGCCTGATGCAAGATTTCTTTGTTCCAGAGGTCCTTTTGGGAAGCAGCTGCACAGGTAGTAATTTCTGAAAGAATTTGGAGGCTTGTAGTTTCATTTCAATGACAAAAGTTTTTGTGGTATTTTTATGACCTTGGTTTCTGATCACTGGTAGACACCTCAGATTTTCTTGGCTTCTACCTAAGCTGGCTGCACCTCACATGAGTGGTGAGTCACAGCCTAGTTTCACCTGAGGGCAAGTTTTTTTAAAAAAAGAACTGCCTTGTGTGGCTTAGGGTTTTTTTTTTTTTGTTTAGTCACCACAATGAGAGAGGAGTTCTTCCTGGCTTGTGCCAAAGAAAGCCACCATAATCCTCCACAAGCTGAACGGTGTGCCTCGTGGATGTAAAACATGGTTAGTACTTAGTATGAGGGACATATAGACAGGAAAAAGGCTTATTTCCTAAAGATTTTTTTGTATAGTTTTGTGTTTTTTCCTTTTGCCATATTTGAAGTTAGTTCAAATAATTCCTGAGAAGTAGCTTTCCTTGAGACATAACATTTATGGCTCAGCTCCTAGGCAGTTATATTGCCTGTTATTTCATAGCAAAATACTCCTATTTCACAACATCTTAACTCACAGGGCTTGAAATGATCTGTTATTTGTCTTCAGCAGCATTTCATGCAGCTTCCTCTCTCTGAACAATTCCGATCTGCACCCAAGAGAAAAGCACAGAAGTGATGCCCTCAGATAGTGGCAACAAGTTTCACTAGTGGACCTATGAAATGAGATTCAGTGCATGGGCAAATCTGTCTTTGCTTTGCTGTGTAGGAAGTGTTTGTGACTCGGTAATCTGTTTGATTTGTGAACCTTAACTGAAATGAAACAGACCATGCAATCCACAAGCTGCCTTTTTTTTTTTTAATTTCCTTGTCCTCTCAATTTTGCCTTGAGAGCACATGGCTTTGTCACTAGAAGAGCTTGTGATGTGTGTTGTGTGCTGCCCCGACAGACACATCTGTAAAAAATGCGTGTCCAAACTTTGTAACAACAGCTGATTACAATTTATTCCCTTATCACGAGGGATTTGTCAGCCTTCTGAATCCCTGGTTCACAGGGCTCTGAGAATGATGAATCACAGTGGCTATCAAGCCCCATTCAGTGACAGAGATGTTGACACACACACTCATTTTCTGAGAAAAGTTGATTTTTATGGGACATGGAATCCTATTACCTTGCTGTGTCTTTTGCACCCTTTTGTCACATGGTTTGGATTGAAAGTGCAGCACAGATAGTGATGCTGTGTGTCTTGCTGCCCTGGGCTTTGAAAACTGATGCCAGAATGAAACCAGAGAGCTCTTCTCCTGGTGTGTTGTGGCTACAGCTGGCTGCTCATCCCAGTCCAGATGGACCTGAGCAGAAGGTACATGCAACCACGCTCACCTGGGAGTGCTACCCTTGCTGTTATTTCTCCTCTTCTTCCCACTACCATAAAGAAAGATGGCTTGATCTGTGATTTAATATGTATGAGTTGTCTTTATATTGCATAAAGCTGTACAACAGTGTAGATACCCAAGTGCCTAGACAGCACCTGTGGCTCAAATCCCCTAAGCATTAAGCAACAGAGTAATTCACAGGGATGATACAGAGATGGGGAACTGGAGGAGAGGGTTTCTGCACATCATCATCCAGATTTAAGCCCTTTGGTGGCTCCACCACTCACACAACAATTGCATCCAGCCTTGAGGCTCCAGGGATACCTGCTTGCTAGGCCCATTGCTTTTTTTACATCAACATCAAGTGTTGACTTTGCCTTCCATGGGTACGGGAGTCCTGATTTGGTTTTATAACAGTTTTGCCCACATTAAATTACCAACTGTAACAAGAGTAAGACAGGCCATTTGTTTCTGAGCTGATTATGCAGCAGGTTTCTGGTCTCCACCTGTTCCTCTACATGGTGGCCAGTGTGTGGAAGATGAACTAATGCACCTGTGGTCTCACACTGGTATAGTGTGAGGAGCACTCCCATGTGCTGTGTTATAGCTGTAGTTATAATTGTGTGATAGACATCAAAAATCCAGAAATACAGTGCTGCAGGCATAGTTATGCAGCCTCAAAACTGCACCTGTTAAGGATGATACTGTCATGAAACTCAGCAGGAAACTGAAAAGTACAACCACTTCCAGAAACTAAGCTTGCCCCCTTTCTTGAAATGTTTTTATATTCAAAGTACGGAAAGAATGAGGATTAAACACTGACGTCTCTTTAAAGACACGTCAAATGATCTTGAGTAACACTGAGAGGCTGCCTGCATGTTTGGGCATTTCTTTGAATGTTTGGTTAGAATAGTTTCTAAAAGGTCTTTCCAGGCATTGCACAAACAAAGCTCCATTAAATTGCATCCCAAACTGAAGCCTCCATTTGGTGAGCAGAACAAAGTGAATTCAGAGGGATCAGAAGCTGTGATGGATAGGGGGAGAGGGCAGCAAAAGAAAGGATGAGGTGGTGTTTCTTCCTCACCTTCTATTGCATTGCTCCCTAAGTGCAAGTTCCTGTTGAAGGGTTGTAGGTTGTGTCATTGTCACCCCATAAAAGGCTTAGAGACAGTCACAGAGCCACTGAGCATTGGGAGATTTCCTGCGAAGAGAATATGGGGCCCAACTGATCACAGAGACTGAACTCAGACATATCACGTCACCTCTTGGATTTCCTTGAACTGAATTTTCCTTGAATTGATTCTCATCTGAGCCTGAGCACATCAGTTGAATAAACCCCTTCCTGTCTTGATGATGGCATTTCTAGAGATGAAAAATCTTGTACATAGCATGAAATATTGTTTCCTTTGGTTAATTCCCTTCACTATAAATTTTATTTTCTGTATCCTAGTCATATCTGGCTTTAATTTTGAGACACTGAGTTTTATTGTGTCTTCATCAGCTATACCATCATCCAGTTTACATTGCCCGTGGCTCTTATTTCTTTTTTTTAAGAAAGCTAGACTGAGTTCTTGAACTTCTTCAAAGGAAACACTTCTTGCAGTTTAAAAGTTTTGTGCATTTTTTCTGATTTGTAATCACAATTCTTCTGTAAAGTATTTCCTGGAAAGCTGGTCAGAACTGATACACTTTTCAACCATTTTAGTTTGTAGTACCAGAAGCTGTACCCACATGGTTTTACCAAGGCTGGCTATGCATGCCAGTGTAGTAGTATCTCATTGGCCCCAGATGAGGGTTTAGCTATGATCCATACTTATGGTGGTCCATACAGTACAGAACCGACTATCATCTCTTCACTGGACTTGGTCATACGTAATATTTGTGTCAGGGCTCACCAGCCCAGAAGTATTCTCCAAACCACTGACCCTTCAGACATATAACCACTGCACCTAGGGAACCCAGAGGATACCATCGTGCTTCATGGATACAAATGCTAACTGTGGCTGGGGATAAAGCAATAAGACAAGAGACGGTAGCCTTGCTGGGATGGCAGGTGATGGTATCACTGGAGAAGCTAGAACACCACAGGAGCTGGGTCCAGCTGTCTGGCTGATGGCACAGTGGAGGAAAGACATATGGTGGGACGTGAAGCAAAGTAGAAAAGAAAAGGTGTGTTTATGGGGAGTTCATCTGTGCACACAAGAATAGAGATGTGTAAGAAAGCATGTCTTCAAACTTTAGTGTTACATGGTGATGGGGGCAGGTATGGAGAGAGGAGCTGAGCTTTTAAAGTGGAGTGAGAAAAAGGCTCAGCTGCAGAAAGGCTACCAAGGACTAAGATCAAAATCTGGAGAAGACATAAAGTGTTTTCAGCTGTGAATCTGTCCTTGCCTTCATATACAAATCCAGATAATTTTCTGGGTGGAAATACTGTGTGTATTGTGATTGAAGCCATGGATAATAATTGAATTTCTGTATGATTCCTCCTGAATTTTCAAAAAGGATAACAGAAATTATAAAATACTCACAAACCTGATTTAGCATGTTCCAGATCTAAGAAGAAAAAACAATTAAAATCTTTCTGCTAGTTATGTCTTGACATTTTCTTGCAAATTGCTACACAGTTGCTTGTTTTTCTTTAAAAAAGCAAGCAGCCAAAGAACAGACTACTTCCCTAAATTAGGTTTATCAGTGTTTGTTTGTCTTTCTCCATAGAAATTCAGGCCTTGTCCAGACTCGGAGCCTGTAACGATAACTGGTACTCTATTATGAGAGATGAGAAAGATGAACACAGCTGAAGAATGGACATGCTGATGGGTCTTCTCATGTGTTGAGCCACACTGATTTGGTTTTGTTTGTGTTTTCCATCAATATGTAGGACAATCTGCATTAGAACTGCAGATAGGATGATGCAAGTAGGTGTTTTTCCCTAAGTACGTCATATAAAAATATAAGGCTTAAACAGCTTTGTACATTGGCATACACAAACACCCAATGTCCAGCCAGGGGAAAGATCTAAAATACCTTCTGGTTTTCATAAACTCTTGATTGATTCAAATGAAAGGATGATAAAGACTCTAAATTCTTGGTTTAAGACACTAGAATTAAAACTATGTTTTTGTTGTCATGCTTTTTTTGCCCTGTCCTCAAATACACTATTTACTTTCAATCAGACAAATCATTTCATACCTAAAAGATGTAATGTTCTGTTCTTAGTTCTCATTATAGGCAAAACAGGGGAGGGACTAAAATATTGAAATGAAAAAGCAGCTATTTTGAAACATAAAAATTAGTTTTTGTCCCTGAGTACTTTTCCCCCCATCTGAAACAGAGATAAGTCTGGCACAAAAATGAATTATCCCTATTAGCTTGTTCATGCACTTTTTGGCAGATGAAAATATTTTATTGAGAATGGTCTCCAGCACACAAAGCATCTTATCTGAGACTGCTAGCCAGGAATGACCATTTAGAACACTTGAGACAAATGTTTTAATGATACAACAGGTAAGAAGCAAGGGAAAGCAATCTTCAAGCCATCAAAAAACTTAAAATATTATAGCTAACTTCTGCTCGTGATGCAGTTGAATCACTAGCAATGTTTTCCATACACTGGCACATATGGTTACTCAAGAGCTCAGCACTTGTTCCTGACATGCAGGCCTGCCAGAGCCAAAATAGTAGGGACATTTACAATACAATGATGTAACCTTCGCTTGCATTTTGTAAATGTGGCCATATGTTGCAAACTTCCTTGGTTTTGAATTGTGAAGCAGCAATGTTTAGCTCATAGACTCCGTGCTGCAACACTAGAACTCTTTCCTAGCAGTTCACCCAGTATTTCGTAACTTAATGGAGAACTCTGTCTTCAGAAAGCTATCACCCATGACTTAATCTGGGTACAACTTTTGGTTCCTCTATTTATTTTTGTGAACAGAGCTGGCACTGCTGCTCTTCTTCTGCAGTGGATGAAGGCTTCATGGCCAATTCTGAAAACAAAGGGAGCCATCACTTCTTTGGACTGTCCTATCCATGGACAAACATAGAGAAAGAACAGGGTAAGGTATCCACAGGAATACCTTATGTGCCTCTTCATGCTATCTCTGTGCTCCTATGCTGGGACAAAGATGAAGGACAGAGCTGTTCCAACTTTGGATTTATCTACATGGGAAGATAAATCTGAGTTAATTGCCTTTCCTTGGCTTGGTTTATCCCATTTACTCCAGAATGCAAACCCCACTTGGCATTCTTTTCCCCTGCAGACTGCTCTGCAGAGTCCTCTAAGAGCTCTGAGAGCACGGAGCAGCTGAGGGCATTGCTTGTCCACTCTCCTCCCTTCCTGCCACTGCTGCCAGCTTGCAGGGATGGGCAAGTAGTAAACTTGGACAGAGAGCTCAGATCCAGGCAGGGAGAAGAGGGTTCTGGGTGTTTCTTGGATCATTCCACTGGAGCAGCTTGGATTAATGGCCAGGCCAAAGAAGACTGCTAAGAAGCAGCACTCCCATTTCTCTTACCACCCACACAGAGGAACAAGGCACAATAAGCATTTGGACCCACTTTCCACTTGCACTCCCAGCCCCTTCCATGCTGTCTGGAAGTGTGTAAAAAAGCCTGGTGGGAAAAGAGAAGGCAAGTGATGGCAGCTGAGGCAAGGAAAGTGTTTGCTGGGCCATAGTGCCAAGCCAGAAACCATGTTCCTCCTTTTCCCTGCTTTCTCTGAAGATTCTCTGGTTGGCTAGCTGGGGGAAAGAACACAGACTAGACTGGTAACTTAAATTGAAAGCAATAGAAGCTTTTATGAGCCATCTGAGATGCAATTGTCTGCAAAGTCTCTTTATGCTGACTGTATTTCTACACCTTTCCAGCCCTGCAGACACAGCTCCTGATCACATCTGCATCAGTATCTCAGTACCCGGCACAGCCCACCTCCACTACGTCAGGTCTCAGGCCGCTGATTAGGGCAGGACGCTCTAGCAGATGTCTGGGTCAGCATTGCCAACCTGCTGAGGAGGTGCTTTTACAGACTTCCTGTCTCAGCATGGCAAAAATTTTCTTTACACAGTTGGGTGAAGGACATTCCAGGAGATGGACAGCTACTGTCAGCATCTATTCTTGTGTGCTGTGACCCTGGGATGTGAAGGAAGAATTGAGTTTTCATGAACAAAAGACCAAGAAAAAAGACTGTCTGGGACCTCTGGTGCAACTCTATACTCAAAGCAGGGCCAGCTTAGGGGTTACACTAGATGGATAAGGAGACAAACCTGCTGGTGGTAATGAGGCATTGCTATAGAGACCTACACACTGTAGGCCCTTTGTTATACTGCAAGGTGAGAGAGAAGTACAAATAAAATTGGACAAACCCTTGATACTGTTGTGGATATCATAAGTGGCTCTTGCTGGTTCCCTGCTGCTCCACTAGCAAGAAGTCAGTCAGTCACTTCAGTGAAGAAACTGCAGAAAATCAGCTATACTTGGCCTTGTCTGAGGCAGGCTTGAGCTCTATTTCTGGGTAGTGCCTTACAGGAGGCAGAGCTGGGGGAGCTTCCACCCAACACCACCTCTGCTTCTGCAGCAGAGACTTGTGAGAGCTGCAGAATCTCACTGAGATTTCATTTCAGCTGGATCCTCTGCAAATTCCTGTCATGCAGAGGGAAATGCAGGGACAATAATTGGCATGGAGCAGCAGCTCAGCTGTGCTAATGACTGGGAATACTGTGGGAGATATTAAGGGACTACTGTTAAGGTGCTACCAATAGTTTTCAGAATAATTTTCATTCTTATTCTTCCCCTGATGTTCTGAAAATGCTGTGGGTCCTTTTAAAGCCATTCTGCCTGCTAATAGTTTATTGCTTTATTTGATAGGTTGCTTAGGGATAGCAAGGCAGCTCTTGTGTGTTTTTTCTCCTTCTCCCTTCAAATAGCAAGAACGTTTTAATATTTCTTGGAGAAAAATGGATGTAATAAAATATGAACATCTTGGGCCCAATCACACTGTGGAAAGCTCTGCTCTGCTGTGTGCTGGCTCTTCTGATTGCTGCACTCTGTGGAGAGCTGGCAGCTCTCACCAGAGCTCCAGATTCTGGTAAACATCATCTTATTTCAGCTAGTGGAAAGGTTTGCTCATTTAGAAAGGGAATACGGAGCATATATGGTCCTCTGTGGTCTCCAGTGAAGGTGTTTTTCTTGTATGTATCATTGCGCATGGCTGACCTGCATAAAGTCAATGACAATGGCCAAAATTGCCCAAGCACCAGAGTAAACACTGACAAGTGTCATTTTGGCCATAAGTGTTGGTAAACATATAAGCTATAGCAACAGCACCACTGAAAACCAGCCATATTAACCCACTGGAGGAGCGTGGTAGTCATGACTTAGCAGAAGGTATGGTGAAACCAAACAGCATTTGACTGAGTATGGGTAAGGTCTGTGCAAGGCTCCTCCAAGGCAAATAGCAGATCCCCCATTTCTGACCTGCAGAGAAATGGGGAGCATTGTACAGAGACCAGCCTTGATGGTGGATCTTGTTGCTTCTTGCTAGCAGGAGTCTCCTTCCATCACAAAGCACAAGTCATGGGACAGGCACACAGCCACAGCTGGGGATTTTAGATATTGCTTAAAAACATGTAATGAAAAATGTCCATGAGTATGAAAGAGAGAAAGAGAGATCTGTGAATTCTGGAAGGCACTGCCGGTGGAAAAGATACATCTTCGGATCCTGGCAAAGCCTCTTTTGGAGTAAATGGAATTTTCCCTGCATAAGCAACAATGCTCATATTTGTTTAAAAGAAGAAAAAAAAAATGTGAAGCCAGCAGACACAGAGTCCTGATGAGGAAGAAAAGGAGCGTTGTGCTTAGGACATTGGGGAAACTGTTTCAAAACCATTTCATCCTTATGCAGAAACTGTCCTCATCAGCTCATCAGCAGCAGCAGTCACTCAAACTGGGGCTGGCTGTGGGATGGGCATCACATGGGATGGGGAGGTTTTGGGACCTGGTCCTGACTTCAGCAAGAGGCACGGGTTCTTGGCATCTCTCAGAGGCTGGCGTGCAAGATGGGGAAAACATCCTGAACAAACAGGTCTGTTCAAAGGCATGTAGGAGGAATTATATTTCGCTTGGAATAAATTCTCTTCTTCTGCAGGGCAAGAAGTACCCTGTAAGAGTACAAAAACTCCCTGTGAATGAGAGGAAGCTAAATGGAAGAACTGCATCTGCTATATTGCTCTTTGCCTTCTGTCAGGGGAAAAAAAAAGTAAAAAAGTGGATCTAAAAAAAAAGAAAATAAGATCAATTCAAGATTCATCAGGTCAAAGAAAGGCAGTTCAAGTGGCAACAGGTTTCCTTAGCCTAAGAATCGGGCATTCATCTGAAGGAGAGAGGGATCTGTAATCTTTGCAATTAAGACTAAGTTTTACTCTGCTATCTTCTAATGAAAAGATTTTCCCCCTTTCTCACTGTTCATTCAGAGGGAGAAGGTGGGAAACAGGCACTGGAGACTCTCCTGTGGCAGAGCAATCCCACCCCAGAACTCACTGCTGAAGTGTGTAAGTTGTACATGAAGTGTAGTGGGAACTGTTGCTCCACCGCCATACTCCCTGTCTGTGTTTCACAAGATGAGCCCAACTCTGTTTTTCCAAAAAGGAAGGTCATGGTCATCAGCTTTCCAGAAGGATTACAGGTTTTAGCCGCTGTGGGTTTTTTCTATTTGCATGTACACATATCAAGGCTATGGGTAGGAGAGCAGAGTTAGCCTGCCCTGATACATGGTGGTGGTGACCTGGCACTAGCTGTTCCCAATCTGCATGCTTTCAGTTCAACTTACCCAGCCCCCTCTGGTCTCTGGATTTCCCTCTCCAGTCCAAATGTTGAAGGTTAAGTTATACATAGACAAACATGCTTTCTTTTTGCAATTTGGGTCATGGTGAAAGAAAACGGTGAACAAATAGTTTTTGGATACGGAATTGTATCAGTACTTTGACATTTGCTCTCTCAGTTTAGGTTATGATGCAAAGAATCATGGGAAACCTTCTGCATGCAGTTTGGTCCATTTTACTTGCTACTTAGAGAGAATCTGGGAATAATATTTTCCAAAGAATGTACCCTTTTGTATGTGCAGAGACTTCATTTTACTTGTAATTTTTTTCTCATTATATTTTGCTAAGGTCATCATTTATCTCTGTGTAAATGCAATTCTGTGTAGAGGCAGAAGGAAGAAAAACAACAAGATCTGATGCTTCTTCCCAAACCACAATATTATCTTAAAACTCTCTTATTCATAAATAAGAGTTATCACTTGAGAATCTTAATTTGCACAGAGAAATTTATGGCGTCATTGGCCAACCTATTCTATTTATTTTTAGTAACTTCCTGTATTGTGTGGTTCCAGACTCCACATCACATGGTGTACACTGCAAATGAGACACTAGATATCTTTCTCAAAGATCGTGCACTCTGGGCTGAATTTTTTGTTCTTCTTGCTTACAGGGATGCCTATTATACCCCTTTTAATATTTTGAGCATTCACATGTCTAGCATATGAAGCACTGCTGCAGTCACACGGCTGTGTGAAGACAGGCCATTCACCTAGTGCTCTCCTCCACACAGAGACACCAGAGAAACATGAGACACAGGATAAACTACAATGGCCAAGACCTGGTACTTTTACTATGTCAAAATTTGGACCATCCTTGGGGAGTGCATTAAAAACTCTTCCTAGTCTTATGAGAATGTAAATTAGTTTTGTTTTTAATTCTTGCTTTCTTTTCAATTACAGGAGGATGTTTCAGCAAAAATACAAGATGTTCCAGTGTCTGATTGACATTTGCAGAGTACTATAGTTACTGAACTCACTTGATTGCAGATGCTGTGTTTCTATATTGCACAGGTGCTGTTGATCTTGTTCATTGCCAGATGTGGTCCTGCATCCAGAGTACTGTTACAGCCTACTCATGGAGACGCAAAGACCAAAAGAGATTCAGCAATACTCCACCTCAGAGTTGCTTGTTGCATGCATGAGATTAAATTAATGAGTTTTATATTGTCACCACAGAAACCTGTGGAAGATCTGGGAAGTGAAAACAGAAGAAGGGCTGAATCCTGCAGCACCCTTCTTGGTCCTTAGCATTCGGCAGCCACCTTGACTCTGACCAGGGCCAGAAATCCCAAGCTGATAAGAGGATAGTGAAACCTCAAGGTCTGCGGATGATACTAAGTAGTTCGAGTAGTGCTGGTGAGAACCACTATGAGGATCTCACAACATGGTGAAAGTTATCAAAAAGGTGTCAGATGAGCATCAATGTAGATTAATTTAAAGTAATACATCCAAGGAAAGAATACCCAGAGAGCATGTGATGCTAAAACTTGGAAGTGATAGTTTCCCAGAAATGAAACTCAGAGTCATCCCTGACAGCTCCCTGGAATCATCAGCTCAATGTGTAGTGACTGAAAAAAAAAATCACCAAAACAGCAAGGTATCATAAAGAAGGATACTGTGAAGACAGCTTTGTTTTGCTGCTGAGCGAAACATCGGTGTGCCCTTAGCTCAGACACAGAATGAAGTACTGGTCTCTAGTGCTTGGGGACAAGTAAGTGGCCAAGGGGCCTGCTTAGAGGTCAGAAAAGGCAAGAAATTAAGTCAGTAGTAAAAGAAATGGCCAGGCTGTCCCCTTCAAAGAGCAAAACAGTGGGGGCAGTATTCAGTGACCACATGGGAAATAAGCCAGCAGAGTGGCCAGGTTTACTCAGTTCTCCCAGTGATGGAGGTACAAGACTGGGGAAAGTACCATCATCTGCCCCATTTCTCACATTCATAATTGTACCTGATGGTAGCGAGCAGTTAAGGTCTGAGACAGTGAAAGACTAGGGTGCACCAGACAGGTAATTTCCAGAATAGCTCTCTGGACATTGAGAGCTTGTAGCTCACAGCTTTCCCAACCTGGAGGTGGTGTTTTACTTAGAAGCAAAGAAGGCTTTGGAGTCCAACTTTGTTATTGGAGGTGACATGCCAACCATGGGTAGGTGCCAGCTGCAAGACTTAATTTTGACTGCTGTCTCATGAGGAAAGCTGGCAGCTGAAAGGGCTGGGAGGCACGTCCTGAAAAAGGTGAAGAATTTAGCCAGACTGCTTTCAACAGCCTCTTTGATGCTGGGTGGCTGAGAAAACAGAATGGTGTTTTTTGTGCAATGAAATATCCTTTAATAATTGTCTTCTAGATAAGATTGACTTACAGCTTTGACTACTCCATTGACTTGATTTAGGTTTTGCTTTTGGAAGACACACTAACATGGGCTGTGTGTATTTGGATTCTCCACTGCTTCTGCTTATCATGAATTTTTCTCCCAAGGAAGGCAAACAACCAGCTTTCCTCAAGTCTCCAAGCTGAAGCCAACACTGACTATGCACTTAAGAGCCACTAAGCTTTTGGCCTAAATGAAGAAACATTTCTGTATTCAGGGAAAACAAATTGAAAATGAAACTAGTACAGCTTGAAATGATGATAAGAGTTCTGCAGCCATAAAATGAGAAAGACACACAGAATAAAAGAAACCATTAATTGCTGATAGCTCATATACTATTTCCTGAGATTAAAGTATCTCCCCTTGTTAGGAGCACAGCTCAAGCGCAGGTCATTGAAGCTGGTAAAATGTAGCACTAACTTTTTCAGACTGCTCACTGAAGCCCAGAAAAGCTTGTTGATTTATTGTGTTTTCTTAATGACAAGTTCTGGCTCAGCATAGTGGATCACAGTTCTCTTTATGCCCACTCACCCTACTCATTATCAGTGTGAGACCACTGCTATGGAACAGCATCCACTGAGATTCACCTAGGCCTGCAGCAGCAGCTGATTTGAGGAGAGGAAGGATGTGGGAGGCTTCTTTTCCTTCAAAGAGATGATGAGGGGAAGTGTGGGTTAGACAAGAGGACAGTGAGGTGGATTGAGCACTGTATAAATGGCAGAGCTCAGAGGATTGTGATCAGTGTCACAGAGTTTACACAGAGCCCTGTAACCAGCAGTGTTCCCCAAGGGTCATTACTGGGTGCAGTCTTGTTCAATATATTCATCAGTGACCTAGATGAGGGAACAAAGTGTCTCAGCAAGTTTGCGAATGATACGAAACTGAGAAGGGTGGGTGGATGCACCAGAAGGCTGTGGTTCCATTCAGTGAGACCTGAATAGGCTAGAGACTTGAGCAGAGAGGAAGCTAGAGAAATTCAACAAGGGCAACTCTAACCTTGAGATGAACAACTCCATGCACCAATACAGGTTAGGAATTAATTTGCTGGAGAGCAGCTTTGCAGGGATACACCAGAGAGTCTTGGTGGAGAACAAGTTGACTATGAGGCACCAATGTGCCCTTGCTGCCTAGAAGGTCAGTGGTGTCCTGGGGTACATTAGAAAAAGTGTAGACAGCAGGTCAAGAGATGTCATCCTCCCCATGTACTCTGCCCTGGTGAGGCCACATCTGGAGACTGTGTACAGTTCTGGGTGCCCCAGTTCAAGAAAGGCAGGGAGCAGAACTTCTAGAGCCTAGAGAGTCCTACCAAGGGCTATGAAGATGATCAAGGTAATAGAGTACCTTTATTATGAGGAAAGGCTGCAACACCTGGATGTCTTTAGCCTAGGGGGATCTCGTAGATGCTTGTAATTATCTGAAGGGCCATTGTCAATAGGATGGGGCTAGACTCTTCTCAGGGGTGCCTAGTGACAGGACAAGGGGCCATGGCACAAGCAGGAACATAGGAAATTCCACCTCAACAGGACAAGAGGAAGAAACTTCTTTGAGGGTGATGGAGCACTGAACAAGCTACCCTTGGAGAAGCCTCCGAGAGGCTAAAGTCTCCTTCTCTGGAGATATTAAAGATCCACCTGGATGTGGTCCTGTCAAGCTGCCCTAGGTGCACCTACTTTAGCAGGAGTGTTGGACTAGATTTTCTGATCTCTACAATTCTGTGATTTCTGTGATTATATAAAATGTAAGACTCATGGACAGTGTCTGCAAGCATTTAGAGAAGATTAAGGCCATGGTGTAAGAGGCATGCCTGCCCTTTCACATCCCTCTATTTAGAACAAAAAACATTACTAAAAAAACCTCATCCTTTTTCTCCTATTTTTTTATCACTCTGCCAAAACCAAGGGAAATGAAAGCAACAACAGAAGCAACATGAAGACATGGAAACTGTTTGTTGGGAAGAAAGATCAAGAAGCCTAGAAGAGACCTTTTTTTTTTGTTTTTAGATAATAGCTACATTTTTCTGCTTTAAAACTATGTACTTAAGAACAAATGCTCCTACATTTCCTGGTTATCTGTAAGTTGGAAGGACAGAGATGATGGTGAGCTGAAGATAGGAGAGTAGCCTTCCCTTACACACAACAAGACTGGGAACAGTTCAAGCATAAGTAACCTTAACATGCCTTGGTTCTTCATGTATTCATCCATCACTTTAGACAGCGATTCATAACACCAGTGCAGAACTGGTCTGTTTCTCATGGAGGCATTAATTTCACTTTGTACCTAAACACAGGTTGGTTACATACATGTAAGCTTGGTAGATCACCAGTTTATGTATGGACCATGTCACAATTTTCCCTGACAAACTCCTTCCCCCACAACTTAAACTGGTTTGGGGTTTAGCGTTTGTGATTTTTTTAAAATTTGGTTTTAATCCTGTAGAGCGTGGGGGGATGATGGACAAAGGCCAAAGCAACACGTAAACAAAGGAACTCCTCTGAAACTTTTCAAATTAAAAAAAGCACACATTTTCTTGTTCAAGAGGTTTTAATAGACTCTTATTTTAAAACCTCTCACATTGTACAACACATTTAAATGTACATCAAGCTCAGATAAAAAATAAAGCTTTCTTACAAAGTACATTTTTCCAGTGAACTTTTTTTTTATGCAGTAAAAATAGCTGCTACATAAATCCCTCCTGATCTTTGAAAAGGAGTCACAGTTATTTCCAAAAATAGAATTAATATTTTAATCATACAGGATAAACTGCAAGAAGAAGAGACAAGTCAACTGAAAAAATAAGGCTTGTATATAAACTGTTTTTTGAAAGAACATGCATAGAGGTTGAAAAACATATGCCATTTATAAAGGATATTTTCATCCATATTAATATTTTCATCTTCAGTTACAGAAAAAACCACAAACAGGCCCTTTATGTCCCAGAATATAACACTAGTTTCTTGTAAAAATGCCAGAATGCACCAAGAATTGCCAGCTTCAATCTTGGCAAAATACTGAACCAGCCCTCCCTCCCTGTCCCCCCCCTTTTGTATCATAGGCATACCAGACGCATGCACACCGAGTATTTATGTTGTCTCCCAGGCCAGTTTTTGCAGAAGGTTGTATATCCTAGACAAACGTTAAAAAAACTCCCCATTTAACAAGTTTACATATGTCCTATTTCAAAACACACATACAATTAGTTTAATTTACACTATACAACATCTGTTAAATAGGAACATTACAAAGTTTCAAAAAGAATCACAGAATATATACAAACTGAATTTTGAAATGGTATGATTTTCCTTCCCTTCTTTAAAAGGGTCCTTATTTTTGTTAACGGTTGCTACATTCGGTTTTGGAAATTGAGTGTTTATGTACCTATGCAGCACATTTCTGGAATAACAATACTAAAACCTGCTTTCAAACAAGACAAATACCGATTCTCCTGACTGCCCATCTAAAATAAATTAGATTTTTTATGTTTAAATAAATTGTGCGATACAAGACGTAAGTACGGATGATGGTATTTTACAATATCTCAGCAATAGTTCTGCTGTGTCACTGGTGCCTCAGCCAACCTTTGGTTTTAAAATCAACCCATGATTAAACGGCAGCATAAGTAGACAGAATGCTTTATATGGCAGTTCAGGTAGTGGAAAATGCTTAACCCCACAGCATTTCCATGTCTCCATGGAAGAGCTTAGGTCTGTACTGGCTTCCTTGCCACCCAAGTGCCTGACATGGCAACACCCGAAGCCACTGATGAAATAAGGCCACTTCCTTCCACACTCTCCCTGGTTACAATAAGAAAAAAAAGTCAGTTAAGGTCCTTATTTCCAAACAGTTGCATCCCGTCTGAACAGCCAGAAGAACTGAAGAAGCAGACGGTTCCCAGGCACAGTCTCAATCTTGTAAGCTTGGTCCCAGCAGCACTGAGCTGCTGCGCTCAGTCCTCTGTGTCGGGCTGTACCCCCAACATGGCGTGCAGCTCCTCCGCCGTGTACCCCAGTAGGTTCTGCAGGTCGCAGACAAAGCGATACACGTAGCGTTTCCCTGAGGTCTTGTGGATGATGTTCTTGTCATAGTAGTAGCGTAGGCCCCGGCTGAGCTTCTCGTAGTTCATTTTTGGCTTGTTTTTCCTCCTCCCCCACCTCCGTGCCACCTGCCAGTCCAGAATGAAAGGAAAATGCAAAAGGTTTACTGAAGTTACATTCTTCTAGTTGGTGGCTGATAAGCATGGCTATTGAAGTGCTTCCTCAGCAAGAGCATTTTATTTGCTTTGGATGTCTCAAACTCTGTTAAGACGACAACTGATGACTAACCAACCCCCTCAGCTGAATATACTCAAATATTTATCAGCAGGAGAAACTGGCTGGTAACAAGTATCAGTGGAAAGGACACCTATTCATAGTGGACAGGTCAAATTGTGTTTAGGGAGTTAACAAACTTAGGGAAAAATACAGTCTCTTCTCTCAAGATGACAGCATTTAAGCATTAATTTTCTACTGAGCACAATGAGACTGCTCTTTAAATGGAAAATGGAACATAAAGTTCCTTCAGTTCATTACTTTCTCCCCTCTTCTTCTTGTGGGAGTTTTTGTGGGTTTTTTTTAGGTTTTGTTTGCCTTTAGTAAGAGCTTAAGTAGACTTTATATCATATATCTCTAAATTACTGTATTGAGAGACAAGTATCTGAAAATTAATGAAAAAGCATTTTTTTAATGAAGAAAGCCGTAAACTCCCAAAATGGTTTAAAAGCAGCACTACCATATATACTGTATCTAAAAAGGAGTACATTCTCCCCACAATCTTAGGCATCTTGGATTCAACTACATTCAGTAAGCTAATCTACAGCATTACACTGTCAAGAGAACTACCTGTAAAGTTTCCATATTCTATAAAACATGTTCTCCTAGCTACAAGCAACTGCTGGTATTCCTGAGTGGAAGATGAAAGGGGAACCTCCATAGCAATAAAAGCATTTGCAGTCAAAGATGTTTTAGTAAGTGTCAGATGGTGTTAATGTTTCATATTCAAGACTAGGCCCAGAGATGACAGACCATACTCTAAACTTCATTGTTCATCGCAATTAGCCACATACCTCATCTGGGTCAGCAAGTTTGAACTCCCATCCATCTCCAGTCCAACTAATGAATGACTGACAGGACTTGTCAGTTAGTAACTCCAGAAGAAACTGCCACAGCTGTATAGGTCCACTGCCTGTTGAAAGAGAGGGAGCGGGGAGAAGCTACAATTAATACTTATGCAAGGTCTTACCACAACAGTGTATGTGATCACACTCATATCATGGGCTAGATCTTGCAATTATGCTGATTTACTATTTAAAAAAAAAATTCATAAAGAAACCTAGTTTTTTTTCTCTGTAACACAAAACTGCTTAGCAACATGTTAAAAGTACAAGAAGTCAGCTTTTAGTGGATAAACAGGATTTGACACAAGCTGTATCTTTTTTTCCCATATATATCCCCTACCCCTCACTCCCACTTCCCATCAGCTGAATTTCAAGCTCTTAAACCTGCCCTGCAATCTCTGGCTTGGCAAAAATTCCAGTAGAAAAAAAGGACTTCAGCAAGCACCACAGTAAGGAGGTCTTAATGGACAAGCGGTGGAAACTCTCAAGTGTGGAAGATTTTGTCTAAGTCTCCCACTTCTTCAACAAGCGCATTTGCCTTTAATGTCTACTTGGTGTATCTGCCTGTTCTGGTTTTAGATGAATAATACTATGAGACTTTCTTTAATGTAATTTAAAATTGAAACTCTTCATGGGTAGTTGTAAGGCATACTTTACAACTTTATTACCATTTTTGTCAACATCTGTATCACCATATTATAGACTTACAGGGAATATTGACATTACATAAGAAGAGGAGCGACCATTTTGCTTCACCACTTACCAGTAAAGCCAGCTAATATTGCTGCTGGTATAACTGGTTTCCCTTGCTCTACAGGATCACTTCGTTCTTGAATATAGTCTTTGAAAGACATTGTAGGTTTGCTCAGGCACAAGGACTGGCTACAGTCATCTTCAAAACTCTCATATGATGGCACACGCTGTAAATCCACTAGTGAAGACTGGCTGTTCCAGGACTGTAGCATCGAATCCGAGCCTTCATAACTTTCTGCACCACTATCGCTGGATTCATGTTCTCTAAGTTTACCTTCATAGAAGAAAAAACAAGAAATAGTTGATTGCTTTTTTCCCCTTCCCCCACTCAATTTATCTTGCTTGTATACATAAACTACACAAACCAGGAAAAGACATACAGAATATGGCCTTGAACCCATGGGTATCATGCAGATAATGACTTACCAGAATTATCTATCAGCAAGTTCAGATTGCTTCTTGGGAAATCTTGATTTACTGCACAGTAGTTCACACCAATGGCATCTGCTTGAGTTTTAGGGAACAAGGAAAACTCTTGTTCTGGATTGAGGAGATTTGGTCCTGTGGAAGTCTGACAGACATCAGTCAGGAGATTTGGCTTGGTATAGCCGAGAGCTTTAGAGTATCCAGCCATTTGTATACCATAGGAGTTCTGATCCACATTAACAGCTGCTGAAGACAAACATAAAAGAATTTATTAATGTTTTTCTCTGCAGTCCCTTAGACTAATACATCTCTAGCACTTCACTATGCTACAGTTGTGCCACTACACTAATTGTCCCATGAAAATCTGACTAAAAGAGTGATAAATGCTACAGATGTATTAGAAAGGCTACTGAAGCCCATCTAATGGGCTCCAAATGAGCTCCTGTAAATCTCCTTCTGTAATCTCCTGACCACAAATATGTCTATTGTTAGTTCTTCAAGAGAACTCCAGGGCTACAGAAAAAGCTGGAGAAGCTTAAGTGGTTTTGAGGAAGGCCCTCATCATTAAGTGGTATAATAAGGTTGAGCAGGAGATTGACTGTGGTAGAATTAATATAACACCAATCAAACAAACAATCCAAGGGAGCAAGCACTGCATCCCACACACTTTCAGACGCTCTGTTATGCTTCCACAGTCTTCAAAAAGGCCTAAACATAACACCCGCTGCTCCCTAGAGCTGCTAGCTTTTGATGCAGTTTGCTACAGGGGGGAGTGGTCATTCTGCTCAGCAGATGTAGGCTTTATCTTATCTAGAGGAAATTTGATTTTCAGAAAGCCTTTGCTCTTCAAAAGATTTCCAATATGAATTAGATTACAATTAACACAAGGAAAGAGAAGGCTATAGCAACTGAAGTCAAGTGTTCCTCTCAAGCAGTTAACTACTCTGGTGCTTCTTCTTTTGTTGCTGTTGTTTTTAAATTGCATGCGTGACCTGCTTAAAATAAACCCAAGAGATACCAAAAAGCTGAATTTCTTAAAATACTTACGTAAGGAATTATTATTATTGACCCAGGGAGAAACAGATGTGAGATGAGAATTCTCCACATATTGATCCTGTGTCTTCTCTTGGCTGTCTGGAAAGAGGAGGGGAAAATAAAAAAGGAGATTTGTTTTTATAGTCTCAAAGACCTGGTGTGTATGGTACGAGAAGCTTCTAACTTGACATTCACTAACATTCACATAGTTTAGTAACACACTACATTGCACTCTCTCAAAAAAAAAAAAAAACCACCCAAAAAAACTTAGCAAATTCCAATAGGCTTGATAATTTAGTTAACTTAAAATAATAATTTCAGTGTGCTTTGAGGTCCAAGTCCTCAATGTATGCAAGTACTGAATGTTATAGTTCAAAGCCAAGATTGCTCATGCAGCACAGCATGTAGGGTTTTAGAAATGCCATAAGTGTTCACCTAAGACATCTCCAGAAGCCTTCAACTTCTTTTCATTCATTCCCTGCATTACCTCAAAACACTAATGGACAGAAACCAAAAGCCTGTAATAAGTGAACAAGTTTTGTCCAACTCTTGGATAGCTTTTTTTTTTTAATGGGGCATCAGAGTAGCCTTATCCTGATGTCATTTATTTAATTGATTTTTCCAAACTTGACAGAAACATGAGATTTTTTTCAGTTATCTTTGTGCACAAAGGATGTACTGATAAGGCTTTTAAGTTCTGATAAGGCTTTTATTAACCAAGTTTTAATGTTCCTTTTGAATTTTCATAACCAATAAAGGCTTTTCATAGTGAAACAAGTGACAATAGTCACATTTCCTTTAAAGAGCTTTAAAACAAAAGCTCCTTCTAGCTCTGTAGTTACCTTTTATCATCTGCTCCAGGTGTTCCCACAGAATATCACCCACATAATCAGGTGCCAGTTCCAGGAAACGCTCTTTGCCAAGGCTGCACAAGTCTTGACCACTCATAAGAAACTGATGGAAGTTCACATTTGCCAAGCTAAATTCATTGGTAGCCCATGAAAGCCACTGGCAAACTTGCTGTTCAGTCCACAGCCAGGGGTCTGCAAGACAGAAAACATCCAATATTAAGAGACAATGCCTGACATTTGTCAAATAATTTTCATTAGAAGGCAGGGAATGAAAAAAAGTGTTGAGTGATTTCAGAACGAATTCATTTTTGAACTTCAAGAACAAACAAAACACAGTCCTCTTTTTCTTCTGCATTCAGCTGTAATCAGAGAGGTCCTCAACATACTTTGACTCTCTCTTATGCTGCTAAAGCATGAGCTCTCCATGCATCAATTTTTAATACCAGCAAGTCTCGACTTACCAAGTCAAGCAGTGCCAGATTCACATAGGATCCATTCTTGTACTTCCTCCCGACATCATTCTTTCTCTTTTGAAAAGAGCTGCTATTCAGCGTCCTCCTTAGCATTAAAAAAAGAGCTTATAAATAGAAAACACTTACTATTTGGGATACCCAGCCGACACTGTTCCTTTGTGAAACCACTGAAAGTATCTTTCAAGGCCTGACTCATCACAGCCTTACTGCACGGGGTTAACAGAGGCAATTCACAGTTGTTTGACTCTACAAGAAATAAAAGGGGTGGAAGAGAAAAAGAAGATACATTAACTTCTAGGCCACTGAACCAAGTGACAGGTTTTTGCTGCACTTCTTGAAAAATAAGTGATGCTAGAAACTAAGTATTTTAAGAACAGAGGAGATTCACCTTCCTGCTCTATCAATCCTAATAGCTGTACTACTAGTTTGATAAAACTGCATCACATTAAACCTTTAAAGCTTTCCATATGGATCCCTATTTACACTTAGTAGTAACAAAGTGCCACTATTGCATAGAAATTTTACTATTACCCGTTTCTTTTTAAAAAGACGAAGAAATTATGAAACTGCTTATTCCTATTTTGCCACCGGTAGTTTGACCACAGACTACCTTATAACTCAGATTAAATGCAGACTGTCTAGGGTTAAGTAACAATTTGTGAAGAAGCAGTCTCCACTATTGAACACTGCTTTCCAAATGACTGCATTTTAGACCTTCCCAAGCACCTCTCAACCATACAAGTACATGGTATGATTAGTTATTAGATTCTGTGAACCAAACAGGTGTGACTGGTGACAAGCTAGTACCCAGTACCTATGTAATAGAAAAAAAAACCATGATCAGCATCATCTTATGCCAATTACTCATCTGCTTACTGATTTTTAAACCTGCAATAGATTCCATTTTGAAGACAAATTTGGCTGCCACTCAGACTTTACTCTGCAAATTTCACCAGAAAATGACACTTTTTACTCCGAAAGAAAGCCAACCTCACTGCCTAGATGTTTCAGATTAGGAAATCCCTTACTGATATTTTGCATGCAAGTGGCATCACTAAGAAAGGCGTAATTTGAAGACAGACTACTGCAATCCTGAACATGTGACAACCTCTAAGAACTCACACACAATGCATCTGAAGGACTTCTGCTGTGTTAACAGCCAGGAACAGTGGCACGTTGTATAAGTTAGATTTATTTGGAAGACTTCAAGGCAGTTAATAAAGCTGCACAGCAATGCTTGTTTTTCCAGATCATCTATAGGCTCCTCTTGACTCAGCAAACATAGCTCCTTACCAGATCATGCTTAAGTTATATTTTTACCATTATTACCCTCATTATCTGCTAGGACTTGCTTTGCTGACCAGAGCCCTGACTGATCAAAATCACGTTCGAATTAAGGGCTGGCGGTTTTCGGAGTTTTGAGGCTCTTTTCCCCTTCCCTAAGGCTACATTTAGGACAAAACTCTGTTTTGCCTGGTATTTCGGGAAAGGATTTGTAAATTGTAAGTAGGTACTGTTTTAGACACACTAAACTCCCCTAATCTGAAAACATCCACATTCCTGTGCTTTTGGGGTAGGGAGCAAAACCAACCCAGAGGGAGAAGGGGAGGGAAAGGTAACAGACTTTGTGGTCTGGGGCTTAACACCAGAAAAGAGCTAGAGAATAACTGTGACATATCAACCATAATTAAAATGCAAGTTTAAATACACTTAATAATTTCCTTTAATATGAACTCGTAGTTGTGTAATATCTACAAAGTCTTCTTAATGGACTGTCAATTTATTAGGTTACTGAATCCCAGTTTCCATTCCTTTTCAGCAGGGAACTATAAGCTAGTTGAACTATCAGCAACTCACATGGATAAAACACAAGTATGGAGTAATGGTCTGTGAACAGAAGCACTTCCTTTTAGGGAACTCCACGCAATACTTGCAAAAATGTATTTTCCTTTTGACTAGGCTAAGGAATAAAAGTGAAGAGTTACCATAAGAAGTAGAATCAAATCCTGTTGGCACTTCCTGAAGTGTCTGCTCTTCATTTAGTGAAAAGAAATATCCAGCAAAGAGAGAATTTGAGCTATCGAAGGTGTCAAATGCTGGTTGACGCTGCAAAGTAACAGAATAAATAAAAAACCAACATGAGCATTTTGCTAGAACACTGTCAGCTTCATTGGTAAGAAGCAGCTAGATTAGATTTCCCAGATTTGGAGGTCATGCACAACTGCTACCTTGAATCAGCTATATAGGGCCCTTGAAATACAAGCACAGTAGCATAGCTTCTGTGCATATACAGCAATATACAGCAACACAAAACAACTGACAATCAAACTAAAAGTGCCTGGTGCGTGGCACATGCTGCAGGTAACAGAGCCAAGTAAAGCTATTCTTAGTTTTCCTGTAATTGAGACTTTTAAACAATAGGGAATGCACATGTGCATATGTGTATATATCTATTTCCTAGCACATTTAAAAGGAATTCTTATTTCCTCCGCTCTTAAAATTTACTATCCACTTGATGAGTACTGAAAGGCAAAAGCAGCATCAGTAAATTACACAGAAACAACTGCCTGTGCAAGACCAACAGTAGATTTCTCCAACTTTTTTTTTTTAAGAGAAAATATTAAATTTGAACCCATCACTTGAAGCTACAAAGCTTTACAAGACATGAGCAAAAGATGTTACTCCTTCAGTCTTTTATACCTTTGAGTTAGCTAGGACTCCAGCTACTATGTTTTGCAGTGTTTTGAGCAGTCAGATGGCCAGTGAAACACTTCTAGCTTCATTACACAGAAAGGGGTAAAGTGGATTGACAAAAAGTTGAAAAAAGTAGACTTTACTGATACATTGCAACATTCAATAAATATTAGCATATTTTGAAAAAACAACTTTAAAAAAAATTTATTTGCATCAATTGTGTGTGCCAGAAATACCAGCAACATTGCTAGAACCCACAGCCACATTAATCTTCAGGGGCAGAAGGAATGTTAACTGAGAAGTTGCCTTATGCAACTTATCCATTAGTCACAAGGAACCAGTATCTGTGATATCTACAGGCATGAATGGCTAAAAGATGCCACTGAAATTTTTAAAATCACCTGAGGCTAGGAACATTGTTCTGGAGAGCTGCATTACATTCACAGCAGCTACTGCAGCTCAGGAAGATGGCAACAAAAGCAACTTGCAAATGTTTATTTGTTTCAGGCACCCACTGCTGCCAGGCTTGTTCCATGGCAGAGGATTTAGCTGAGGAGAAGGCAAAGATCTTGCAGGGAAAAATTTATGCAAAGGCAACCTGAACTCTGTTTCTGGAATCACGAATAACTACTAATGCTTGTGTTTGTTAGGTGGCCCTGCTAGGCAGGGGGGTTGGAGTTACATGATCCTTGGGGTCCCTTCCAACCCAGGTCTTCTGTGATTCTGTGATTCTGTAATGCTTCCTCACAGTCCTCTTTATGTCAACCACAAAGTTTTCAGTGGCTTTGACTCTTTTGACACTGTGTGCTTTTCCTGTGCTTTGTGTCATCGCCCTACCCAAATTACATTAACCCACATAAAATCTAGCAATAATAATTTTTAGTTGTATTTAAGAAGCTGCAATGCATTCTAGCATATACATTATGAAAGCATACATTACACAGAAGAAAAAGCTGGTAAATCAAACAAGATCATGCCTGTAGGGGTAAAATAGTTTCAGAAATCTCCACGGAAAATTGGCTAGCACAGAAATTGTGTACAGTTGGTTCAGGTGCCCACCACAACTAGAAGAAAGAGTTGAAGCAAACCCGTGGACAGGCCCACATCCAAACAAAACAAGTTAAAATAACAATTGCCAAATCTGCTAGTAAAAGATTCTTTATGCATTATTAGATAAAAGCACTGACTCATCACTAGCACCTAAAAGAAAGGGCAAGTTCTTTCAACAATCTGGAAACTCCTGTGTTCTGTGTAAATGGCTGACCCTTATCCTGAGTCACTGGAAAAAATGCTGTGGCATGTGAATGAGTAAAATCTGTAACTGTGCTAGTTTCATATTTCAAAAAGGAGAAAATTAATGTTTAAGCAGGTTCTTGATTTAGGACTGGTAAAGAGGGGAAAACCCCCAGGTACAATAAGTTTTGCTTGGCCTGTCAGTTATGCAATGTTTCACCTAGCTTTTCAACATATCCAAGAGTAATTTTTATTATAGAACAAAACTGGAAATGTGAACAGCTACAAAATATTAGAATGTATATCTCAATTTATTTGTATGACAACTGAACACTGAACAAATGCCTAGAACAACCATTGTGTTAGAGTGCACAGGTGTGATATATCTCTTGTGGACATTTTTTGTTGCTGTTTTGGGCAGGAGCAAAAGCTAAGAGGGGACATAAAAACATCAGAGAAGATAGTATACCATTGTCTCATTAACTGATTCTTTAAAATATAGACATTTCTCAAAGTTAAGGAGACCACAAAGTGTCCTTCTAACCTTCATCTGGTTTTCATTAATCAAATGCTGCATAAAAAATGGGATTAAAAAGCAACTTGCATCAACAGGGAGGAGGGAAACCCTTAAAGACTGAGGCTCTACAATCTCATTTGTCCTCAGTTTGTAAGTTCCTTTCACAACAAGATAACAATCCATTTACAGATAAAATATACTTAATAACTACCTTTGGCTTCTTATAGTGTATTGGGACATCATATCACATAGGTGCCTGTAGTAAGTGAATAACCTACTTTTTTTCATATGATGCTCTTAAATGAGCCAGACCTAACCAGTTGTATCAGAACAGACTGCTTCCAGTCTCATCAAGATAAAGATATAAAGATTGTTCCTTTGTTCAGCCAAAAGCTCCACCAACTCAAATGAATTTGGGCTCAGTCCTTGTCTGCCTCCTATTTTCAAATTCTTAGTATTTGGAGAGGGAGAGGGGGATTCTCCTTGATGGAAGAAATATGGGAGAAGACTTACATCTTCCTGTCTCATTGCTGCTTTTTACATCTCCACTGAACTCAGTGGGAATACTCCAAGACGACTGCAGGTTACAAACAAGTAATTAAAGTCTGAATATCTGTGTTCATCTTTTGGAGGTTATATAACCCATGTGCTATCATTAATAAGAACACAATAAATGCATTAGCTGGGAGATGCCCCAGTTAGGTTCTGTAGGTAACTGCTCCAGAGTACTCACTTTCAGCATTCCTCTGTACATGTTCGACACAGGAGCTACTTGATCCATGTTTCTGATCCCAAAATCACTCATCTGAAAAATGAGAGGGGTCACATGAAAAACACCGCTACCAAGGAAGCAAATATGTTTGCAGACGAATCTCATCACTACAGTATTGACTACAGACCAGCTCTTCAAACGAGATATAGGGAAAGCTTCCCTCCTCATTGTTTACATTCCAGGTACAATCCTCATCTTGCTTAAGCAGCTGTTTAACTGAAAGACTTTTCACTGGCATCACTAGAGTTTAGGTTTTATGATATGAGTAAATAAGGATTAGCTTCTGATAACCAACATGAGTGCTTTTAGTAACTCATGAAAAACCTACAGAAGCCCTTTGTCCACCAAATACCCATCGCTCTGAGGCATCTTCCAACTTTCATTATCTTAAACATTTAGGTTGATGTTATTTCTGCTTACTATGTTCCCGTTTGCATGCCATGATTCAGTTCAATTTTCAGAGGAAGGAAGAGAAGGGACAGAGAGCTGACCATGAACTTCTAGGTACTAACATTCTCCCCTTTAATCCCATTATGAAAAATCACTGAAGCCAATACCTCACATTAGTGACCTGCTTCCTTTACTAGACAAAGTACCTCCATACCATGTTATCTCACTTATTCTATAAACATAGGATTAGCATATTATTAGAGTTTTAGATAGTCCAAGATCAGACTGAGAAGGGAGCAAAATTAGGCAGCAAAATACCCTTTCTAAAGGGCTGATAACAAGATCACCATCAATATGTTCATGCTACAAAAGTCAAAGTTGTATCATGTTGCCTGTACAACCAGGAACAGGGTTTCATGAGGCCTGTGTAACTTGCTCCCTTTTACATCTCTTAATGAAAAGGGTGATAAGATCCTTTTATTGACCCACGGGAAAGATCAAGCATAAAGAGTAAAGCCAGTTTTATGTCCATTATTCGGGTTTATCATGATTCTGTAATTCAGGTGTCAGTAAACAATACCTTATCAGGCTACAGTGCAGCAGCAACCTGTCTCTCAACAATTTTCCTTTTTTACAGCATTGGCCTAACACAAACAGTCTGAACGCATGCATTTGTGTTTAAATGCCCTCATAAGTCACTCACAAGTCTATAAGCAAGAAGAAAATAAAAAATATCTAACAGCCAAAGAGCCCTTTCATGCCCTTATACTACTAAAAAAAAAATCATAAGTCTTTATCTTGAAAAGTCTGTTTCAACTTCTTATTAGATGTATGGGGTTTATCACTGAAATAAAGAAACTAAACAAAAAAATTAAGAAAATCATCAATTTACACTTCATTAATGTTACCCAAAAGTGCAATCTACTGACTGATGGTTTTTACCTCAAATAGCATGTACAAACATTGGATCTAAATTACACATCTCATTGAGCAGCAAAGAATTTCACACAGCATGAGTCTCACTCAGCAAGCATCCTAATCTTTTCATTAAATTTGCCACAGTTTAAACAACTGTTTATTCTCGCATTCGGCTGGGCTTTAAAAAAAAAAGTAAAAGGCAGTTACTAACACTCTCAATTTTGCCTTTGAAATCTGCTCTGGTATCTGGGGTTAACTAGCTGTAACCCTTACCACTTGGGAAGTATCCATGAAAACATTATACCTATTTGCAGTACGCTTACGTCTGATCCCCAGTTAGGACCACAAATAAGATTCCTGATGCTTTTAGGTGCAATCCTGGCCTCTATGCTAATCCCGTTTGGAACTACCCCCGCGGACTTAAAAGGACTGGGATTCTCTCCTTAGTTTGGGTTGGTTTTTTTTGGTTATTTCTTTAGAAACATTCACGGTCCAAAGACAAAAGGCTTACTTGAAGACTTCATTACACGGCATTGCTCATTAACTCAAGTCGCCGTTTCTAGGCTGCTAGTTAGCTCCGTGGCCTGTGTTCTACACAGCTTATGGAAAAAGTAGACACTGGAGCTTTGGTCTAACAAAATACGAAATGTATCTTTAGGGTGTTTTGTTAACATCCCAGTTTCCTTCCAACCACATCTCTCACCCTGATATAAATTTCTATAGCCCTAGCTTGCCACACGTCAGTTTTCCTTCCATCACCAGTACCAGTTTCCATCCCTGAGATCAAAAACCCCTACAAAGGTATTGTAAGGGAAATGGAACTCCAAAATATGGCTTTTCCCAACACAAAGGTTTAAAGCTGGCCTTCTGTCCGACTTCCAAAGCTTTTTTTTTAAGTTCAAAAAAGACACTAGAGCACCGAACAGCGTGACTGGGCCTCGTCCCTTCCAATTCCCCCACTAATGCTGCTCGCCAGCTATAATTGGTTTAACTGGCAGGACACCTTCTTCAACACCCCCGCATAGCTGAGTGGGTGAACCAGAACAGGGTCAACAGGATCAGGCACTTATTAACTAATACTCCTGAATTCCGATCAGCTTCTTTTCAGCAATGGCCAGGTGCCTGCGCACAGCTGGATTCGGCTGGGAATCACCCCCACGGAGAATTAAAACACGCCAGTGGCCGCCACGCAGTCACAAGGGGCTTGTTTTTTGCTTGTTCGCTTTTTTCCTGTTGGTTTTTTCGTTGGCGTTTTGATTCGAAACGGCCAATTTTCCAGCTAAAAAGATTTGGTTCCAACAGGCTGAGGGACACCCGCCTGCCTCAGGAGAGCTGATCCCATCCCTTGCAAGCATCGGGCTCCTCAGGCACCGCGGGAGGGAAAAGACGGCCGAAGCCGGGGGTTGACTTTTCACACATGACACACATACGTAGCCCACATAAAAGTTAAGATGGGGAGATCACACAGCCCAACATTTTTTTTTTTCTTTTCAAGTCCCTTTAAAGCACTAACCGACTCCAGCACGCCCATTAACTCTTTCCCCTCCCTCGGGGCCCCACCGCGCCATCCCCCATCCCCGCGCTTCGAAAACCTCCCTCCTATCCCCTCAGGGGTCGTGCCCGCCAGGTACTCCCGACAGCACGGCATCTGCCGGCACCTTGGTTCCCAGGAGCGACCCCTCGGGCGGTGGGAGACAAGGGACGATGCCCAGTTGCCCCGGGCGGCCGCCGAGATCCCCCGCCCCAACCTCACGCCGGCGGAGCGGGTGGGTGCGCGTCGGCCACTGCTCCACCACCCACGGCCACCACCGCGGCCGTCCCCGCCTCACCTGGCCTCGAAGCACGGCGTCCCTCCCCGGCGGCGTCCAACAATACAAAAACAACAAAAAAAGGCGCCTCTGCCTCTCCGGGAGCCAAAATATCCTCGATGTGGCAGAGCCAGCCAACAACAACAGCAGCAGCGGCGGCTTTGGCGGCGAGCTGATCTCAACGGGGAGTCCCAGAGAAAATGGAAGGAGGGAGGGAAGGGCCGGTGCCCGGCGCTGGGTGCGTGGGCGCTGCCGGCCGCTCTGCTCCCTGCCCGGCCGCGCTGTGCTTTGCTTTGCTCTGCCTTGCCTTGCCGGGCCGTACCGCGCTGTGCAGTGCCGCGCCGCCCGCCCTAGCAGCAGCTCTTCAGCCGGCTGGGGGAGGTGGCGGCGGCAAGACCCGCCTCCCCGCTAAGCCCGGCCCCTCTCCTCGCCGCGGACCCGGTTGTTGTTGTCATCTCCGCCGCTACGGTTGAGGCTGCGCTGCTGCTGCGGTGCCGGCCCGGTCTCTCTCCGGGGCTGACCCAGGGGCTCCGGGTCCGGCCCCCAGACCCAGGACTGACCCACGACTCTGTGGCTGACCCCCACCGAGGCCGGGCCCAGGGTGCTGGTGGGTTGATGCGGCTCGGCGTGGAGAGAGGAGAATTCCAGCTCAATCACGCAGACGGATTTGATTTTTATTTTGTTTTATTCATGCCTGGGGTTTTACATGCTTATTTTTTATTAATGCCTATCCTTCAGATAGATAAAATGGTGAGAATTAACCCATAAAACCCAAGCATCTGTATAAATCCTCTGTTTTCATGAGTAGACCTTCAGACTTGCTTGTGTGGAGATTGAGTAATTGTATCGTGTTGTACATTCTCCAGGATATTTTTTGAGAGTTCTTAATATGGATGGATAACAGAATACAAAGCTGATGCAATGGGAAAGCTGCACGAAAAGTGTGGCCTTGTGAATTTGCAGATCCACGGTCAGGGAAACAGCTGGAGTTCCTCAGACCTTGAAAACATCTGGTTGCCCTTCTAAAGGCTCTAGCAGCCCTATGCCACCAAAATAAAATGTAATTTTGTATTAAATTTATTTTATGAAAGTGAGTTCCCATTCAGGGGTCAGACAGACGCTGTGGACAGAAGCAAATGCTCCAGGGAGACCTAGCAGCGGCCTACCAGTGCCTGAAGGGGGCCTACAGGAAAGCTGGAGAGGGACTGTTTGCCAGGGCATGTGGTGACAGGACAAGGGACAGTGATTATCATTTAGATTAGACATTAGGAAGACGTTCTTGACCAGAAATGTGGTGAGACACTGGAAAAAGTTGCCCAGAGAGGTAGTGGGGCCCCTATCCCTGGGAGATGCACAAGGACAGGTTTGATGAGGCTCTGAGCAATCTGATCTAGTGCAGGATGTCCCCGCTCAGTTCAGGGACGTCCCTGCTCAGTGCAAGGATACACAGAACTAGATGACCTTTGAGGGCCCCTTCCAACTGAACATATTCTGAGATTTATCACAGGCAGAGAGTAGGCATGGGCTGCTCTTCTTACTCTGCTCTATGCTTCTTGGAGCCATCTAACTTTCCCAACTCTCTTGCCTCATAGCTCACCACTGCCTTCCTTTAGGTGGTGTTAAACACTTTGAGTGCACCCAGCTGGATGTTGGCCTTGCTGTAGGTTGGAGCCATGTCCTGATCACATCTTCATGTGAAACCTGTCTGTGTGTTCAATCTCAGGCTGCTTGATCTGATTGGAAGAAGTGACCATGTGTCCTGCTGTTCCACTGGAGTTTCCCAGGGGACCTCCATGGTGGCTTGTGTCCCACACCAGCCACTTCAAAGGCTGCAGATCCAGTCCTTGGGAGCAACACATCACTGAACTGTCAGGAGAAAACTGGAGGCATAATTTCTCCTTGCTTCCACCCTCTGCTTCCCTAGATTTTCAGTGAACACTAGGAACCTAAATTGCACTTAGAAAGCTGTTCTTTAAGCTTGCTATTACACCTTGCTTTATTTAAGTTACATCCCATTTCAAATTAACACTTGTGTCATGTAGTTGTAACTTTTCTTCTAGTAGGAGCCTGGTAAGTGCCACTTTTTTCAGTTCTTCACCAGATCTCAGCTAACCCTTTTGCCGTGCACCTAAGCTGCGATTATTTCTGCCAATGAAATACCATAGTTTCTTTGGCTGTTGGTGGTTCATTTGTCAGGGCTCCCACCTTCTATATTTTCCAGCTGTTTCTGGCCACAGCAAAAGCTGGACAATACAACTTTTTACCTGCAAGTAATGTTTTCTAGTATTTATTTCAAACTCTTCAGAAAACTTTCTTCTGAGAAAAGTGGGGATTTGTTTCATTCTATGGTGTTAAATGCTACTCAGCAAATTGTGACAGTCTACTTTGAGAGGCAGAATGAAGTGTCTTGATTATGCCAATGACATTTCTTACTTCGGGAGAGTCCTGATCTAATAAGGTAACATCTGTTATAATCCTAAGGGAAACCATTAGAAACTGTATGTTAGCTGCAGAGCAATTTAATTATGATACTGACAAAAACAATTATGCCACCCTTTATATGGAGGAAACATCTGCCAAAAAGATAAGATGAAAGGCTAGGAGTTATTTATTTCTTGCTCAATGTTCCCGTATCTAGAGCAAAATGATTAACCTGGCCCTATTTTTCTCTCTTAAAATGTCTTAGTTTTAAGGTGATTCTCCTTGCATAGAAATATTTAATTGCATTAAGTAATACTTACTGTTAGTATACAAATACACTATTGCTCTTTTATAAGTGGTATATGCTTAGTGGACTGGAGCATGTGATGGTAGGAGGAGGGGCTGGAGGCACTGGTTTTCATTAGTTCACAGAAACACAGAATCACAGAATATCAGGGACTGGAAGAGACCTCAAGAAATCTGGCATAGGAGCAGGAATACCTAGGCCAAGTCACACAGGAAGGTGTCCAGGGCAGGTTTTGAATGTCTCCAGATGAGGAGATTCCATAACCTCTATGGGCAGAGAAGCAGGCTAATGGGGAATCACACTGCTATTTTCATCTTTCTAATGGGAGGTTATAGCAAAGAAAGAGCAAGACTCTTCCAGAGTGGCACAGTTACAGCAGAGGAAATGCCAGCTGGGTATTTGAAAATAAATGTTCCCAGTACCAGTGAAACCTTCAGCTGTGGAGAGTCACTGGTGTTGGCTGGCCAATGCCCTGAGCAATCCCAGCAGAAGGCTGGAATAGAGACCTGAGCCCTCTTCTCCAGCCTGAGTTACTGTACAATTCTGTGATCCCTCTGCACTGCTCATTTTCAAAATGTGACACCTTTAAGCTTGAGAGCCAAATTCAAAACAGATTTGGTTTTGTTTTGCTTCTATAGGGTACCTTTGTGTTTTATCCTGTTTTGGGAATTGTCCATCCTTCTCACAATTTCTTCAGTTCTTACTGGTTCTAAGAAATGTATGTCTGTGCTGGCATACTTTCAGCCACAGAGACAGAAAGGGGAGTTCTGTATAAACTTAATAATAATCATGGTATCAGCACCATGTTGCAAATTTTTCAGATTTTTTTTTTGTTACTGTTGCAGAGCCTCTTGGTGCCTTCATTTTTTGCAGGAATGAGGGAGAAATAGCTGCGGTACTTTAAAAGTGCCTGGAAAGGGGAAAGGAAAGGGATAAAGACTAAAGAGCAACTTGCTTCCAAGTCATTGTAATGGGATTCTGTGATAGTCCAGAAACGTAAGACTTCTCTTCAGTCCTTCTTGCTAAAAAATTTTTTCTTTTAGTGAGGACCCACGCTGCAAATGAGTGTTAAAGAACTGTTTCTTGGCTTTAAATTGCTTGCTCTGCGATGATATCCCAGAAATATGCTGGAGAGTTACCTTCTTGTAGTAAATTAAGGTAAGGAAACTTGTTACTTTTTTTTAAAAGTATGTAAAAATGTGATATTTTGCACTAAAAGTGGTAGGCAGTTGTTTGAGGTGTTAATTTAGCTGCAGATTTTTGATTTGAGCAGCTGCAATATTAATATATGAGTCCACTGGCAAGGACGTGGAGGAGGAGAAAAGCAGCAGCTGATGGTCAGGGCATCCCAGGGAAAGGCTTCACTCAGTGCCTAAACACCATATTCTCTACAGGGCCATCACAGAGGAGGAATAAGATCCTAAAAATATAGAGGTTTAAAACACAGAGAGGGAATGTGAGGCAGCAGGTATGTGGCAGAGCTGCATTTCAGCCAGGGCTCCAAAGCAGTTATGACTTACTCCTCCAGAATTCCTCTTGCGCCATGGGATAGGACACACAAGAGTGAAAACCCTCTCATGCTGTCAAAGTATGCGTTGCGTGCTCATCTGCATTTTGGCTCAGCTCCTCTGCCTGGCTGCGTTTGGGATGCACGTGTCCCTCTTCCTTTTATCCCTCCTCCTTCTCCTGTTGTCACCGCTGTGGGGAGTGATGTGGCTGCTGTGCTGGGGCTGACCTTGCTATGGGAGCTGGTGTCTGGTGGGCACTCATGGCTGAAAGACCTCTGCCTCTTCCCATATCTCCTTGCATCCTTGCTGTACCAGGGATGCCTCTTTGTTCATTAGCATTCAATAATGTAAATAAACTGAGTCATCCTGAATTTGAAAGAAAAGGCTGTATATTTTTTTGCCCCTAGAAGACAATTAACAATGAAGCCCCAGTAGTGACCATCTATAACATCACAGCGTAAAAGCATCTCAGGAAATAACATCCTTGAAAAATAAAGGCCAGCCACCTTGGTTTGAAATAGAAGCTTCAAACAAGATGCTATTATGGTCGAAACAAAGGTTGAAGCTCATTGACTTCACTATTCAAACACAACTAAGCCAAAATATTTATACAGGTTTGGGGAAAGAGGGATATCAAAGGACTTTTCAATGAGAGGTATATTTTTCACTGATAAAATAAAAAAACCCTACACCTCTGATTGTCCTCACCGAAAATCTCTCCCCATGGTGTATGGTACACGAAGTGTGACCAGGATAATTTCTGTGAAGGCATCTCAGTGAGTCACAAAGTTTAGCAAGTTATTCATGTGCATGTCATTATTCTGAGCACATGCAAACCAACATTAATAATTACTGTGGAGACAAAAAATACTGTGTCAAAGTTCTGTCAGCATGTTTGAGCAGCAACAGAATTTGTTACATTTTCCCTAAGAAGCACTGTTTCACCTTTGAAAAATGGAAAGCAATTAAGTAAACTGCCAGCTCCCTAAAGTATAAAAATCTAAAGTCCTTATGTTTCTGATTTTTTAATTAAGTGAAAATGTTACAAGCATGCCACAAATAATGTTGCCAGTGGACAGGAGAGATGCCTAATGTATGAACTGTAGGATGTCTCATGCGACTGAAAAACCTAGGCCTTTACCTTCCATACTGAAGCAGAAGATTAGTTGTTAAACTAGCTGGTGCTTAAGAGATTGCTCATACAATTTTGGGTGTATTTAATTCATTTCAGGCAGTCTGAGGCATAAAATAAAAAGCACATGTTAATGTTTTTAGGCCAAGTCTGTTCAGAAACAGCAGAGTTTGATAATAGCTTTTGGATGACTATTCAAAAAAGGGCAGTTGTGCTTCCTTTAGCAACAGAGCTTTTTTGTTTATACACTGCATTTCATGTACTGCTGGTTTCATTTAGGAATTACCTTTGCTCGTGTACAGGCTTACAGTTCTCACATTTAACTCACTAATCACAGTTACGTGCCCTTCATTGCCGCATTTGCTCTCCCACCCATGGAGGCAGTGGCCACTTCCCAGAAAGAGCAGTACTTCCTCTTGTGATGAAGTTCCCCTTTTCTCCCCCCCCATCACCAAAAAATCTTGGAGTTTTCACTCCAAGATCTCTAGCTGTAGAAGTTGTGTGGGTAAGTTGTTAAAACTATCTAAAAGCTTACATTAGCCTTGGGTATATTGATAAGGATGTTTACACCACAGAAAGGGAGAGCCCATTGCTGGGTAGCCTTGCTTGCTGCTGCTGCTCTTGTGCTTCTTGTGCTTCTTTAATTGGGAACCTAGTGCCTTGTGAGCACTAGCTATATTTTTGGAACTGCGGCTTAAAATTATTCTTTTCCTACTGACGTATATACCCTTGTGTATGTGTCCAAACACCAGCATAACAGAATTTGCTCATCTTTTATGTTTTCTGTTACCTTCTTTATTATTCTGTTACCTTCTTTATTATTCTTTGGTTCTCATCCTTTCCTTTCCAGAGCAAATTCCTGGTTCACTTTTAATCTAATTGATTTGTGTTTGTGCAGTGAGTAGTACAAGCCAAGCGCCGGGTGGTTGGAGAACTGGTGGCACAGAAAGTGAGCAGAGTTATATCTAATTGCCTGTTTTTTTTCTGGCAAGAAAATGCTATGATTTCATCCATGCATTCCTTCTATTGCATATCTAGTTTGTGTCCTTACATAAAGACCAGTGGTGTGTCTCTTTGTGGTCAGTGAATAAAAGAATATCTCTGTTTCCACAGTATTCTGAAATTCATTCAGGTCCCAGCAGGAACTGCATTTTGGGACCTACAGGACATAATTTTTTATGTACTAAGAATGTGGGAGAAGGTGCTGGCCTCTTTCTTGACCTAAGGAAAAATAAAGAAGTAGACCACTGTAGTCAGGGTCGTTCATCTTACTCCGTGTTGAGTATCTCAGCCTGAGGAGCTTGGAACAAAAAAATAATCATCTATTGAATGGCCTTGACTGAAATAACATCTGTGCAAGACCTATGTCTCATTTTATTGACACACTCTTCTGTTGAAAGACTGTTCAGGCCTTCCTATTTAGCACAATTTAGTCAAATCTCACAGAAATAGGAAAAGGTATGGCACAAGCAGCCATGTTTGTAAGTGGATGCATACATTGTTTTGTCCACTGATGCATATATTGGTAGACTTGGAAAAGTGCCTGCCTTTGATTCATAGGCATCTCTGTGAAGCACTGCCCCGTCTTAGCCAAGTTGGCTGTCTTTGTGCTTTTACTTCCCCAGGGGCATAATGTCAAATTAGTAATTTTTATAAGAGATGGAAGCTTTATAACAGCCACAACATACATTCTCTGGAACACTGACAAAAGAAATTTGCTTTATACAAATATAAGCATGAGTTTCTATGTCTATCCTGGTTTAATTTTTGTTTCTTTCTTTAATTTTACTTTGTTTTTTCTTTTTTTTTTTGTTTTTACAATGGAGCAGGTGCAATGCCTATCTGTTATCAGTATCTAATATAGTTTAAGCAAACACGGAATTGCTCACGTTGTCTAGGTGTTGCATGTAGTCTCTTAGTCACCCCGTCTACTGCTTACATGAATGCAAAAAAAACAAAGTTTGAGATGAGTCATTAACATTCATTAAAGAATATGAGGGAGGAATATGGAAGATATGGGTGGGAGTATGTCTAATATTTGTGGAGAACACATGGCATATGCTGTTTACCAGGGATCTTGACAACAATACTGTTTGTAAGAATATTATTAGCAGAGCAAAAATTGATCTTAATTGTGTTGATCAAGTGTAGTGAGCAAATTCTGTATTTGTATTTTGAAATAATTATCTTTTGAGTCGAACTGGATTATAGGGTATCAGGTGAGCTAATGTTCCATCCCAGTGTCAAACAGGGGGTAGACTATAAGTGATGTTTCACCCGATGTGCAGCTTTCTTAGTGGCAGAAACCCCAGGGCACTGTGGTCCTCTTGGTGTGCTAGCCATATCCTCAGAAAAACAGACATTCCTTCAGGATGTGACATAGCCATTCATGTGGCCGCATGTCCATGTCCTGCATGACCATGGTTGTCTGGCCTTGCATGAGTCTCAGAGGCTGCAAGTGCTCTGCAGATGCTTAATGACACACAGCATGGAAAAGAACACCTCGGTGCTGGCACTTGCCTGGCCCTTTGAAAGGGACAGCCTATGCCAGGCTGGCATAAAATAAGGGGGAAATAATTTTCTCAAGCCATGAAAATCTTCTGGAGCTTTGGCACCGTGTCTTTTTTTCCCCCCACAAGAACAAAAAAATCAGTCTCAAAAATACTTTCTGAATTGTTCTTTGGGAAGAAACCACAACTATATGAAAACAAAATGTAAACTAGCCATGACTGATCAAATCCTTGCCTTATTTTGCTCCTGGCCTTTTTTTTTTTTTTAGACATGTTTTTATATTAAATTGTCTTTAGTACAAATTAGTGAGGTTTGGTGGAGCTCTGGACACATCAGGCAAAGACTTCATTTTGTGGGAGAACGCTGTAGGCAGCCAAGTCTCCACACAAGTCTCCATGTGCTTTCTCCCCAGCAGCATGAATTCCCCCTGGCAGGCCAGACATGCTTTTTGTGCTTGCACAGAGTGCTTCCATAAATGAAGCATTGATCCTGCTGACAGCACTGAGATTTCTGGAGTTGCTGCTCACTTGCAGGTGTGAAGTGGGTTGCTCTCTGGCCTTGGGCAGATAAGCTGCCATAGGAAGCTGTTGCTCTCGTGCTTTTTCCCAGGATTGAAAGTCTTTTAATTAAGGGAAAAATAAATTGTCCTCATCATTCCTTTTTTTTTTCTGTAGTGCATTCTCTTTCCTTTGTCTCATTTCAAACTGGTTTTCTTAGTGCGGCTCTTTTATGGGGAAAGCTAATGCTTGCCCAAAAGACTTTAAATGAGTGTATATATCCTACTATGACCTTTACGGTAACCATTCATTTGCTTTTTTATCAATGTTATCCAGGCGATTGCTATGCACATCACAGCTGTAGCTTTGCCCATGTATGGAAACTGAACTTTGGAAGCAGTAGACTCCTGGGTCCTGCTCCGGTGAGCTCTGCTGATTTCCATCAGGTTTCTTAAAGCAGAACTTGTATTGCTTTTAACATTCCTAACCAGACCCAGGAGAAACTAACTGTTGTGTGGAGCTCTTATCTCAGGGGAACACACGCTTTGGCCATGCAGGAAATGGACTGAACAGATTTTTAAAAGACAGGGATTTTGATCTTACCTTCTTTAAATTCCTTCTGTGCTCACACAGAAACCTAGCATTTCTGGGAAACTACACCCAGTTTGTGCTGGGGTTTAAGGTCGGCGATCATCTTTAAATAACTTCCCTGCTATTTAAAGTAGGGACCCTCCGTCCCTTCCCAGTGTTTTTGCAGCTTGCAGCGCTGTCTCTGGCTGTCGGGCTTTTGCTGCTCGCAGGTGGCAACTTCAAACACCAAATACATTCAGGGCAGTTCTCTGAAAATGCTTCCTGAAAGGGGCCTGCTGGACTCACACCCACAAGGGCCAGAATTTGCATAGTAGCAGCATGTTCTATTGCAAACAAACAAAAAAAACCCTACAAAACAAACCAAATTAAAAATAAAGTAAATCAAAATAAACAGAAACAAAACAAAAAAACCCAAAAAACCAAACACACATACAATCCCCCCCCCCCAAAAAAAAGGAAAAAGGGCTGAGGATTTGGTATAAGNACCAAATTAAAAATAAAGTAAAACAAAACAAACAGAAACAAAACAAAAAAACCCAAGAAAACAAACACACATACAAACTTCCCCCCACCCCCCAAAAAAAAGGAAAAAGGGCTGAGGATTTGGTATAAGATGTCCCATAAATCATCAGTAATACATCTCTTTCTGACATCGGACATTTTGACAATAAAAGCTTCCTTCACTTTCTTCAGCTCCCTGTATCCTGTGCTGTTACACGCTCCGGTGGAGAGTTTAGTTACTCAGAAAGAGGTGAAGAAATCCTAAATGAGCACACATCAGTCCTTTTGCTGTTTTCAAGGGTACTGGAAACACCTGAAGGAATTTAGTTTTTTTAGGATATTTCCTTCTCACACCTCTTCAGATGTGTCCACTTCTTCCCTTGAAAGGAACATGTCCCAAAAGAAAAAGTTGGTTTATGAAGTATTTGTTACAGGGGTTTGTGTTTTCTCTGCAAGAGGGTGTTTTAGCTAGGATTTAGCTGAAGGAAATGAGAGTCACGGTGTCACTCAGCCATTTTTTTTCTGGTTTCCTGTTTTCCCCTCCAACAACTTTTGAACCTTTTGGTCAGCTTTGAGCAAAGCTGGGAGGGATGTCGTGATCTGAGGGAAATAAAGTTTTTACACCACTTAGAAATAAGAGACAGATGAGTAGATAAAAGACACCAGAGATAGTGCCCCCATGGAGATAAAGGAAGAAATGTGGGCTGAACTGTATTTGTTTCCAGTGAATCTCACAAGAAATAAATGCCATTAACGAGAATCTTTGAACAGAGCTCATATCTTGCTAGGCTTCAGATAAGAGTTTGTTTTGTATCTTGTCAGAGATGAGATAAGCTACCCTGAGATGCAAGTTACGGGAGCCAGGCGTGACTTGTTCTTCTGCTTGCTTGACCATTTGTTGCTTTGGTAAAGGGCAATATATACTTCTACATGGCGGTTTCTCATCTCTACCTAGGCTCTGTCTGAGACAGGTCTCTTGTGGGGATATTTAGTGAGATGAGAGAGGGAGCCTGTGTTGCTGTTCCAGTGTTGCCAGAAGAGTAGGCTTGCTAGGATCAGCCTAAAGTCTACTCCCAGTCTAGAAGTGGTGAGGCTGGGTGACTCCCAGGCTTCACAGGAAGATGCCATATGGACCTGATTTGTCCAAAAGAGATCAGCAGTGACTGAAAGTCATGACAGTTTGAAGGCTAGTCAAACTCTATTTATTAATGAGTTTTCATTTTAATTTGGGAACCTATTTGGCAAATGGCTGCTGCTATTGATATGTAGGTTTGCCAAATCTTAGCAGGAATGAGTGAGCAGGCATGGAAAATAGGCACCTATCCATCCCTAGAGAGTGAATCTGAGATTCAATTTTGAGAAGATTAATACCTCCTTTTGTTTTTTGTTTATTTGTTTTATATGTTGGCTAGTAGAAATTGTCTCTGTCTGTGGCAAGGGGCTGGAACTAGATTATTTTTAAGGTCTTTTCCAACTCGAACTATGATAGGATTCTGTGATTCTATGTTCCAGGTCTCTAAGTAATGTGAGGACATCATGCTAGAAGTCCTGCTGGGAAGAATGGCAGAGTATCTTCTGAGCTCATCTCCCTGACATGACACTCTACTGGATTTCTGTGCTCCCTATCTGAATCTTTACAATTTCCCATGTCTGGCATTTCATTATGAATTGTATATCCTGTATGTTCAGGATGGACCCAGTAGTAGTGGGATAGTTCAATTTTCTGATATTTGGGATACCAGTCATGCAGGTAATGATCTTAAGTGATTTAAGCATGTGTACTTAGCAGTGTGGAACTTGGGAACTGTACCTCTTTTGTCTTTGGGTTTCAAAAAATAAATCTTTCACAGTTATCTCTCTGACATCTTTTGTAAACAGTAAATTCAAGAACAAACTTTGTAAAGCTCTTAGCCCTAATCTTCCCTTTAAGCTGCAGAGGTCAAATTACCAGTTATGTTCCATGTTTGTTTTTGTCCTCTGGGTCTCAATTTTCATGCTTGCTTTTCCTTCCAGAGACTCTGTGAGGCTCTTAGTTAGGTCATGTTTTGTACAAGCAAAAAATCTGTTCCTTTTATAAAGCCCCGCTATGTAGTTTGAAGAAGGCAGTGGAGTGCAAGAATAGTTTGTACTTTGTAATTCATAAGTGTCAGGTTTTGAGCCAACGTTCACAGAAGGAGAATTGAATTAATTTGTATGGGATATCAAATCGCTCTCTAACTCCATTGCTTAAAACATGTTTTCTGTGTCCTCCAGAAGAGACATAGTGGATAATCAGCTACCTTGTATTTGTCAGGTGGATAAAACATTCCAATTTGGGGTGCAGTGGGGGCTGTGGGTCCAGGTGAGAATCACAAAAGCATGTATGTAAGAAGGACTAAGTCTCATGAATCATGTCTCTGGTAAGGACTGGAAGCCTGTGGCTAACATGATGTAAAGCCTTGGGGAAAAAAGTGTTGAAGTGACAAACCACAAGGATGACTTTAGTAGCAGCGTTTTCGGTACAGCTTGCACAGGGAAGGGTTGAAGGTGGAAGAGACAACTAAAAGATTGCAACAGTTCAAAGGAAAGAAATGTTTGTTCAAAGAATCATAATCCCTGTAGCTTCTCTGTGAGTTACTGATTTAAAGCCTAGCAATAGTTAAATGAATTCTCAGTTTCCTGTGCCTCTCCCTGATATATTCCTGATAAATTCAAGTTCCACAAGGCTTCTCTTCCAGTGAGGACATTGACAAGGTCGCTCTCCTCTACATAGTCACTCTTTTTCAGTAGGAGTAGGAACATAAGTACATTTGAGATTTCCTTTCTGCTTCCAAATGTGACTGCAATTTTAACTCTTTTGAGCTAAAAACATGCCAGAAATGGCTCTAACAAATGTTGCTGGTATACTGTCCACTTGGCTAATGTCTTGGTTCCATTATTGGGCCAACACACTGTTTCAGCACAGGTGATGACTTCTGAAGAGCAGTAAACAGTCTGAATACTTGATAGCATACTCTGAGGTGTTTGGATGAGCTGGTCATTTAAAAACAAAATCAACAGGCATGCATCTCTAGGGAATAGTAAACAAAGTTGGAGTCATTCCTAATTATTGGGATACAGCTCTGTCATCAGCTCCTTCTCTAGATGCTATTATTTATAGAAATAATTATTATGCAGCATTTAAATTTGGGATGCACACGGTTCTGTAATTGGGGGCTGGACATGTATTTGGGGATCTGGATTCCTATCGTTACTCATCTGTCTATCATTTATAAAGATTATATATCTCAAACGTGACTTGTACATAATTACAATTAATTAAGTCACCAACAGTATGCTGAAAAACTTGCATTTAAAACAGGGTTTGAATAATTAAAGCAATTAGTTAGAACTGACTATTTGTAATACGGCCTCCTGAAAATATGGAATAATTGCTAATCTTCTAGGCAGAGATGGACAAGACATAAGCCTGAAATTTCATTTCGTAAATATAAATTAGGTGAGGTGGTGCAAGTATGAAAACCATATTTATTTATTTTTTGAAATTTTCAGAGGTCATATGAATTGTTAAATCATGTGCCACCCAAAAAATTATTTCAATCAAATTTAGGGTGTCCATATGCATCCTCAAGCTATTAAATTTTTTCCTTTGCTTGCTTTTGTAATTTTTATTTACAATCCTTAATTTGGTTGATGGGGACAGTGCCTTTCAGAGAGTAATAGTCCTTCTCTCACGTGCTGCTCTTCCACGTCCCTACAGCTGTGTACAAGCTTTGAGCACAACAGGCTGTCCCTGGCCTCCACGCCTCCCTTGGCACACTCCCTCTTGATAATTTATTTCAGGAAGGCGTAAGGGAATCTAACACCCACGCTCAGCAAACTCACCTCCCCGTCACTGCGTGCTCCTTGGCAGGCTGTGGCTGAAGCAAGCACGCCACGTGTAGGAGAAATCAAGTGGAGGAGATCTACCAGTGTGGAGAAACCAGATCCAGCCTCCTGCTCCCCCTTCCTCCCCACCTTTATCCTGGGCTGAACAAGGGGCTCACTCAGCTTCAGCCCACCCTGATGGCACTTTGCTGCCAGGTAGAAATTCTAGATAGGGCAGATCTTGTGCCTGATGTGAGCACCCTATTTCGCTCCATGGGGGAACGTGGGTGATGTGAGCACCCTGCTTCGCTCCCTGGGGGAACGTGGGTGACTCAGAGCGGGGTGTAAATGGGAAGGTGTACAAGCAAGCCAGAGGAGGAGAGCCTGCTTGTAGTCGCATGGGGCAGTAGGCTGGGCATCTTGCTCAATGCTGTCGTCAGGTGGTGATGGGTGATACTATCTGCATCTTGCCCAATTTGGTTGCCCAAAAAATGTGTTATGATACCAACAAGTATCAATCAGGCACCTTTCAGAGAAAGGGTTGGGAATTTCCAAAGGCACCAGCCCCTCCTCTTGCAGTCCCAGCCCAGAGGTGGACAGGGTCTCTGCAAGCTAAGACTTCAGAGGTGAGCTGGAAACTGGTCTAGTGGGAGGTGTCCCTACCCATGGCAGGGGGGTTGGAACTAGATAATCTTTAAGAACCCTTCCAACCCAAACCATTCTATGATTCTATGGTTGAGGATGGATAGCTGTAGTACACTTGCCCCAGCATGTGCTGTCTAATGCCTTTTGTGCTTCTTGCTTGTCCTTTCTCTGTAGCTGAGCCAATCAGCTGTCACTGACTGGACAGTCTTTGTATTGTCAGGCATGGAGGATGTCTGTGTAAAGGTGAGCTTACTGTAAACCAGTCTTGATTTTTTTGCTTTCTTTAAAAAACCCGCTGTGTTTGAGGAACTGGAGACCATTGTATGAAACGGGTCAGTTCAGTTATTTAATTCAAAGCTCAGATAAATAATTTATTACAAGAGCTTAGCTTTTGTGCTTATACCCCAAGACATTTAAGAGGAATTATTGCCAAATTTTGCTCTCAGGAAAGCATATATATTTTCCAGAACTTGGATAATAGCTTTCTTTTTCTTTTCTTACATTTGGTCTATTTTTTTTCCCCTCAAATCCTATGTCCTAAAATCATATAATGGTTTGGAATGAGTTGGAAAGGCCCTTATAGATCATCTAGTTCCAGCTCCCCACCATGGGCAGGGACAACCTCCCACTAGATCAGGTTGCTCAAAGCCCTGTCCAGCCTGGCCTTGAACACCTCCAGGAATCGGGTATCTACAACTTCTCTGAGTAACTTGTTCCACTGTCTCACCACCCTACAAAGCACTCTAAGAACTGTTGAGCAGTTGCCTAATGCTGGGCAAATGCACAAAGCAGCATTGGTGAGATCTCAACAGGGCATGTGATCCATCTCCCTGGCTCAGGCTGAAACAAACAGAACTACTCAGTGTCCTGTATGTGAAGGACGGCTCCTAATGAGTTTGGAGATATTTTTAGAAGTTGATAAAATGGTGCTTTGTAAAACACCAGTTGGGCAGCTCAGAAGAGGAAATAAGAGTGAAAAACAGTTTGGGAAAACATTACTATATTTTTAATTACCAGTCTTTTTGATTTTTTCAGCCCACACCTTAAGCAACGGGAATAATTGTTTTACTTCCTTCCTATTTAATGTGGTCATTTTATGGGTTGCAGACACAATTTTTGCCAGTAACATTTACCATTTATGGTCACAGCAGTGACACATATGATGCTGGCCCTTGGGGAGGGTGTTTTGGGCTGCTCAGCAGCCCCAGCAGCAGGACTCAGGAACATCCTTCCTGAAGTGGGATGCCTGCTGCCTGCCATGAGCTGCTCCCCTCCATCTCCTACTCCTGGCCCTGCTCCCAGCAAAGTTACCACCCTGTTTTCCTTCCAAAGCATGTGCAGGAGGGCACAGCAACTTCCCCTTCCCCTAGCCCCAGTAAGGCTTTGCTCATCTCCTGGCAGAAGCAGGTATTCAGGAAGGCAGGGAGAGGGGACAGTTTCTTGACTCCACTTTCATGGGGCCATTATGGTACTTCCTTGCGCTGTCACCCAGTGTTTTGTTCTGGCTTGTGCCTTTCTGCTGCTCTTCTCTTAATTTTAAGGAGAGGATGGCACCGATCAGTAATCAATACCATCACAAAGGATCACTTCATGAAGTTTGACTTGACTTTTTCTGTCATTAGAGGCAGGATCTTGGAACAAGAACCATGCTGTTGGGCAGCAATGTCTGCGCTCACTAACCTGTTTGAATGCAGCTCTGTCTGGGCTGTAATACGGTTTTTAATGGAAGACAAGCATTCATCTCATGTAGTCCATTGCAGTTTCAGCTTGCTGGGGCTGAAATGTTCCCATGTATCATATAAACACACAAACAGCCGTCTGCTGAGACATTGAGGGAGGATGAACCCTTGTTCCTCTGGTGACTCCCAAGGGAGAGAGAGATTGTCTTTGGGACAGGGCAGGGTTTTGCAGCTGCACCCCAGAGCTTGCAAGCTGAGCGAGGAGCGAACCATCTTGCCCAAAATGAAAGAAAAAGAGGACCCAAGTCTGAGTTTGCAGTATAGAATAATTTCAGTGCAAGGGAATAGGGTGTTCAGAGTACAGAGGTACTAAAATGTACAGAAATGCACGGGTCTAAATTTAAGCAAGATTTCATAGTATTCCACATTGTGTGCTCAAGTCAGCTGAGTTGGCCTGTTGTCTCTGAATCTGGCCAGTCCATGTCAGTTGAAGGCCTGGGCCGGTGGATGAAACCTAAATGCTCATTTTGCTCATTTGTTTTTTTCTCCATTTTGATTGTCTTCATGACTTAGTGCAGAACATGCCCAGTTCCTCAGTTAAATATATCTTAGATCAGTGTTATCTCAGATATTTTTCCCATCACTTCCACTCACAAAGGAAGGAAAATGTTAATGTTCTTTCAGTTGGTTCTCGTGCCTCGTTGTTAGTTTAACCTGCTGAGAAGACAAGTGAGGTACCATACTGCCTGCACTATATTCCCTGTGCAGTATGACAGCTTGCAGGTCAGCTCAGGCAGAGACCGTGATGCTCAGTAGATATGCCATGGAGGTAGCCCTTAAGATGTGGATTTCTATGCCACAGCATGGAAAGATGCTCAGATAAAACTATCAGTTTGGTTTTTGTTTTCCCTTTCCATTGACCCCATAAAGGGTGCTCTGAGGTTCTGGCTCCACATGGTGGGAGGTGATGCGGGCTCCTCAGTCACAGGGATTCACATTCATCCCCAGAGTTCCATAGTACCTCGGTAGAATGGATAAAACAGAAAAGAGGATATCCCACTGTGTATCTTGCACAGAGAGACAAATCAATTCCTGGAAGAAAGCTGGGGAATAATGACCTCCAAGAAGGAGCTAAGAAGTTACCTACATATAGGTTTCCTTGTCCACACATCCTCTCCTGAGAAAACAGGGCTATTTTGGGATTACGAGAACAATGGCACAGATACGCCATGTGTGTTTCGCACTGTGCAAAGATTCCCTGTATGGCAGGAGAAATTCTACGTACCAATGCAGTCAGCTTCATAGATTCTTCATGTCCTTCAAGAAGTACTAAGGGGCTGCAGCAGAAGGTGGGTTCTTTATCTTAATCTGAAGGATTCATCCTTCAACTTGGAAAGGCCCACTGTTGCAGCAGAGCACCATGGCTACTTCAGTGGCCATTCCTTATTAAAAGCGCAGCTCTAGGGAGGATAGGCCGACATAGAATGGGAATGATAGGTAAAGGACAAAATTACCTGTTTCATGAGAGACTTTTCCATTTCTTGCACCTTTCCCTTTTCCCAGTGGTGTAGTGAGGGACATCTGCTGTGGAAAAACCATAACCCCTAGAGAATTCCTCTGTATGCAAATGAACTCCAGCCTGAGCATTCACATCTCTGTATTTGTAAACATTCCTGGCATACCTTTTCTTTACAATATCTACAAGCTGTACTAGACTAAAATAAGGTTATGTTACTGCTGGCTGATGCAGTTGATCATACTTCTTGATGTTTTTCACCCGTTTAAGTTGTCACCAAATACATTTCAATGAGACAATTTTCTTTTTATTATGATAGCTAGTGAAAATTATGTTGGGGAAAATAATTAAAATCAAAGTCACTGTTCTTTGTTGGTTGTAATCTAGAAGAAGGCAGTGAATAAATGAGAAAGGATGGGTAGACGGATGAGTCAGTGTAAGTGGCATCACATGCTTTTGAAACAAGGACTTCTTATATAAACACCTGTGCAATCTGATGAAATTGGCTATGCATACTCATGATAAATTAATTTTTTAAATACTATTTAGGAGTCTGAGCAGTGTTTGGAGACCCTTTTCAGGTGCTACAGTATTAGTTGAACACATCTTTCAGATTGTTCTTACGAGCCGAGACAGAGATTTTACTATGGGGTTTTTTTTCATTTTTCAAATGGAAACAATTTAAAAACTATGCATAAGCACTCATTCATGCTTAGCTATATGTAACTGAATTTGGAACAGTAATCTTGGCAATGTTTTTCTTTCCCTCTAAAGTGCATTTTTTCCATTAGTGTAGCTAATGAATGTTGGTAGTTATATGAGGCTTTTTTTCCAGGTTAGCAGTGAATCATTTCAGGCTGTGACCTTATCTGATCTTACATGCTCAGCAGGGCTGGGACTAATCAATAATTGTTGAGATTTCATCACAGAGACTGTGGGTGCTGCAGGAAGCAGTTTGGTGATTAAGTAGTTGACACTCTTTCTCTCAACCACTAATGAAACTCTGGCCCCTCAAAGCCCTAATAGGACTCCACAGTCTTTTGGATGGGATATAAAATTGAGATCTTCACTTCATAACCATCTTGTGGCATTTTATATGTATGGGTCCAAGAGTAGGACTATTCACCCAGGTATCCCTGGCCAAATTCTAGTTTTGATATTTGTTTTCTGCCTAGCTTCCTTCAGGTTCAACCTAGACTGTTATTCTTCGTTCCCTACCCCAAGGTGTTAAACTGCTGGTATGAATGCTTCCTGGGTCAGCATTGGGAATGCTGTCTAGATGAGGGGGGTGCAATTCTGCTGCCTCTAACTTTTATTGAGGTTTTTGTTGTCTTCTGAAGGGGCTCTCTGCAAACGACTGATAGTGTCCTGTGGAAACATCTGGACAGGGTGAGCTTTTCAGCTTCCTGGGCCAGAAATGCTTTAGCACAGCTGTAGTCTGATCCACAGTTTGATGTTTAGATCATAGACAAAACTCATGCTTTTTCCTCCCCTGTGACAGCCTCTGGGAATGATTAGTGTTTACATTAAAGTGCTCTGTAAAATGTAGAGGGAATGTCTGAATGTCTTGTTTGTTTGTTTGCAATATATGTAAAAACAGCCTGGAAAGCTCATGTTGTTGACAGTCAGTGGCATTCTCTAAATGCCTCCATCTCCCTGCTCCTCGTGAGGAAACTGCAGATTTGAAACTGATCTGCTCCCCCCACCTCCCCCATTTCTGCTTTAGTGCTGCCCCTCCAGGGACAGGGAGAGCAACCAAAACATTTCAGGCTAACAGTCAATTGTGGAGAGGAGGGGAGCAAAAATTTTATATTCCTGATATCACAAATTCAGTTACCAGTCAAGAATATGTACTGCTGAAGTGAGCAGTGGGTTTTGGAAAAATCAGTGTTTCCTCTCCTCTCACAGGTAAACCATTCAGGTTATGAAAATTACAATTTCTGAAAATGACAGGAGAGTTCAATTCCAGTCCCCCTCTCCTTCCTTCCCAATCCAGTTGCTGGTTGCTGGATCCAGAAGTCCGAGTTGTTTGTTTGCAGCAAGAAAATTCAAAGGGGTAGGAGGAGACACTGACTTTGTTCAGCTGGAGCTAGAGCTGCTAGGACAAAGCTAGACAAAAACAGTGCAAAATAAACTTATTTGAATCAGATTGATTCAAACTGATATGAGAAGTTTTAATTTCTGTTTGGAATATGAGAATCCTAACCCCGTGGCTGAAACCCGTGCTGTGGATACATTCCTTCTCTCAGCTGCAGCTCTATCAAATGGAGCTCATCCCTGCTTTCCCCATCCAAAATTATCCAAGTCACACCTCCTGGTAGACCTGTTTCTTTAGCAGGGCTGGGGGTGGGTGGACTAAAACCTGTTTTAGTCAAAATGAGCAAGTATTCTTGCACAACATATACAGAAGGTCTTTGCTAACTAGATTCACCAAGTCCTTAAGGAAGGACTACCTTGCACTTCAGGGGCCTCAGCATGCTTCATCTTGAACTCAGTGACCTGACACTTCTACGCCTTAACTTTCCTCGGGGCTGTCTTGCAGATAAGCCCTGAAAGGCAGATTGCAATTTTTTTCTGTTCAGCTGAAGTAACTCACCAGTGTGGAGGAGGGCTGGTTCCTCTTGCCCTCTGCCTACGTCAGGCAGCATCAGGGAACATCTCTGGTGTGGGAGCACTGCTGTGGCCAGACCTTCACCAGCTGTGCTGGGTGGATTTACATACTGGACATCCCTGCACATCAGCAGCCTAATACCTCCCTACAGGGTCATCCTGTTGGGCCTGTTTAGGGACACATTGTTTTTTTGTGGGGTATTGTCACCTGGAGTGTCACAATAGAAATTTTTATTCTTGTGTGCTACATGCCGCATAAACACATGAGGAGAAACAGACTTTGCCCAGAAGAGACGTAAATAATGAACCCAGAGAAAGATCACAGGTCCCCATCTGTGCTACAGTGATATAACTACATAAACTGTGGGCAACTCTAAGCCCCATCAGAGCAAGGTCAGATCTGCCAGGAAACGTGCTAGAGTTGTGCGAGGAAGACAACCCTATGTTGTGTCTAGATGGGAAACTGGAGCAAAGAGGATAAGCCACTTGTCTATCTGCCTGACAGAGGTGAGAATTGAGAACTGACATTCTTACAGTATCCCTACAACAAGCTCTCCATCATAGATACCCAGGGTCTATAAAGGATCAGCTGCCTGAACTGGTCCTCCGGCTCTCAGGACCAGTTGTTTCCTGGTATGAAATCTCTTGTAGTTTTAAATCATAGCTTTATTTTTAGATCAGCTCTACCTCAGCCATAATTACATTTGTGCCAATCAAGTATGTGGTAATGCTCATGGGTCTCTGACTAGTCCTTTCGTGTAAGAATTAATTTGTGGGTTTGGAAAAGACAGAATAGCAGGTGTTTCATGGTAGCATGTCATTGAGGTTTCACCTGCCCTGTAAGGTTAATAAAAGGTATTGTCCCTGTAAGGTTAGTAAAAGGTATTGTCCCAGGAGAAGATAGCTGCAAGAGTGGGCTCTTCATTTAAGGTCCTTCTGGCACCCTACACAGTCATTTTCCAAACATACTCTAACCCTAACTCTTAACAGAAGAGCACATTTTTACTGCTGCTTTATTAGAGAGTCAGAAGCATTTGTGGGATTGGTGTGGGAGTACAAAATTGTTTTCTGATGAGGAACTGAGTCAAAGTTTTTGGCATCTCATGTAGTGGCTGTTTGTATATAAACTTGAAACCAAACCAAGCAAATGGAGTGAAACCATCCAAGGCCTAAAATGTCATCTGGCGGTGAGGAGCACTGAAAATACCAGATTAGAAGAACCCATAACCAGCTGGCTGCTGTTTGCACTGAAGTGAAGACTCACCAGACGTTCAAAAGCTGGCCATAAATCCTTTCTAAGTTCACTCTCCTAAGCTCCTATGATCACTGCTATTCATTTTAGGGTCACAAGTAAGCATGAAGGATGCTTCTGTTTAGCTGTGGGAAAGAAAACAGGGAAAGCAGCAGACATTAGTTTTAGGGTCCTTTCTCCTGCAGTCCACAACAAAGACTTGACTTCTGCTCCCTCTGGAGTTGGTTGCAAAGTTTTTGCTGGTTTTCAGCAGGACAACGGTGAAACCAAAGCATTATGGCAGCTCAAAAATGCTATATTCTAGACTGATGCATGCTATTTGAGAAAACAGCTCTAGATTAAGGGGTTCTTGCCTCCTCTAACTGGTCTGCTTCTGCTTCTCTGAGGAGGAGAGGTTGCTGCTCCCAAAATGATGCCAGCAGGAGGGAATGTGAGAGTATGCTCTGCTTCACACCCTTTGTATAACCACACTTTCCTGGGAAACAAGTCCATTCATAGTTGCAGGCTATGAGCTGGAGTGGGCAAGCAAGTGAGGCACAAATGCATGTCTTCTGGTACCTCCATGATGGGGTGGCCACTTCCAGAAGAAGGGTAGTCCAGCCAAATGGAGATGATAGGAAACCTGAAGCAGTAAGGCTTGTCACAGCCCATTGTCAGAGCCTGTATTTATCCATTGTTCCCCTTATTGAATGCAGTTGTACCTCTTGCATGTCTCCATACTTAGCCTGACTTACAAATTAGACCTGAAACACAATGGATAAAGCTTGTTGGTCAGGAAATGTTTCTTTTTATACATTAAAACACGCGAGGCTTTGTTGTATCAGCAATATCCTGATACACTTGCTGTGATAATGGGCGAAGGAAGTTTCATTCTGTATATAGCTGCTCTCACACTAGAAACTTAACTCTTTAAGGCCTGGAGGTAATCATCACATGTGAAATCTCAACTGTCATGGGAAAGGATGAGTTTTAAAAGCCATCTTTTAAAGATTATCATTAAAACAAAGCTTACACAACCTTGGAGTCAGAGGAGATCAGCATTTGTACTGATTCCAGTGACCTTGATGGAGCAAAATCAAAACTTGCAACTAGAAGCAAATATGTCTTTTCACTGTACTTCAGACAGATTAGTAAGGTAACAGCTCTGGTATAGTGTAGATCTTTCTCCCCTTGATGCTAATGTGGCATAGAGTTTCTTTAGCTAAAACCCTTACAACTCTTGGCATTGTGTCCTGTGACTTTTATTTACAGGTCTTGCAACCTTCTGTGACACTCATTAAAACAAAGCTTACACAACTTTGGAGTCAGGGGAGATCAGCATTTGTACTGATTTTGATGCAACTACAAGCAAATATGTCTTTTCACTGTACTTCAGACAGATTAGTAAGGTGACACTAGTTTTACTGCTGAGTGAGTAATTGATACTATCCAGTCTCAAATGTGTTTGTTGTATCATTCACAGTGATTCTTTTTGAACACTGGTATTTGCCCATCTTGGGAAGTCATGCAATATCTATCTCCACATACTTTGATTGTGTGGACCATCACTAGAGATTATGGTTTTTTTGATCTTTGTGAAGTGCAAAGGTCCGAAAATCCCAGAATAAGCAGGGGAAAACATTTAAAAAGAATTTCAGGCTGAGTTGTCTTTGTGAACTTAGTAGAATACAGAGGATTTTTCTGTAGTTCTTTTCTTCTGGTGATACTTTTACCAGCTGGTTAATTTACAGGTCAAAAACTCAGAGCATCCAATAGTTCAGCTGCTCACTTCAAAAAGCCTTCATGGATCATGATAATGTGGCCCATGAAAATTCACTTCAGATGAGAAATCATGGGGCAAAGGGAATGGGATATCCACCCGGGTACTTATTTATGAACTCTACTGTTGAGAGTGAAAAGGGATTCCTATATTAAATGGAAAACCTTAATTCACGTGAGATGGGTGGAATGCTTAACAGACTATGTATGGAAAAATACAATCCACATTGTACATTGTTTAGAATGAGTGCATTTCCTCCACTTGTCTCTAGAAATTTCTTTAATAGTCAAGCATGTTCAGTACATAGTGTAAACATAATGACTGAATACTTCATCAAATACTATGAAAAGGATGAAGTTATTTAGATGACATGTAAATATAATGAGTTTTCAGCCACAGTATACAGTGAACTATTTTCAATGGAAAATCAAGGCTTTCAATGCAATTCATTTAGGATTTCCATTTCAACACTTCTTCAGAGTCAATTGCAGTAGAAAACTCAATGTGCTTCTTCAAGCTTAGACACAAAATAGTCAAGAACTTCTGCTATCAAGCAACAAAAGCCCTCCAGTACCTTTTTGTGCTGTAACTAATAACATGGCTCAAAGTCTTTTTCAGTTTGCTATCAAGGAAAGTGTAATTCTTCATTGCTGCTTTAAATTCAGTGTCATTAAGTTTGGTTTGGTGCTTCTCCCTCACAAGCTACATTATTGTGATAAAACCAGCTCCTCCGTGAAACAAAAGTCCTGCATACAAGCATGTTCTGTGCTGAAGGGTTTATCCTGGGAGTCTCTGTGGGAATTTGACTTTTATTTTATGAATTTTTACAGGAGTATTATCACAGCACACAGGATAGCTGAGGGAAGCCATTAATAGTTAGTTGTACCTGAAAAGAGCAAAGTTGCAAAAATTGTCCTGCTAGCAATTGAAACTGTGTGCTAGCAAAAGCTTTAGCTTGTGCTTCCTTCAAGGAAGCTAGGATTGGTTTAAAAGGTACTAAATGCAAGTAAAGATCCTTATCTAAGTGGGCCTCAACTGAAAGGCAACACTCAGGGTACACATTTTGCAGTGAAGACAATCCCAGAGTATTTCTTTCCAAAATAGTTGGTTTTGTTTTATTTATAGCTTCACTGGAATTCCCTTTATAATCAGATTTTGAGGGAATAATAGTACCAAGAAAAAGACAACATAAACAGGCTTCCATCCCCTCCTTCAAAAATAAACATGAAAACTAAATTTCACCAGTAATAGTTTGTTTTTTTGGTAAGGGGCTAACGGGATACAGAACTTGGCATGCTGAAACAGCAACTGGAATGAAGATATTATCATAAAAATCACCTAAATCTTGACTTCATTAAAACCTATTTAATAGGATCAACATTTTTTTCCTGGACAAAATTTATTCAGTTATGTAATAAACTCTTTGTGCCTTATCCTCCAGGGTTATTTCCACACTCCATTAACAGGCTATAGCAGGTTCTTAAAATATGCAGCATGGTATGGTGTGTACCTGGGAATGAGGAACAGAAAGTTCTTTCAGAGATTGTGTGTACATATGTCTGTAGGCTGCATGAGCTTGCCTAAACAATTCACACCATTATCAAGAAGATCTTGGCAAAAACAAGAGAGAAAGACATTCAGTGAATTACATAACACACAGCTATCTCTTTCTTTTTTTAAACAATGGCTGCTTCCACTTAGCAAATAATATTTGAAGCATTTAATTAAAACTGCTGACAGTCAAATCCAATGGCCTCTTCAGGAATTGAACTGTTTACATGCAGGATGGTAAAACATTTGCTTCAGTTGCCTAAACTGAATATTTACAGATATTTACTGTCCCTGGAAATTTCAAAATTTATATTTATAAATATAAACACTTGATAGTAACAGAAAGAATCAAAAATAGAGAAAAGCATGGTAGATTTACGGAAAAGTGGAAGAGCAAATAGTCCTCTTATTTCCCAGTCTGAGACAGACTTGACCATACTGTGAAGTAGGGTGCACCCTCAACTAGTTCATTGATGACACCAAGCTGAGTGGTGTGGTCAATAAGCCAGAAGGAAGGGATGTCATCCAAAGGGACCTGGATGGGCTGGAGAGGTGAGCCCATGCAAACCTCATGAAGGACAAGTGCAGGGTGCTGCACTTGAGCTGTGCCAATCCTTGTTATCAATATACCTGGGCTGCATCAGAAGAGCTGTGGCCAGCAGATTGAGAGGTGGTTCTGCCCCTTTGTTCTTGTGATCTCATCTGGAATACTGTGTCCAGCTCTGACGTTCTCAGTACAAGGACATGGACCTGTTGAGGAGGGTCCAGAAGAGTGCCATGAGAATGATTAGGGAGCTGGAGCACATCCCCTAGGCTGAAAGAGTTAGGGCTGTTCATCCTGGAGAAGAGAAGGCTGCAGGGAGACTTCATAGCATCCTACCAGTATCTGAAGGAAAGCTGGGCAGGGACTGTTCATCAGAGTATGTAGTGATAGGACAAAGGGCAATGGTTTTAAACTAGAGAAGGGGAGGTAAGAAGTTCTTCCCCATGAGAGTGGTGAGGTACTGGAACAGTTTGCCTGGAGTGGTGCTGGAGGCCCCATCCCTGAGGGCATTCAAGGTCATATTTGATGAGGCTCAGAGCAACCTGATCTGATGACTGCAGAGTGATTGGACTAGATGGCTTTTAAAGATGCCTTCCAACTCTCTGAATCTATGGTCACTTTAGGGAGCATTTCATCTGGAAATTACCCAAAACAGCTACTGAACAGATGCATAAAGAAGAAGTCCTTCTGGATATATGTGGATATTTCAGAATATTGTATGTTTAGATGATTGGATGTTTTTATAGGGTAGGTGGATGGATGGAGATGGGTATGCAAAAGTTGCAGCCTGGCTAACTTTTCCAGAAAGCTGTGCTTACTTTAGAAAACTTTTGCCCTTTATTTATTCACCCTCAGATGCAGTAAAAGTAAACTTTAGTAAATGTTACAGAAATGGAAATAAATTGCCTAAATGCTTACAAAAATTTTCCACTTAGGTGGCTGATGGGTGTAAAATATGGCTTGAATTTCTGAGTGACTGAAGGTTTTGACCTAGGTTTTCAGTTCCTTTTAGAAGAAAAGCCACACTGCAAGTGGTCAGAAGACAAGCTGGTTAACTGTCCCTTCTCTGGACAGTGGGCATCCAACACAGGGTGCAAGAATGGGAAAAGCACATGCTCATATTTCCTCCAGTGTATCCTCCCCACTCCTGGCAGTCCCTGCACAGGAACTTCCTGGCCCAGAGGCTGTATTTGTATTTCTGCGTTTAATAGCTCACGGTGGGCTTTTCTTCCATGAATTGAACTAATCTCTCTGGTTTTTTGGCTTCCATAGCATCCGATGGTAATGAATCCCATGGTGTAGCTATGTGCTTTGTGAAAGTGTGTGTGCATGTGTGTGTGTCTGCAAGCCTTTTAAAGCTTTTTCCTCTTCTCTCCACAGCTTGCAGTGTGAGAAACGAAGAAGGAATGTCCCTTGTTTGCCTTCTGATCACTCAGGCTGTCACGCTCTCTCACTTCAACTAACCATGTCATTTTTGTGGACGCCATGGGCATTGGCTGGTAGGCAGTCTACTGATAGCTATTTTTACTCAATTTGTATAGAAGCTGAACTTCTGTAGTTCTCCTTAATGTTGTTACAAAATCAGAAAAGTGAGTACATTTGTATTAACATGCCCTGTTTTGTATTAGCTCAGCTGATACGACTGTCTTGTACTTCCTTCTCAGTGGTGCAGTACTTTGGTTTGGTCAATGCTATTATTTGGCTCTGATAGTCTAAATTGTCTCTGCTCCTTTAAGCACCACCTCAGAATAACAGCTTTGAAAAATAGAAGACAAGCTTGATGGGAGTTTGTCTTTTATGTGCTGAGTTAGCTCTTCTGCTAGCCAAGACAAGAAAGCTCTGGAAGCAAAGTGCTTTGTCCAGAGGGGAAGAAGTCTCTTCCATGTCTTTCCCACAGTTAAGAAACAGCTTTTGTTAAGCTGCAAGGAAAGTCACTTGCATAATCTATGGGCAGAAAGCTGGGCTGGCACGCTTTTGGATGACTGGAAGTAGAACAAAGGGGGAAAAAATACTGAAATTTCCCAGCTGACCCCAAAATGAAAACCTCCCATTATGTTGGCACTTATTGCATGGCCACTGTGTAATTTGGTTTTGTACTGACTCTTTAAATTGAGATTATGTTGCTGTCATTCATTTGTATAGGGGTTGGTTTCCTTGTAGAAAATGCATTGATGTCACAGCTTTGTGCCTGGAAATAGCTCCCCCAATGCCTTTCTCCAGGTCTCCACTGAAACCTGTTCTGTTTCTCCCAACAAATCCACTCTCTTCTCTGCCTGTATTTTAGGGGGAGAACAAATGGTGCATCCACCCTGCTCTCCACCCCTTGGTCCCTGGGCCTGAGTGGGAGAGGATGCCAGAGGCAGCTTATCAGGACAGGGTTGTGTGGGCTGCAGGCAGCTCCCAGCTCACACAGGTCTCTCTGCAGGTTACTAGTACTTTGTTGTCTTGGCAGTCGAATGGGAATCCCCATCAAATCAGCCCAATACAGTCAGGATTAGTTAAATACACTTCCTTCTCCTGCCTTGACACAAGCCTACTATCTTTCATTGAAAACCAGAAAGAAGTGAAGCTCTGGGGATGGCAAAGTCTCTTTAGCCCAGACCTACTGACTGAACTTCAAACATGAGGGGAAGTTTAACATACAGATTTGTTCTGCTTGTGTTTTGTGGCTGTTTGGGATGATTTCCAGATGAGCAAAGCACTGTGTTGGCTTTGCTGGGTATGAACTAGTGGTTTTAATTTTTCAATGTATTTTTATTTTATGCTTTCATGTCTTGAGGAACTTCCCAGATAAATCATAATTTTGATCTTCTGCCAGCTCAGTTGCCTGCATGCCAGCTGCATGAATATCTGACCATGTCTGGTCACTATGGCTCAGTGAGTGTCAGGGTGTGTATCTGAAGTGGACAGGACAAGCTGCATTCTGCAGAGATCTCTGCAAAGATTACTGAACTTTTCTTCTGCAGTCTCTTCAGTAGGAATGAGATCCAGGAATCCTTTGTCTCCTCATGTGTTGTCCTTAATGGGGGACTATTCCCTGATTGTAAGTCGTGGTGGTCACCTGCTTCTTGGAAATAGTGTCTTTTATTAAACCTTCAGGGACAAATTCTACTGTGTTGTTATATATTTCAGCACACCAATGGCATGAGTATGTGTCCTAACTAGAAAGTGTAAACTGGTTGGAATTTGGAAGCCAGTAAGCAATTTTAATGATACTTTATTATCTTTAGTTATATGTAAACACGAAATAAGTGTGTCTATGTAATAGACAAATACAATAAAAGGTTTAGCATGTATAAATTTGCATTAGTATAAATGCAAAGAATACTGTAAATGCAGTAGGAATATATAAAAGTACGTACGCTCATACACATATGCTTATGTACACGTAAGTTTAAATTAATTAGGCATATTTATATATTAAAACATTTATTATAGAAAAGCTATTAGATTTTATTACATTCAGAAAATGCTGATTTCATCTGCAAGACTTAAAGAAATCCCTATAGCACTACTATTAAGTACATGGATTTTTTTCTGCTTCCATGAAAACCTATCAGAGGAGGAATTTTCTGAATCTCTTTAGATTGCATCTTAACTCTGCTGTTGTTGAAGGAAGAGAAACTGTCCTTGGTGCATACAGCAGAACATGTAATTAGACCTCATGTTCTCTACCTCATGAGTGCAAGTTGCTTATGTAAACTCCTTGTGCTTCTGCAAGTAGCAGTACTGGTTCCTTGCTCTCCAGGTTCCACCTTCATCATACTTCATCATACTGATGATACTTCATCATTCCTTGCAGTGGAAGCACAATGTCCTGCTCTCCTAGCCCTAGCCTAGAGAGGCACTTTGACTGAGGGATTTCTGCAGGAAATTCTTATGAAAGGCACTCTTCACAGGGATGCCAACAGAGATGCTGCCTCATCCTGCTCCCCATGCAGGAGGCGCTCTTGATTGAACACACTCAGTCTGCATTCTGCCTCACAGGGTCTGTGCCCAGCCCATGAGCCTGCCAGGAGAAAAACCCCAATGCCTGGAAGGGACTTCATCATACATGGGCTTATCAAAGTGCTCTTTCACTTTCCTGAGTGAAAGTGACTGTTTCTGACACTTTCTGAAGAGGAATGATTTTTATTCCTCCTGCCCTCATCTGTGTTTTGGAGCATCACCTAATTTGGTACATTAACCTCCACAAATTCATCATGGATCTTTGCCATCATACTTTCTCTCTTCCTATCCTTCCTCTTTTCCTCCCTCATCACCAAAGTCCCTTATTTGCAATTATAGACATCTTTAGTGCAGAGCAATGGCTTTTTAATTTTCCACAAGAAATGGAAGCATGCAATTATTATGCAAAGCAGCTTTCTTTTTAATTCCCAGAAATTTCCGGTGTACATTGTAATCAGTCATTTTCTACTGTACATTTTATTCTCTGAAATTGTAAGCCTAGACCATTAGAAAACTATAATAAATAATTCAGTGATTTCCTTTCAGCTTCATATTCTCTATAGCTGAATATGTTTAGAGGTGTAAATATCTCTCCGGAGGGGAATAATTTTAAGTTTAGTTTTCTAATTTGATTAAGGAAGCAGCGCCTGCCTGTTTCATTTCCAGGCAGGAATTTGAGTGCATGAGGGAGATGTTTAGATATCTGTGTAGGTGTGTTTAATGTGTTCTGCCTAATTGTATTTCCTTTTCACTAAATAAGAAAAGTTACAATGCAATGGGATAATTTCCCCCTACCTCCTTTTTTCCTGCTTTTAATTGTCTTGCTCTTCACAGACACAGCAGCATGTCCTAGTAATGGATTTCAGAGGATTAAGGCACATCCCAGCATAGATGTTCTTCAGGAGCACCTGGTGAGCAATCCAGCCTGGAGTGAAACCGCACAGATGGATTCAAACTTGGACCGAACCTGAGTTATTTTCTCAGACACGATGCAACCCATGGAATGTGCTTGAAAAGAGACAAATCTGTCTCACTCCGGTTTCTTTGCCTTTGAGAAGGAAATAAAAGATACCTGCATCAAAGTGTACAGTCTGTTCTCTCCATCTCATGCGTGAAGTAGGGACCATCTTACATAAACAAGTCCTTGCAGAAAGCAAAGTCTTTCTATTTCCAGATGGAGTTGTGGCTAGCAATTCACTGTAACAAAAGAACAGATTTCACTTAGTACCTTTTTGGAAGTATTTCAACATACTTTGAAGGGGTGAGTGTGATAATTCATAAGAATAAAAATGGCCTTGTGGTATGTTAAAAAAACAGAGAAAACAAGTGCATAGCTCCACAGAAGTGCAGGTGGTGGGTTTTTTTTCTTATATAAGCTCAGAGTTCCTGACTCTGTTTTCAGAGTCTGTATTATGAATTTGCTTTATCTTTTGATGCTATTCTTTGAAACCATGAGAGCTCTAAACCCCAGGTCTTCAAAACACAACATGAAAATGAAAAACCTTACGTGGTCTCCTACTCCTACTCCTTACTGTAGTAGGAGTTTGAAAGGGTGGTGGGGAGAGAGCAATCGTTGGCATAGCTGCAATGAGACTGCAAATGTTGACGGTACTTTTCTGTGCACAGCAGGAGGGGGTGTTGGTGTGGGTGGGCATCTTTTGCAAACTAATCCTTCTTCATCTTCTCTTTGCTTCTGTAGAAATTGGAAGGGAAGGTATTAATAGACATAGTTTGTGATTTTGCAATTCATATTTATCTATGTGATCCTCTTGGAAAATTTTCTTGCTGTGAAAATATGCAAGTTTTATTGGGCCACATGTTTTTTCTTGTGTTTGTTCTCTCTGCTGCTGCAGATATCAGGCCAGTACTTGGAACAGTGGGTATCCAGAAAGTTCAGACCAATCTGAGGGACCTACATCCTATCTGGGGAAGGTGTGGAGGAAGGTATTATTGGGCCATAAACTGTAGGTGGGATCAAATTCCTTTTGAAGGGATAGTTCACTCAGCAGCTTTGGGCAGGCTCTTGAAAACACCCTGTTTTCTGAGGAAGAGAACTTCCTTCAAGACATCATCCATTGTCTTCTGTTTCATGAACTTTTGTGTTTCTTGGTTCTGCACAGGACCAAAATCAGACATGCAAAAGCACCATGAAAAAATGCAACTGGAGCATTCTTGGCTTGACGTGGCATGTGGGAGCAGGGAGATGGGGAACCTGATAGGTCTCCAGACTCGTTCTACAGACTCAAGAAGTGCAAGCAGTTGGATAAGCATCTGAACTTTTGTATGTTTATGTGAACTGAACTTGAACTCCAAAATATTTCAGAGTTTACCTAGCAATGGCTAATAATTACTAGAATGCTTGTTAAAATTGGAAAGTGATCTCAATAATGTATTAAATTGCAGAAAAACATAAACAAACCCTCTTACTTAAATGTGCTGTCTCAGGAGTTTAGTAAGCATTTCTCTCAGCAGAGAGTCTAGAAAAACTTTTAAAGGCAAAAACATTATTGTTTCTCTTCTGCTTTAAAAACTGTTGGAAAACTATGAAGCTGGAAAAAAAAATAGGGCATTTGATAAATAGAGAGGGGGCAAATATGATTCTGTTTCTTGCATATCTTTGTCAACAGCAACACTATGAAGTCACCTGCTGTAGTGATGTGAAGCCATTGTAAGACCAGATTGTGCCTGACGCTTCCAGAGGTGGAGTTATATTATGAAAAGAAGAGCAGTGAATAGAGGCTCATTACTGTGAAAAATGTGTTTAGGATCATGCCTGGGAACAATATGGTTGGCTTTCTCAGAAAAATGTGCTACTTAATTAAATAAATAAAGCCTTTTTGGTTAGGCAGGCTTACTTGTCCTTTGCAACCTCTTTAGTGACGTTACACTTTAGTGTGATAACAGCATTGTGAGCTGAGAGAACAGCTTCCACCCACATGGATAAATATTGATCTCAGTGATAAAGAAGAACAAACATTCTGATGGAGTGGAAGGAGCGAGGCTGAATGTGATACGGGAGGGTTATTTTTACTGTGTAGTGAAAGAAAGTTAAGTCTTTCAGCTAAGAGCAGGGAAGGGCATGAGGAGGGCTTATCAAGATGTTGTTTACAAGGCAATGAATTCTCTGACTTCAAACTGTAATACTTGCCCCTTGTCTGTGCACAAAAACAAAGAGATGACTGAGGTCAAGTTGTGGTCACAGTCAAATAAGCGGCAGCTTTGCTGCTGAACTTCACTAGGGGCAAGTATTTATAGTTGGAGCGCCATGCAAAGGCTTTGATGAACATCTCATGTGAGCAAATTGCTTTGTTAAATCCTTCCTTAGCCTGTGCCTGCTTCAAATGAAGTGTGTGCTTCTCTGTCCTGCTAAAGCCAGCTTTGAGACTGATTCTGACATTTTAGAAAAGTTTGAATTGCCATGGTACAACAGGTTAGTTTTGTTGTTGGTTTTGTTGTATTGTTTTTCTTTCTAACTGAGCTTTCTCATTTGGATGCTGTACCCTTACCTAGAATGTGCAGCTTTCTATGGAGCCTCCTTTGCTTCAGTGAGCTCTGTGTGAGAGCACGGCTAGTGCTGAGCAACAATGCTAGGACCAGGGAGGGTGCTGTGACCCACATGATGGAGCCATGTCCCCTTGTTACATGGTCTGACTGGGCAGCACTCACCTCTGGGAAGTGAAGGCAAATAAAAGCCATGATGACTTTAGAGTCCCAGAAGTCCTTTTAAGTGGGTCTTTGAGGTCAGAACCATCAAGTATGATTTGTAATCCCCAAAAGAGCTAAAGCACTAACCACACCTTCAGTACTGAGGCACATGGAGCTTCGAAAGATGGTTGTGAGAGCAGGGTGATAGGAAGAGATCAATCTGACCAAAAACCTGTCTCCTTAGTATCATCAGAATTAGTCATCTAGGCTCCACCTGCAGTCAGTGGGGAAGTTCCTACACCTATAGGGCATGATTCATCTTCTTCTGCAGCTCTGGATCGGGTCAGATAAACTGTCCCCTGCTAGCACCTGGCTGTGAAAGGTTCCCTTTGCAAGTTGCTGTTTGTGCTGATACTTTGCCTGTTGATATATAAAGGTTGGCCACATGAAAGCCCTCCCTTTGCTTTGGAAGCTAGCCATTTAGAAAAAGTGTATCACAGGCATCAGACTGAATAAATAAAACTCTAATGTAGTATTTTCAAACTGTAAATTCTCTATTCTTCTCGTATGTCAGCAAGTGATCTTCTAGACAAACCATATCTACTTTTCCTAATAATTTTCTCTTATCAAATATTTCTTCACAGGGTTTCTACTGCTTGATACAGTATATTTGATGGTGACATACCACTACACATGATGATGTGATGCAGATGTTTATTTATTTTATACATGTCCTCCAGGATGTAGTTGAATGCCATTCTCATAATATCTTAATACCTCGTATGCTTTGATACATTTTCCTTTAATGCACAGATATTCCTTCTGTCTCTTCCTGCCTTATCATTGCTCTTGGGAGAATTATACCTATGAAATAAAGCTGCCTTGGCTTTGAGCTATTCCTAGCCAATCTGCTCGATTGTCTTTCTTTCTCTTTACATGTGCAGTTATGAGCCTATGGGGGAGTAAACTCCAGCTACCTTTGCCTGTTAACTTGTGCCTCTTCTTAACTTGTGCAGAGAGGTTTTTCCAACCTAGTCACCCTCAGCTACACCACAGCCTGTAATTTTGATTGTATTTTCTGCTGGCTACTGTCAAATACTTACTGCAAATACTCAATGTTACTATCATATTGAACGAAGTTATAATCACTGACATAGGTAATTGTAGGCCAAGGGTTTTTACCTTAGAAATGGATTTGTGTGAAGATAATAATACATGTGCATTCTGGAAGAATATTTCCTTTCGGAAGGTGATGAATTGAGGAAGGAAATGGTAGTTTGGAATCAGTTGATCTCTGTATTGCAAACAAAGTAAATAAGATTTGGCTTTGATGGGATTACCTGGAAGAGTTTATCTGTGATGGAAGGTGTGTCTACTGCCTCAGGAAGTTGTGAAATTAAGATTTTTTTTTCTTAGGTGTTCAAAAGTCAGGCAGAATGATGCAGAATAAAGTAATCACTTCTTGTTCCAGTTCTGACTTTACCTAGCTGGGTCTCATTCTTTTTTAATCTTTCAGGTTTTTATCCCTGGAGGTAGGCTTCTTTTGAAGAATGGTAAGAATAGGCATAATTCTATTCACCTTTTCAAAAGAAAATCTCTTTGAATTTCTTTACCTGCCTTCCTCTGGCTAGATTGCCAGCAAGTCTCCAGCAAGTCTGGAGCAAGCGTTCCTGGGATGTCTTCAGTTGTTAGTGATATGACATGACAACCCACCCTCATAGATCCATGTCTGGGGCAAGAACAATGTGAATCCTCAGTGTCCTTTCCCATGGTGGGACACAATTTGCTACTTCCAGAGAGACATGGTGGCCTCTAGGGCACTTTAGAAATGTCTCACCTCTGTGTTGTCAACAGAGTAAATACACAAATAGGAACAAGTTTTTTAAATATAGGTTTGATTATCAGCCCTTCTGTTGGATGAGTGACCTGTATCTGGAACAAAAAGGGAACGTTCTGTGATGATTAAAGAACTTTTTGGCCTTTTCAAGAGCCATGGTGTCGTGTAAGGATGGCAATGGAGGCGGGAGCATTCAGCCCCAGGCTGTGTGGACCCACTGCTCATTATGAGGGGTCCAGCTTGGTTCAGTACTACATGTGTTACCTAGGTCTGAAAGTCAGAGATCTTTGAGTAGCTGCCAGACTTAACCGCAAGGGTACCAAGCACATCCCCTAATACTGGGAGCACATCCTCTGCATAGTTTTCATTTGGTATGAGGCTGCCAATCTAGCAAGAAGTTTTTCTGCTATTTCCCCCACTTTCTAGAGCCCCATACAGCTTTCTCACACACTAACTTTTTAATTAAAGGTCTGTCATTATTTTTCCCCCAGGCATCTTGAAAAAATGATTTTGTCTTGTACTCTGTAGTTTCAGCATTCAGCCAGAAAGCAGCTCTTTGGAGCAATGCACTTCTTCCCCTTCAGCTTCATAGTGGGCTTTATGTTTCCACTTTTGCTTCTAATTTATCAACACTGAGAGCCTGCCTGGGTTTTGCAGCCTTTTCTGTAACAAGGCAGCTGGCTTATGGAAGACTGTGTCACAGCTTGGCTTGTTCTTGTCAGCAGCTTTTTTCTCCCCTCTGCAGTCACTTCTGAACCACTGCTTTTGGTTTTTGCTTTAGCTATTCTAGTTGCTTTTAGCTGAGGTTGCTTTCTGTATTAACAGAAAGACAGAAGATTTAGTTCTGCTGAAGCTGGCAACAATAGTACATATAATAGCAGTATGTATTTTTAATCTAGATTCAGTTTCTGTGTTTTATGGCACCAAGGAGAGCCTGTTCCTGTGCCTGAGGTGCCACTAAAAGATGTGTATGATTTCCTGAGTGTTGATGATTGCAGTGGATTATCCAAGTTTTAGAGCTGTTGCTTAGAGAGTTTATTGTATTTATGTGCAAAGCTAACCAAAAGAACCAGTCTTCTTTCACAATTCACAAAAACATTCATTGTAAAGTTATGTTTGCATATAGAGTGGGCAGAATCAACTCTTCTCCTGCTCTGAAATCTCTCAGTGGTTTGTGAAATAGGTGTCATGTGCTGCTCTGTGGCTTTTATCCTGCTGCAATTTGAGAAGGACAACAGCAAAATTGTTTGGGGAACCATCAACCACCAAGGAGTCCTTCCCTGGTGGCAAGGGAGTCCTGAATTTGGAAAGGTTCACAGCCCCAAGGAGGACAGGTGAGGAATTGTGATACTGCTAATAACAGTTTGAACCAGAAGTTGAATGAACACAGTATTTCAGGCTGAGTAAACCACCTTTTCTCTGTGAGACTCTCTACACTGTAGTACTTCTCTGAAGAATTGTAAGGGTAGATTTGGTCCTACTTAGTGATATAACTTAGTGCCAAGATTGTACTCCAGGCAGATGTGGTGAAATAAAGCCACATTAAGAAATTAATGTCTCTAGCTTCTCATATCATGAACTCCCTAACACCCCAGACTGCCTGATTTTGAGGCAATTTACTGCTTGGCATGTTCTCCTGCACAGCTCTAGAATGAAGCACTAGGGATTTGAGGGCTATCTCTGGACTTTTTCTGAGGTTGTAAGGACACTATTTTTCAACTGGGCCTATGGAGCTTGTGCAACAGTCTTGTAGAAGATAGATGGCTCTCACATGCTCTCTTTGGCTCTGGGCAGGATTACGCTGTTGTCCTCCTGAGCTCACACAGCATTTCCCCAGTGGTCTTGGCAGAAGGAGTGCTACTCTTTGCTTGGCAGTGTGTGTTGGAGAGGGACACCTTGACCCAATCTTGCTGCTTCTCAGGATCGTGTAACATCAAGCAGATAAACAGGCAGTGCTTTCTTTATCTGCTCTGGTCCAAGCTCTGCAAAGAATGGGAGCTCGGTCTGACAGTAAGCTGAAAGACCAAGTCAGAGGAAACTGAAGCATTTTAACTGGAAAATCTGTTGAACTTGTTATTCCTCTTTTTATCACACTATATGTATTATCCTTAACTATAAATTTCAGTAAAAGGAGGGAGGTAATTACCAAATGTGGGAAAAGAAATTACTTTTTTTCAGTTACCGATAAGCTAAAATTAGCAGGTGAAGTGAGTCTAGAAGAGTTATTTGATGCTCTTCCTGGCAGCTGTCCCTTATGAAACAACTTCTCACTGTTAAAGAGTGATCTCACTTGGGGATGAATCTTGTCCTGCTTGCAGCAGTGGCTGTCCTGCTCCCCATCAGCAGTGAGAAAGACATGCACGCATGAGCAGGCTAGATGGACGCGGTTTAATTTTGCAATTTGCCAGTATTGCAGCTGTCCTCTTTGTGCCAGAGCCATGTGTATTTCTTCCTCATAGTCACTCCAGGGAAAGATAAAAAATCTATCAGAGAAGTTAGGGTCTGGGAAAAATGAGACTGAGTTGAGAAGGCTGCTTAAAATTTATATTGGATCAAAGCTCTTCTGTGTGGTGCATTTCTGCCCAAAGATCTTCAAAGGGTTTGGCTGGTAGGATGTCATTGAGTTCAAGTTTGGAGTTGGATATTAATTAATCACAACTTTTGCTCCAGTGTGGTGACTATCTCCTGCAAGATAGCACATTGGTTTCTGTTGAATACTTTGGCTTCAACAAGTAGAGCAGTGCAATGCCAAAGGGAAATGTAGGCTATTTCCGTACTTTTCTGGTGGTCTGATGAAGTCCCATTGAATAAATTTTCTGTAAGTTGAGCAAGGATGAGCTATCAAACAAGAGGAACCAAGTAGGAATGACTAACATGTTGGAGTGTGCAGAAGTGAGCTCATGCCCCCATCTTCCTTTTTGTGCGGATTTTTTCACTGAGAAAGCAGGAATAAAAATAATGTTTTTCTGAGTAAAGCAAGAAGCAAAGCCTGATGACACTTCCTCATTTTGTATTTCCTCAAGGAAATGCTTAGTCAGTCTGATTATTCACTGCGAGACATGTCCTTAGCTTTCTTTGCATTCTAGGAAGAAAAGTAATAATAATAAAAAATAATAAAGTGTGTGTGTGTGTATACACGCACATATATATGTTAAGTTTGTGGACTGATATCCGTTCTTCCCCCATCTTGATTATCAGCATTTTATTTCAGTGAAGGAATTGATCAGAGTAATAATTAACCTCTTACAAATTTAAGACAGGGCAACTTCCCATGTTTTCATTAGTCCAGGGCTAAAAAAAAATATATGTATTTATATGTATTTTATAGAAGATTATATCCTTTGTAAGTTATTTGAGCTTTATGGAGAAAATCTGCTGTAATTTCAGAATGACTTTGTCCAGCCTGTGTAATGGTAGGAACATGATGCTTCAGGTTCATCAGTCGTGTTCCTGTTGTAGAGCTCTGGAGCTCTATTTCAATTGTTGCTACCTCTTATTTGTCCCAGTATGAGCGAATCAGGCAAGGCAGGACACCTAGAGATTGCTGATCAAAACAATGGAACATCCCTTCTAAAGCAGGATTTAGTCCAGTGGGTATACAGTTTTAAGGAATCTCACTTCTGAAATAGTACAGATAATTTTCCATCACACCAGGGAAAGTGTTCTGCTATTCACAGAAGATGTGAGTCCCTGAGGGTCTGGAGCTATGTGCCTGTCTGGAGGAAGTCCAGAAAAGAGAGAAACAACATTTTTTGCATTCAACAGGTTTTGGCAAGTTGCTAACTCCCCCATGTTGTTTTTTTATTTATCATAAATGCGTAGGTTGAAAAAAATTCTCCTTTAGGAGAAATGGAATAAGAAGCTAGATATTCAGCCTTTTCCTATGTGTGTCTTGTATCTCTAAAATATTGTTGTTTCCTTGGAAGTGTCTGTTAGCCTTCTGCAGTTTGATTACATATTTTTTCTCATTTCCTGTGCTGTGAATGATAGTGAGTTTGCGATGAAGAAAGTATTTTTATATAATCAGGGCAAATCCCTGATACTTCCCACACCTCCCAGCAGATGAAATGTCATGTGGTGTAGACTCCGGTGTAACCTCAAACATACTGTTGCTGCTACCAAACTTGAGAAGCTTTTGGAAATATGATTTTTGACTTTTCAACATGAAAATTACCAAGGAAATTTTTACTGTATGTTTTTTCATTATTGAAGAAAGGAAAAAGAAGTAAATTCTTTATTTATTTTTAATTTGGACTGTTTTTCAAATCATAATTATTTTTTTATCACAGATTTGGAATTTGCTACTTTCCTCTCCATTCCCTTTCTGAAGAGGTGCTGCTACAAACGATGTTTTCTCAAGAATTAAATTTTTTCTCAATGCAGTAGAAGGAGAAGAGAAGCTGCTGTTAGTGGCTAAGGGTTTGATCCCCAAACACTTTTGCTCACTATATGCAAACTACATGCATTGAAGCAGCCACATCAAATGCTCTTGTAAAGTTATTCACACGAGCAAGTGTTTACAGGATAAGTATCTAAATTGTTGATCTGGTTCTGAGTTGACTCACATTTCCCCATCTGTAAATCAGCAACGTCATAGGCTTCATTTGTTAAGGCTGTGAAATCAATTAATTTAAAGCAGTATATACGAATGTGTCATTCATTGATGATGGAGAAGAGAAAGAATACTGACCAACAAAATTGGTTTCCTCATGAAAGAATAATAAAGGGGAAGAGTTGAGAGATTAACCTAGGAAAGTAATAAGTAGTCCTTAAAAAGGAAGAATCACACAAAAATTATGCAGGAAAGAAGGAAAAGAAGCCTCTGAAGAGACAGGGTCAAATGCAATAAAAGCAGCACAAAACTATTAAGTAACTTTGTCTTTAGCAGAAGAACTTGGTTAGCACCATGTTCAGAGAGCTGTATTCTTTTTCTTTCCCTCCGATAAGTAAAGCATCCATTATATTTTGAAACACATTTTCTGGGTGATACTCCTGCCACTCATCCTTCTGTAAACCAGGAACAGTTTGTTCAAGGCACATGGTTTCACATTTCTGTGAAAAAATCAGGCTCTGTATATTTTAATGTAAGCCTTAAAGAGAAATCTAGGCCATGCAGAAGTCAATGGCAAAAATTCCACTGCCAGCAAAGGAGCCAGGCTTTCCTCATGGATTTTCTATCTTTATGCTTTATACCCCACAGCAAACATAATCTCTGCATTTCACAGATTGCTGCTGCTGATATATTGAATACCAGATGACTTTCCTTTACACCCCACCACTTAATTTGCTCAAGAAACAGTTTTTGAGTCAGTGCCCTGTAGTTTTTGTGTTTGATGTGTATTGATATCCATGCGCTGATGGAAGTGGTGTGGTGAGAGAGGTCATTCGGCAGCTACTGGGATAGCTCAGAACAGTTTGAAAAACTTGGACTGGAAAGGCAATGGGGAAAGAGTTTTTTCATTTTCTTTTGAAAGCATTTTTTAAAATGTCATGAGACGCTGTCTTTTCAGTATGCTGTTCATTAAGCGAATAGTTTCGGCCTACAAATACAGGCAATTCACGTATGTTTAGACATCTCTAAACGTCTCTCATAAATTAAAAGATACAGTGCTGTAAAGTGATACTGCAAGTGTTACAGCGGCTTACTTTTTTTGTTTTGCTTTGGTGGCTTTTTTTTTTTTCCCCCCAGTTATCATAGCAAGTGCTTACAGTGCCACCATCTGGTTGAGACGGTTACTGTCTTCATATTTAGGAATTTTTTAAATGAACGTTTTACTGTGACTCCTAAATTGCTAACTACGTTTTCTCTTGTTGCCTTCATTTTTGTTTCTTTTTTTTTTTTTCTTGAATAATTTACCCACTTTGTAAATTGTGCCTATTAACCTATATTAATATTATAAAGCTATCATTTAAGCAACAGTTCTGAGTTTTCAACCTGGATACATGTTTTTAAGTTTATATATTATAAAACTCTTCTGTGTGTATTTAGTTGTCCCAAAAAGGAATGACTGAATTTTTCTGTTTTCCTCTTTGCTTCACTGATCCAGTCAAGATAAGTGGTGAGATTATGAACTACAGCTAGTTATTCTTTTTTGCTTTTATACAGTCTGTAAGTGCCACATTTGCAATGACTGTGAGATTAAGTATGCAAAATAAGTCTATAGTATTTGTAACATCTTCCTCACTCCAGTCAAACCCATTTGGCCAGAAACAGCTGTGGGGCAGGCATGCCTCTTGACAATTAAAGTGTCCTAAGACTCTGGGCTGTCTGGTAATTCTGCTTATTTCTTCTGCATGTTTGCCATCCCATGAGTACTACAAATATATCCATGTGTGATGCCCAGCAGTTGATGAGAGTTGGACTTGTGCTTACTGTGCTGCCCTGCATTTCAATCTACATGAAGATAGCCTGGTCTTTCCAGTGAGCTGGTCCTGAGTTTCAGACTTGGCACCAGATCTGAGGACTTCTTCACTTTCTCTTTCCTGGCTGGTATTACCTTCATTTCTGTTTGATGCCAGAAGTTGCCCAGAGCCCCTTTGGCAGCTGGGGATGGTTGCTTTACAGTGAAACTGTGAGCTTACAGAGCTTACAGAAATGGCACAAGCCCATTTTTGCACTTGTGGCCAAATGGCAAACCACTACCTTCTGCTTTCTGGGACTCTGGCTTTACCATCCGAGAGCCTCAAAGAGGAAATAAACCCAGGAGCAGATCTGTGCTTGCTCAAGAGGTGAACCCCTGAGTTCCTTTTCTCTGTGGATGATTCTCTTGTAAGGTTTTGCAAGAGAATGTGGGCCCTTGTGTGGGAAAAATATGCTTTTCTCAAGGCTGGGAAGACCATTCACATGGTGCTTGCTGCTTCTTGGTCTTCTGTCCTTTGCATAAATCACAGACACATGTGACGATCACTGGAGGACACAATGTTGAGCATGACTACCTAACCTCTGTGTTCTTTTATTGGTTTCTTCTCAACAGCTATGTTGTGCAGGTGCCACAAGCAATTACCAATTTTATAGGACATTTGAGTGAAACATTTTCAGAGGGGGAGATGTGGGTAATCTCAGGGCCCCAAGGAGTTGTTTCATTTTTAATTGTGTGTTTTAAAGTCTATGGGGCTCTGATATTTCAAGTTCTGTGCAAACAGCAAGCACACTGCTATCATTGTTTTCCCCTGCTTGGGGCTTGGGGCTGAATTACCTCATGATAGGCCTTTTAAGTCTTTTGGCCTCCTTCTTGGCCTCACATTTCAACACAACACGTGAAAGAGATGAAGAATGAGCTAAAAATCCCTTTCAACTGTTGCAGAGTCATGGGCTATTTTATTTTTTATTTCACATGCTCTTTAGTAGCCTCTGGCTTTGCTAAAGCAATGCAAGCTAGGTGAAAACAGCACAGAGGGAGAGAATTTCCTATCTGATGTCAGGGATTTGACATATTTGCTTTCACCTAAAAAGGTGCAATTTTGCTTCTGTTTGCTGCAAACAAAGTGAAGGTCCCTTCCCCAGCACCCCTGTCCCTTCTGCAACCATTGATCTGTAAAGTATGGACCCCATGTTCCCGTGAAAAGAAAATACACAATAACATTTCCCTAGAAAGGCTCTGCCTTGCTAAATGCCTGTCAGTTATTCATTACAGTAATATTTTCCCAAGAGCTGCCCTGGCCCTTGTCAGAGCTGGCTTTGTCTGTTCAGACATCCCCTGCCTTGGCCCAGACCTGCCAAGGGTTGGGGCTGCAGAGGGATCACTCGCAGTACTCAGAATCTGGCCAAAGTGGATGACAACTGAGAGTTACAGCTGCTGTGCTGCAGCCTTTTCAGCTTTTAAGGAGTTTTTGGAATGCTTGGGATTCACCAGACATGATTCTTCAGGAAATAAAAGGGAAATGGAACTCAATCAAACAGTAGTGCAAGATCAAGACCTCTCCCCTTCCAAATACAGTCCTGTCACAGGCAACACTTAAAAATCATGCCCACCTCACTGAGGTGAACAGTAGTACTCCAGTAGAAGCTGGGCAGCTGCCTGGGCTTCCTACTCCACCACAATAGGCAGGAGCAGTGCTGGTGCAAGGAGTGAGGAACAGTGATATCAAAGGGCAGCAGGTTAGCATGCCACAAAGGCAGGGACACAAGGATAGAACACAGCAGAAGTAGTAAAGACTACCAGTCTGCTTTGTCTCCAGTGCCAGTGCAGCCTCCAGGCTGGTTGTAGCCTGGGAATCACGCACATCCTTCAAATTGAATCTTGTCACTCCAAAAACCTGGATGTTTGCCTGTGAATGACCCAGCTCAGACCTTCAGATGGCTAGTTTGTGGCTGTGCACACTCACTGGTACAACTGGTTTTTGCCAGGGAAATCTTTTCCTCTCCAGAAGAGGAATATTAAATCTTGAAGGGAGAAAGGCAATTCCTATGAAAACACTAATAAGCATCAGAAAATGAGGCATGATGGGAAGGGAAAGGAGATGGCTCAATTTGTGACCATTTAATTGAAGTGTGCTCCTGCTGCATGCTGCCAGGCCATTTGGGTTACAAGATGTGCTTGTGGGAACCACAGGACAGAAGCAAAAGAGGCAAAGGTGGACGATGGAGTTGAGAGTGTTTGGCAAGCCTGACTACTACTGGGCTGAAGGACAGAAGAGTCATCTGAGAAATGCTGCAGAGCATGCAATTAGCTGACTGGCAGATGAGATCTGAGAGAGTGAGACCTCACTCCACAGCTAAGGTCTGGAAAGGCTGGGATCTTCACAGAGCCTGCGAGGAAGAGCCAATTTAATATGGGGGAAAGGAATATTTCTGCAAGAATTACTCACAGCAGAAGACATTTCTACTGGGTGGTCAATGCAAAGACCGTAGCCTGTTCTCCACAGTGCAAGTCAGACCAAAAATATAAGAGGAGGTGCCTGGAGTACTGAACTGGAAAACTTTCTTCCATGCTGTCATCTGGAATCAGTTGAAAGCAAAGTACATAAAGATGAGGAAAGGATGAGAGGCTTTGCTTCTGTTGGGTAATTAAAGGGGGGAAAAGCCTCACCACCATATAAAAGAATGAGATAAATCATGTCACAAAGAAATTTGTTGCTGTGGTTAAAAAAGTCTTCCTCTTTCATAAAGAAAGAAGCTAATATGGCTAGGATCAAGTATGATTAGTGCTAAACTCCACAAAGAAAATAAAATTACAAAAACTATAGCAATCATAGAGGAAGAGTGGAGGAAAAGATAGAGGAGAACCGAGGAATTAGATGTGGATAATTTATAAGTTGGTATCGCATTAAAAAAAAGATTTAGAGGGCCTGTATCCTCCCAAAGGAGCACTGGCATATCATTAAAAGCTTTAATATTGTCTTGACAACTCTTCTGTTTCTTACATGTAGCTGACTGATAAGGCAATATTCTTAACAGTGCTGCCTTTTTTTTTCCCTTAAGAAAACTACAGTTGATCTCACACTAAGGAAAAAAGAAGGAGGGGGAGAAAAAAATCCTGTATCCCTTGAGATGCTTATTTTTTTTTAAGATTGGAGCCAGGAAGCCAAACAAAGCATTAGAGGAGCCTACAGCTTCTTTTGCTGTTGCTCTTCCCCTTCCCCACTTTGCTGCTGGAGAGCATTTCTTCAGATTTGTTATGTACCTTTGCTGCAAAACCTGACTACACATCTGTCACGTTTGTGGGGTCCAGAGGTTATCTCCCAGGGACAGAGTTGAGCTGGACTGTGAAACCCTTGCTCGTGACTTCAGGTCTGGCAGTCTGCTGACTTCAGTGGGGCAGCTGCTGCTGTTACATGCTGGGTTTCAGCATGAGTAATGGTGTCACGATCTGGCCCATAAATTCTAGGTAATTTGTAAAGTGCCTGTCACAACGTTATCTAAATAGCAATGGCACACTGGAAACCATTCTGGGCTGTTGTAGAGGGTCTTCTCAATTTGCCTCTCCAATGCAGCTCTGCTCTTACACATTGAGTAAGCTCCTTTCTGATGTTATATTAAGATGCTCCCAACTCTACTCATACTGTGGTAAAACATGATTTCTGGAGCCATTTTTATACTTAGGGCTGGCAATAGACATCATTGAATAGAATTATGTATGTTGGGAATAGGTGTTGCAGAAGGCAGCAATTACCCCCTTGTGTTATGTGTTCTCCAAATGAATTAATTTTTCTTTTCTTTGTACCATTCATTTTCTGCGAATTTTTTGAGAGTTTTGAGTGACTGCTTTCATTGGCACAATTCCATGAAAATCAGATTCCTAAGCTGCATGTACTGTTGTTGTTCCTGGATTTGCCTATGGTGTCTGAACTTGTACAAACCAAATAGAAAATGCTTCTATGTTCATCACTTCACAGTTTACTATTCACGTGAGAGCATTCATGCCAGAAGAGTTCTGGTCCTCCCCCAGCCTGGTGAGCACATGTGGTGAATTACCTGAGCAATTAAATGGAGACACTTGCATGAATGCTGCACATGGAATATTCTTTGAAGACGTTCCATGATCAAACCAGGGAAAGGAATAAAAATGTGTGTTTTTCTAAATATTGAATAAATTAAATGCAAGAGCACTGCAACGAAGGAGGAGAACACGTGTTCATGGGAAGAGACTGTGTGCACTTCATATATGTGACAAAAAATTTTCTCTTGTCCCGTTAACATTCTTTCCAGTGGTTTCTGTTGGAAAAACTAGAGGATAAAAGAGCATGAAACATAAGTGATTTTGTGGGTATATCTTTAAAATTAATTGTGCAGTTGCAGGCGTCATGGCAAATTTATTTTAACTCCAGAGCAAGCAACAGAACTAAGGGGTTTGCTAGCACATGCAGTTGTACAGAGATGCAGGCACCAAGTTAAGTTGTTCTGGATAGATTGCAATAACCATTAAGTACATATCACTTCTCTTGAAGTTATCAGAACAACAGTAAGAGGGAGAAGAGAACATTGAGCTAGGCTAGGTTCAGAACTGTTGATAGTTTAACCTTTCACCACAGAGTCACTGCCGGTTTGCAACTCTTTATTGATTTACTTAATAAGCTTTCCATGGATTGGAAATTGAGCTTTTGTCAGTTACAGGATCAGCAATATCTTAGTTCTTACTGTTCTGAGGGTGCTTATTGTAGAATGAAATACACTGTGGAATGAAGTGCATAGCCCTCAGGTCATAATTTCCATCTATTGTGAAGAAACTCCCTTCTAGATATGGGAAAGCAATTTACCAAGCTATAATTAGGAATACAGCAGCAAAACTCTCAGTGAGCTGCAGATCATTTATTCAGTGTTAGAAAGGGAAAAAAACCTTGGGTCTCTTGACTGAGTCTATATTCTGCTTAATAGAAATAAGGTGCTAGTCCTGTTTTAACTACTACTGTGGTTAGTCGTTAGTAGTTGTCAGCAGTTCTTCACATGAAGTACAATATTATTTGGCATTTCTTAAAATACTCTATGTAAAATTTAGTGAAGAATATGATGCCTGACTGTACGCAGGTATGAAGTTATGCTATTGCTCAAATTCTTCAAAGTCAGTGAAATTGAGTGTGTGTGCGCGTTTGTGTAAGAGAAACTCAGCAGTTAATTTTCCAAGTCATCCCTCTGGTTCCTTTTCATTAAATCAAAATTCACTTCCAGATGTGACTTTGTACAATTCTGAATTAGGCTGTCGGTCTTTTAGGCTACCATAAATAAGTTCAAAAGGTCTAAACTTTCAAGTACATTTTATAGGGATAATAACTGCCTGATTTCTGCAATTGCTACTCATGAAAGGTGTAAAGGTGTGTTTCAAAAATATGCTGTTGATTATATCAATCAGATTTAGCAACATGTAAAATACAGTGAGAGAAATAACATAGCTTCTCTTTTTTTCTTTAACTGCTTTCTGAATGGGAGGGACTTCCCACCTTTGAACATGACCCTGTTTGGTCTCATTTCATCACATTTCTCGGCAGATCACAGAGTACCCTCCCCCACAACACAAAGAAAAGGTGCTCAGAAGAATTCTGTTACCCCTTTTGACTCATCAGGGACTTTTCAGGTTTTCTAATAATTTCTCTATTTATTTCAACTAAGTTTCCCTTAAAGGCATTCACTTGGAAATCCTTAATTCACAAGAAATAGCACCTTCTTCTGCTCTTTATATACTGTAAACATGAAATACAATACTTTGCATGGAGCCACACAGTAGCTTTCTCAATGTAGCAGTACTTATGGGATCATCAACTGTGACTATCAGGCCTCACAATTAAAGCACAGACATTTGTCACTAAAGCATTCCTGAGGCACAGCTTCAACTTTATTTCAATCTGATAGACATGCTTACTTGAAACCACCATGTAGAGCTGCTTGAGCATGGAAATAAGATGAAGCAAGTAGGATAAGAGCAGAAACCATAGCCAGATGGGATGCTTTCAAACTCAATCCCCTACAGGGTGAAATGTTTAAGCTTTCACACTAATACCATTTTCCTCAATGTGAATCAGAAGGCCAGGATCCTGTGCTGGTTCCCCATAGCTCCTCAGGACCTATGTGAAGGTTACTGGTGGCACAGGTACTGGCTGTCTGACTGGGGTTTGAGCTAGAAGGAAACTGCTGGATTGCTATATTCATGTTTTGCTCCCACCTGGTACCATGTCACAATGTCTCTTCTCCTGAGCCCTCCAACTCACAAGGAGAAGTTTGGCACTTTTTTGTAGTCTGGTCAATGCAAAGTAAGATCTTTGTTTCCAAGATTCAATTTTTTTATGCTGGTGTGCTCAGATCTGGGATCCTAACCCATCAGAGATTTTGAGAAATTCAAGAAAAACACTGGACATTGAGCCAAACTTTACTTCCATTTCCATTACCACATCAGCACTGGTTTGAGCCACCTCAATTAAATTTAAAAGCATTAAACTAGATCTCACTAAATAAAGGGTAATGTTTCAAATGATATACAAAATAAACATGATTTACAAATTGCCTTTTTCTTTTAAACTAGCTAACTTTTAATTGCCATGCTTAGACTTCACAAGGTATTAGAATCCTGTCATCTGTTTTGAGGCTAAGTATGCCTCAAAATATGGTCATCTTACTCTCTCAAAGACATTGAGGTCTGTTGTGTACTAATTTCTTTATGCATTCAGAGAACTACGTAGGCAATATGACGAATGCAGTCTTCATCTGCCTTTATGTTCATTCCCACAGATGGCAGAAATAGTCGTATATTCTATTCACAAATACATGAGCACATTTCCTTCTAAAAATATTGCTTATTATCTGCAGACCCTGTGATGTTCTGCACACATGCTCTTAACTCTGTTCAAATAACTTCAAAAGATGAAAGTAATCTTTCTTTATAGACTACATTTATCAGAGATTTATAAACATGTCTTAATTGTAGACCCTCTTTTTCTCAAAAGAAGGAGCCATTGTGCTAAACCATGGAGGGGCAACTTGTTCTGGAAGACAATAGTTTGAATATAGTATTCCTTTCTGTTTTTAATCATTCAAATATCTATGATAACATGTATTAATAACAAGTTGCCACTCAGAAAGCATTTAATGATATTGTCTGTAAGGTTTTTTATATAATATATGAATAATATATGCTATCTTTTCAAAATTTTTAGCAGAGAGAACTGTTCCTAAAGGTGACGAGTTGAATTTGTGAGGATTTTGGACAATGAACATGTTCAGTGTCCAGTCTGAACATGCAATTTGGTCTTGTTTAGGTTTGCACAAGTGAGAAGGAAACCATGCTGGGGGAAGCTTTCACTGAGGCACTGGACCCTGCTGTACAAAAATCTCCTTCTTCAGAAGAAGCAGTGAGGCTGGGCAAGGTGACCACTCTTTCTTCTGCTCTACTCCTGCAGAGAACCGTGACTCTCCAAGGAGGTTTCTGGATGCAGATGCATCACTGTTACCTCTGCTCAGATTCCAAGACTACTTCAGACTCCTTCCACAAGTTCCATTTAACTGAGATCAGGGGGAGGGGGACACTTTTGACTCTTGTTATTCTGTCCCTGTAAGTAGATTCCTGGCACACAGCTGTGAAACTGTGACACTGTACTGGGATATGCTCTGCACTTCATGTGCTTTGGTCAGACATGAGGCAAATATTCACCAGCAAAACTCTGCCAATCCTTAGTGCCTGTCACAGTGAACATACCTGCAGGAAACAATGGCTGACAGGGATCATCACTCTTAGTCCACAGACAGATGTAGCCTGTTTTTTAGTGCTTTTTCCCTTGGGCTTTAGTTCATGCGATACCCTGGATGCCACAGTTCTATATGTTAGGGGTATGATGACCTTGCACCTTCCCTTTCCCTTGCAGTCTGGTCTTCTGCCACTTGACAGCCCAGAGTTCCCTTGTGTGCTGTATGACAGGACACTTATGTGTGCTTGGTATTTCCTGGCACAGAATTTCCAGTCTCAGAGCAGCAACATGAAGCAGCGAGTTCTCCTTTTCTTATTACCTCCATCTATTAATAATTTCAGTCTTCAAGAATGGGAACATTCAGTATTTTCCCTAATGCAACACTCTCATTCGATCCAGATTAGATTCCATCCCCTATGCTATTTATTTTAAGGTGCAGTAGAGAAAAAAAAAAGTAGAAAATAAAAGACTGTTTGTTTAAGAGTGAGGCATATTTTGTGACGAAATCTTAATTCATGCAGGAGAATTCTTAAAGACTTCTTTGTTATTAAGGTAGTGCCTGAACTGTTACCATGTCTCCATCAGTCTTGTTCCCTGACTCTGTCTCCTTGCCACAGTTACTTACTGGGACTACAAGATCTTTTCACTGCAGAAAATAGAAACCTTTCTTTCCCATCTAACTTGTCAGTAGCAGCCTTAACCCACTTCACAGTGACTTGCTTTTATGATGCATATGTTTTGACTTCAGTAAAATACCTGCTCAAAATGTTTTGGAGTTTCCAGTATGCCCTGAAACTTTTTTTACCCCTTATATTTACCAGGTTTGGGGCTGTAAGAAGTAAGGCTCAAAGAGACTGCTTGAGTCATGAGGTTTTGCCTGATGTTGTGGGCAATTGCTTTCCTGGACAGATTTTGATCCATCTAGTTTCTAGCTCAGTTTCCAGCTTAACTACTTATTTTGCTTCTGTCTGAAAGCTCTTTAGCAGCTTCACTCTGCTGAGAGTTAGCAGTCTCATTTCCCTCTTAAACTTACTTGTGGCCAGTTTATTTTCTCTTTTCTCAAGTCTATCCTTTCTTTCAATAGCTAAATATCTCCCTGATTTGCTTGAGGAAGGCTCTTATGCTTTCCCTCCTTTAGTTCTAACTTTATTAGACTAAAACTCAATTCTTCTGTCTTCCTTGGGTGAAAAGCCTCTCTGCCACCTTAGTAGCCATGTTTCACATTTGCTCTCATTTGGATGTTACTCTTATAGAAGCAGTTGTACAGCAATGTTTGCAATGCTGAGGATGAGATCTTAATACAAACATGGGAGCATTAATACTTTGCTGTACTGGCAGGACAGACCAGAGCTTCTGTGTTTCACAGTTGTATCACAATGTTGGGTTTTGCAAACTTAATACACCTGTATCTTTTTCCTTTCTTCCCTCTCAGCTGAGAGCTGCTCAGCATGTGTGCTATTTCAGTGGGTATTCCTTTGATATCTAGGGAGACTGGAAAATTGTGGGACTTCTGGTTTCCTACATTGTGAACTTTTTTGGAGCCAAGATGAATTTGGAGATACTCTAACATCTAACATAAGAAAAAGCCAATCAAGATCAAGTTTAAAGTCAACTTGTGAATCCTCTGCTCATCATAATCCTCTGCAGCATGGATTCAGTTAGATACTTTAAAATACTGCAGCTATTATGGGCCTCTTTTTTTATGAGCTATTTTACCATTCAGGTGACACAGCTCAGAACTGTTATTTTAAAAGGCCTCTTGCATATTCTTGGTCACTTTATTTGTCATGATTGGTTTTGGAATGCTTATCATTAACAGTCCAGTGCTTTGGCCCATAATTGATACTTAAATATTAATGATTCTGCCCCAAAAGAGCTGCTCTGATCCTAGCACAGCCCAAAAAAGGACCTACTACTTCTGAAGGCTGACATAAATCAGGTGGAGTCTGATTGAGTGTGACACAGGACTGCAGAGTATAGGAGAACTGTGGAAAAGAAAAGCTTACCTATTCCCATCATAAACTGAGAAGAAAATTTATCAGAAGAAATGTAAGCAAAATAAATCACAGCTGCAGCATAAAAAAATACATACAATAAAGTCCTTAATCTCTGTGCAAATGTGGTAGAGGAGCACTTAAGACATGGGGTCATTGCTGGTGTCCTGCATGCTGTAGCAACAGCCCAGTAAATGATGGAAGATGAAATAATCCAATGTATAAGGAATTCCTTAGCACTTTTAATGGTGCAAGAAGTAGTAAAGAAAAAAAATTAACTGAAGCAAGAAGCAGCATGAGATAGATGTCTAACCTTGGAAGAGCTAGGAGTCTTCTACAGTTGCCAAGATTTCTAGTTAGCCAAGATGAGATGTAAACTAGATGTCACACAACCCAAGTGAGTGTGGCTGTATAAATGACTGTGCGGTGACCATGTAAAGTAGCACACAAAGGGCAGATGCTGAGTGAAAGCACAGACAGTTTTCATGAATTTCTCCTAAATCCACTGGCTATGTCTTCTCTGTAGCAGCTCTGGATGTATCATTTGGGGATTCCCAAGACGCCTAGAATGGCATTTCTGACAAGCAGGGCTTCAGGCAGTGATGAGTTACACAGCATTTCTCTAACAACCAGAAACAAGGCAAAAATCCTTTCCAGCAGGGTACACAGAGGAAAGAGGTAGTTTATAAAAGTTTGCACCCTCTCTTGCACTCTCTCCCTCTGCCCTGCTAGGTTGTGATCTGAAAGATCTGAAGAACTGGAGATGTGAATCTTCTTGGTTTCTTCAGTGTGTTGGATGTTTTCTGCAACAGAATGCTCTTATAGGGGCTACTCTGGTATGCAGAACTGTGGATGCTGCGGTACCTCTTAAGGACTGGAGTAACACTGATCCTTTCATTTTCTTTCCTCTGTGTTTGTATGTGGTTGTTACAGAATGAATTTAAATTTTATTTTAATGTATAAAAAATTATTTTATGAGAACATTCTGCAGTGGGATGTTGCTTTGCCACTCGTAATTTAGGAATATAGTAAAAAACCCATGCTACTTCTCAATAGAGAAGATAATCCTGCATATGCTGTCTCCATAGGATTTATTTTCAGTTGTGGACCCATTAAAGGAATTATTCTCAGTTTAATGTCATGAATTTGAATACAGTAACCTCAATAAACTGGAAAAAAACCTGTTTATGCAAGTCTTGACAATCCAAACAGCTGATAGATTTGTTTTCAATTTCTTTTTTGTAAAGTATCATAGTAGTAGTATATGTTTCAAATGCTGAAAATGTAATTCAGAAATGTAAAATGAAAATGGCATTTGCTGCTTCTGACAGACAGATTCAACCTGAGGAGCTGTCAATCTGCTAAGTGTGTTCTGCATACAATGTAACTGAAGTACAGTGTATTAAATAATATAATTCTCAGATACTTTTCAACACCTTTGTGAAATGCATTAATGAGCTAGTTTCAAAAAAAAACCCAAACCAGCAAACAAAAGTCATAAGGAATAAGGATGGAAAATACTTATTCCAAACAATACTGCTCTAGGAAGGAAAAATACAAAAGAAGTGTTGATACTTAAGCGTGACTAAAATATCAAACATGGAGAAGTTTATGCCCAATAAAGCTATTTGCATGACCAGCTAAATACTTTGTATGTATTCACTTTCTTATATAGAATATGAGAAACTAAACTAAACCAGGCCAACATATTACATACAAATAAATATAAATTACACAGTGTTCAAATATGTCTGTTCTGCTAAATGGCTTGAAAGAGGATTGAATACTTTAACGCTTCTTGATAAAGATTAACAAATGGAAAGGTTGCATGGACTTTGAATCCTAAGGACAACAAATCTTTTGAGACTTCAGTGGACTAAACATTTGTCTTTGGCATTTAGCCTTTTAGTTCTTGTGTTCATTAATTTTTGAACTTACTGAACATCTTCAGTGACATTTGACACCAGCTAGGAGGTTCAAAAAGTTTTGTTAAATTTTGCTAAAGGTTTTGTTAAAATGAGTGTCTAGATAGAGAAAGAGAGACTTAAGTATCAGCTTATTCCATATTAAGACATCAAAGAATCAGTATGGGAAAAAAATCTTATGAAGGACCTAAAACTAAAAAAGCTCTCAGCCAGACACACATTTGATCAGGCAGCTAAGGACAGAAAAAGGAGAGAGGACAAGAGCCCAGATGTCATTAGTTGCTGCTCACATATCTCCTCTTAGGGTCTGCCTGGAGGAGGGTCAAAACTTTACACCACTGCAGCAGGGACAGATACACGCAGGTGGCCAACCATGGGCTGGCCTAAGGGCTACAGCGTGGCACAATACACAAAAACCTGTAATAAAAGGACCTCTCAAGATAAAAAACTGAGACACAAGAAGACCTGTATCAGTTATGCAGGGTAGATTTTTACCCCAGCATTACCATGTGGTATTAGCTTTTGGTGTTGGACTTAATTAAGCCCAGAGATAAGCGACTTGTCTATTTTTGGGGACAGTAGTGGAGTTCATCACTTTGGAGACAGCCCATCAATCAAACATCAGGCACAGCTAACCCATCATCATGCTTGCTCATGACAGCATTTTGCTTTTTTGTGTAGATTAGCAGAGGATGTCTGAATTCACCTGTAAAATAAATATTGCTCATTTAGTAAGGGTTATTATAAACCCTATTAGACAGATTTCATTGTCTCTAGTTCCACTTAGACTTCACACCTCCCCAAATGGCTAGTAGAAGGGTTCTCACAGACCTGAAAAGTTCAGGAAAAGCTCAGTTTTCATTTTGCAAATGAGTTTCTTGCTGTTGGTCTGTCTCACTTCCTATGAACACCAACAGTATAAATCTACATAACCTTTGATCAAGTTAGCCAGAGAAGGTGGATATATTTGGGTAGGACAATGTGGAAGTTTCAGTAGTTCTCACCATACTAATTTTTCTCTTGTGAATGGACAACTTTAGTCAAGACGTGACCTGGAATCTTCTCTCAGTATCCAGTTGCATTACCTGTATTGTCACTATGGCTGAGTAGCACAGCAGTGTGACATCAGATATGTGGTGTTGGGTACATGAGGTAGGGGAGTGCCACACCAGTGACTTATTAGAGCTCCTGGAATGGTGCTAAAGCTGCATTTGTCCCTTGACTAGCCGGGGAACTAAAACACTGGCATGGATTCTTTAAGAAATTACAACTTTTAAAAACCAGAGTTCCCTGTGGTTTGCCTTTAAAATATCTGCTCCAACTATTCCCTCTCTTGAAAACATGTGGGAGGGACCTTCTTGAGCCAACATTTTCCTATTAGAAAAAAACACCAACACACACCAAACACTTTACTGTGCATGGCTTGCCATTCTGTTCTGTAAGATTCACTCAGCAGAGCCCTCCAGTACATGTTAAAATCCATCCTTGTTGGATCAAAGCATGACCTTTCAGGCTGTCCTGCATTGCAGTCAGGGACCAGCACTGGATGCAGTATTGGCATCATCAGGGACACCAGCCATGAGGCTGTGGGTGAGTCAAAGGGATGGGAGCTCTGTGCCTCAGCAACCTCCCTGTCAGTCTTGCCCCTCAATTTTCTTGTAAAAATCCCTAAACACTTCAAGCAAAAGGAGAAGTGAGAAGCCATGCAGGAAGATGCAGCGTGTGACACTGGCCCTTTGCAGAGAAGGGAGTAGCAGCAGCCGGCCAGAGCTCTATGAGCACACAAATTATTGGTGGGGCCACAAGATCCAAGATGGAAGACATGTGTCACACTGCAGATCTGTGTGACTTGGCAGGCGCCTGCTCTTCAGGAGCTGCAGGGCCTCACGGGCTTTCCACTACCCTTCAGATCCCTGGCTGTCACATTAATCCCTTTTTAAATCTGACCCTCCCTTCTCCAGTGATTGACTCCTACGTCTTTTTTTTCATCTCTCAGAGCAGCCAAACAGCATCCTGTGCAGCTGAAAGCTATTCAGCTCCAGGACCAAGCACACACTGCGAGGGAAGCTCGTGGCCCTTCGTGGTGGTGATGGCCAAATATGTGTGTAATGTGCTTAGTCTTCACTAGCCCACACAGCAAGAGACCCTGCTCCTCTCTTGAACTTGGGTGTAACGCGTTCCCTCCACCATCAAGCAGGCCAGCTCTAGACTAATATTTTCTGTACAGTTAATTATGACAGGACAAGTGCTGTACCCCAGTGGAAATTTGCCACTTGAAAAATTGCCTAAAAATATATCCTACAGTAAATGTTTCTCTGTGTGATTAAGTGTGCATGTGGACTGTACTGTGCAGAGGGTTTCCCAAAAACAAATGTCTCCTCTAAGTCACTTGGCAAGGCCTCCTTGTTTTTTTAACAGTTTATCAGCTTTTGTGCTATTTACTAATGGCAGGAATTACTCCATAATTCCTTTCTAAACTAAAAATTCCAAAAGCCCGCAGAGATGAGGAACTGTAAAGGTAAAAGGAGGAGGATGGGGTTAGGCAAAGAGTTTCATTCTCATGAAGAAAAATGCTCCAGGGTTAAGATATATTCTTTGGACTGTGAAAATTGGGATCAACTCCTTGTTTCACCTCAGCCTTTGTGCACACTGTCAGTACTTCATTGCTAGATGGTGACTACCCCAGTCCAGGAGACCTAATGCACAGGTTTTGGGGAATGAGTAAGTTCTGGAGCAAGGGCTATGTGACCTTCACTGCATGGCAAGTCAAACTATTGTGTATGTGCTGCCATGAAGATCTGTCTGTCCTGCTTTTAAGACCAAGGCAGAACTGCTACTTGGCAGTCATTGGTCTGTCACTGTCACATGACATACAGTTTGGGATTAGTCAGGGAGCCTTTGCTGTCCTACCAAGGTGTATGACACAGACAAAACCAACTTTCCAGTGCATTTCAGTTCTCCCGGTTTAAAAGGGAGCCCATTACCACTCCTTGGGAGGTCACATAGAACTGAACTGTGATGACAGTCTTTTAAAGTTGTATGAACTTAGGCTCTGACCAAAGCTCAGCACGTTCCTCCTCCTGAACAAAAGACAAAAAAAAAAAAAGGAAAAAAGAAGCATGCTCCTTCAAGAAAGTGTTGAAGCCTGGAACGCTGGAATGGAGCTGGGAGTAAACCAGTTCCTTTTACCAGTCCTGAGCTGCCCGATGAGCCCAAGGGTTGCATTAACCTGCACTGTGAAAGACAAGAGAAGCAGGAGTTCTCTGCATGTGAAGGATTGAAAAGGGGTCATGCTACCTGTTGCGAAGAAGTCTCCTGCTGAACATTCAGCTCAGATCCCAGCAAACTCAGCCTGGGCTCTGATGCACTTGATGACTTGCAGATTTCTCTGAGAGAATATCGTGTATCTGGAAAAAGAAAACACAAGAAAGGAAGGAAGCAGCATTGATGGCTTTATTCAACACTTTTCTGTTTCCCTCGTCTCTTCTCAAGCACATGAAGGCATCTTGCAATGCCAAAGACCCAGTGTGATGTAAGGACAATACACTGCTTGGAAACAAAGAGCAAATACCAGTGTAGACCTTTGCCTTTACTCTTCAGAAAGACTGGTTGAATTGGAAGGGCACAAGGCAGGCTGTGTGAATGAAAGATCACCCCCTGGCAAAAGCATGTTCCCGTAAAAATTCTCCTGGTGTGTACCGTCTCAGTGCTCCAAGCTGGATTTCTCTGAAGACGAGAAAGGACTATTGCAATTGCATCCTCTGAGACAAATTAACACTATTCCACTCTGTGCTCATACAAGACTTATGACTCTGTGATCTGCCAGGGTTGTGGCATAGTTAATCTTAGAAGGGGAGTTTTATAAAGGTGCTAACGGGTGTTTCATGGTGCCCCTGTGGTGTTTCGTTTTTGTACAAGGCCTTACTTGGAGAAATGCTGTGTGAGCATTTAAAGCAGTTACAAGGGCTGTTTGATCCACCAGAATGGTTCCTTTGGGCAGTATTTTGGAAAAATAATATTTTAAAATTGCACTTTATAAAAATTCTGAGGACATATACTTTGAATTTTTGAATGTCAGCATAGTGCTGCTATGAGAAACATTCTTTTCAATACTTTAAACTGGGACAAAAGAACACAAAAATTAGAAGGAAATCAAACTGTACAACTTAATATGGTGACACTTTTTTAACAGTGTTTTCCATAGTTTTCTTTTTATTATGGAACTACAGTTTTGAGGTGGAGTGTTTTCTTTCTCATTTTATGGAACCCAAGGACACCTCCTTCCAGAGTTTCATAAATAGCTACTGCCAGGGGGAAAGATGTGTGTTCCTTCAGCATATATTTGTCTGGAGCTTTTGGAAAGGATTCATGAGAAGGACCCTGTTTTTGTTCAACCCCAGCCTGCCTCATGCCTCAGTACTGCCACCTCTCACAGTGGATGTGCAAGTATAATCCTGCAGATAACTACGTATTTTAGGAAGTGTGCCATGCTGATTCAGAGGTCCACACTCTTTTCTCTGGCACATCCTGCAGAGAGATACCCAGGAGGACAGGTAGAAATGGGAATAGAAGGGGTAGGATTCAGAGGGACTGCCAATGGCTCCTGACTTTTTATAATCAGTAAAGCTCCTATAGTGTGTTTTTGCAAGTTTTAAAGGTCTACTTTTGGTGTCCTGGATGTATTCCAACTGTGTGATCTTTCCTTCTGACCTACAGTTCCTCTTCAGTTTCAGCCAAATAAGCTATTCCTCACTTTCTGTCTGTTTACCTTTGCTGTATCCTGTTAGGACTCCATCTGTGAGGTGTAGAGCCCTCCTGTGATATCCCAAATAGGAGAAGGTAGCAACAGCCATTCAATTCCAGCAAATGTTTTCTAAGGATTTTCCCCATTATGTAGCTGGAAGAACAGTGGGTGATGAATTTGAGCAGGGGTCTTCCCTGCCCAACCAGGCACACTTTGCAAAGACTGCTCTTCTGGGCTGAATGTCAAGTTTCATCCCAAATTACAGAGCACTTACTGAGGTGGCATTAGCGAAAAGGGGATTTTTCTTAAGTTTTGATGCCAAAAGCTTGCAAAGACTTAAGAGGTGTTTTCTGCCATCCAAAAATGGCAGTCACCTCAAGAGCTGAACTTTCTTTTGACTTGACTAGTAGCAGACAGCTTTTCCAGCCAAATGGATTTAGATCCTTAAACTGCTGCTTCTCTTCCTTTGACTGATGATGTGCAGTCTCAGTTCAGTGGGCTGTGTGCCATGTGCAGTATGGCTCTCTTTGGTCTGGGCTGTCCATGTGCATGTATGCTGTCACCCTGTGCTTTGCTAAGGGTAGTGTTTGCTTTTTAACCCTCAGTTCTCCTTCACCAACCTTTAGCTGGAGATTAAACCAGTTTTCCTCTTAAAAACCTCACTACCTTTTCATTTTGCTTCATTCTTGAAGCTCTGTATGGTGTTATTTATTCTGTGTTTTATAATAAAGTCCTCCTGTTAGATAAGTGTTAGGAACCCCTTACCAAAGATGCCTCAACTGCCCAAACCACCCTCACCTGATATCAGCACCAATCCACTCTTTGCCTTAATTTCTGGGGTACCTACTCAAAGACTTGTGAGAGTAAGTTGTTCTAAATGTTTTCACTATCAGGGGATACCACTTCTTTGAAATGATTTTCAGTGATATCTGTCTTAAAGCATTCATATGTGTGTAAGTTGTGAAATTAGCAAAGAGTCTGCTGTCAGACCATTTCATGGTTTTCACTGATGGTGTTTGCTTCAGCTACAGAACTAGATGCCAGTTCCAATGGGTAGATTGAGAGCCAGGTACAGACTCTGTCCCCAGCTGGGCATTCACTAGTCTTTAGAGGATACTGGGCCATGATTGACATCTTCTATAATAATTACTACAGTTTAAAAAATATATGCTTGATAGTAAACTCATAATTTTATACAAGTACTCACAATACAGGAGGAACACTGTGGCACACTGAGACCTATACTCATGGACCTCAAGGAATAGAGTATTTTAATTTTAAATTTGTATATGATCTAGATCAATAAGATTAGCTTGACAACTGACAATTTTTGTAAAGCCTAAATAAAAGAAGCAGGATGAGTGCCTTCAGGGTGAGTGCCTTCTTCATCATAATGAACATCGCTCCTCCTATTGGTAGTGATAACATGTAAGAGACAACAAATGTAAAATCTCTTGTCTCCTCCCTGAGACCTATAGTGCAAAGTAAAACTCTTCTGGAAGCAGTGCTTGTGTCCATTCTCCAAAGATGTTTTCCTTGCATGTCTAAGGTGAGGTAGATTCATTGAAGTGTGCTTTGTAAATGGAGACAAAAATTTTGTGGATATGGGGAGCAGCAATCCAAAGGACATTATTTTTCTTGTGGCAAGGATATCTGCTTGTGATAAATATTAACACTGTCTATTGTAATGCTACCTTGAGGTTTCATTTCTGATGCAGCAGAAGAATTCAATCAAGATCTTAAGACACCTAATCCCCAAGGAAATAATTTTAAGTTAGGCACCTAGCCCTTTTGAATGGTCAGGGCCTAAATGTATGTTTCTTTCTTTGCAACTCTGATGTCTTCTCCTTTTATACATAATCTGTCAGTATAAAACCCAGTCTTTGTATGTGTAGGGCCATACCTTGGCCCTAATGAAGTCAGTAGAGGCTGATAATGAATAGTATTAATGCAAGGATGGTGAAATATACCTTGGTGAACAGAAATCCTACGTTCCTGTGAAACCAATGAATCATTGGCCTCACCCTTCGCCACCCAAAACAGCTGCAAGCAGAGGGATTTTTCATATTTGCTCATATGATTCTCGAATATATTGATTATTTGTAGAGTGTAAGTAAGGTCATAAACAATTACAAGAGATCTGGGACCTTGAAAAATATTTTTGCAAAGAATTTCCTTCTGTCAAATTCTTTTCCAGCTGACCCCACCAGAAAGAAGTCTAACATCTCCAAATCTGGAGAGTTAGTTTTTGCTCCTTCTGCTAAACACACATGGATTTGACTACATTTTGAAAAGGCACTGTCTAAAGCTGGCTGCAGCAAGAAATTAAACAAATAACACTGATAATGGGAATATACTAGTAGTCAGTGTATTTTTTGGTGAAGGGAATGCTTAGAATAATTTACTATTGTATGAAGTGATGCAGCTGCTTAACTTAAAATATTCCTCTCTTCCACATGGCGAGAGACGGCTGCAGGAAGCAGTTCTAGAAAGCCATTTGCATTCCCCTGTGGCTTGTCTTGCTAAATCAGTTGCAGCAAAAAGAGCTACTCCAAATGGTGCATTTTTCCTGTCTTGGTTTATTTTGTACTTGTTCAATAAAATAGATTCCAGAAAAGACAGGGTTGTATAATTTTTAATAAGATCTGTTAAAAATAGCATGGCTGTGGTGAGAGGAATGACCAAAGGAAGTGATTTGTTTCCTGCCATCATTCCTCCTCCTCTACCCGTGACCTTTCCAAACGCAAGCAGAAGAGAAAATATTCACTTATATTTAAAATTCATCGCAAACAGCGAGAGGGTAGCAGGGCTACCACAACTCCCATAAATTACACGCAAGCCTGACCCTTTTGGAAGACGAGGCCATACTTTGCTGAAGGACTTGCAGAGTGTTCTGCCACTTCTGCTTCCGACCACAGCAGCGCACAAAATACACCGTGGGGAGGTACCCGGGGGAGGAGAGGGGCCAAGCTGCTTGCTAAGAGCCCGAGCCCGGCCCTGACCGCCGCCTCCAACCCTCCGCAAAGGCTAACCTGGGAAGGAAGTCCTTGCCCTCAATGGTTCCTGCCTCACCAAAAGGGGAACAGTGAGCGCCTTGATGTGGTTGTGGCACCCACTTTCACCGCCATCTCACCCCTCAAGAACAGCCCCAGTGTGCAGTCCTCCTCCTCCCCCCCAGGAGGGGTTCTCACCCTGCCTGCCCCAGGTGGGTGCTAGAGCCCTTGTCCTTCCCTCCCACCGGGAAAGATGCCCCTGGCAAGAGTGGAGCAGTTTCAGATGCGTGTTCTGCCTGTGGAATTTGAGCATCTTTTTAATTCTTTTGAGACCAATATTTCTCCTGCAGGATTCCAGCAGGCACAGGCTCTGCAAACAGCAAAGCACCTTTTTTTTTCTTTTTTTCTTTCTTTTTTTTTTTTCAGACATGCCATAAAAGGGAAGAGCTGAAGAAGGTCCTGTGGATCACGGTGGTAAAATAATCAGCACAAGAAGACATCTTCCAGCTGAAAGTAGCTGTTTCAGTGCATTTCATTCCCCTAAAGTAGGGAAGCTTGCTCCCCATACCCAGAAAAGCTCATTTTTGTCCTAAAGACTTTTCTGCGGGTCATTTTTGCCAGATAGCTTGGCCAGTTACTCTGAGCTTAGTCCATTATGATAATAACAACAGCAACAAAACTTTACAAGATGTTCTTTCCTCTTTGTCTGGCAGGATTAGCAGTTCAGCCAAGGTCTGACCGGCCGCTGGCTCCAGAAGTGAAGGTCTCAAAGGCGCTCAGAGGCAGCAGTCACACGGAGAGCCTTGTTACCAGAACAGGCTTTGGGGTTGGCTTTTTTCCTCCATGCTCACCCAGAGCTGCACCAATAGCTGCCCAGAGAGCAGAACTGGGCTCTTTGGCCGTTGGAGGAACTTACTCTGAGGAATCTTCTAGGAAAAGCAAAGTCTGGGAGGCAGACAGACATACCAACAACATTTTTCCCTTGCAAATCCACTTCTATATGTGTCGTTAGCACCGAAGGATTGAAATAGCAAATCTTCGGAAATAACTTGGAAAATTGTTTTCTCCCTTGGAGCAGTTGTCTTTGAACATTTGTGTTTAAAGTGAGTGAATGCCATTCAAGCCAACTGAAACAAAAGAATAATGCCATCAAACTTACCTCTGAGATGGTGCAGCCCATCACCAATAGTGGCAAGTGCCCTGGGAGAGAAGGACCCATTAACTGAGCCTGAGGAGAGGAGATCAGGAGGTGGCAAAGACAGTGGCAGGAGAGCTTCATGCTCAATCAATGCAGTAAATGATAGTTCCCCCACATCCACCCCCTTCCTTGTCCATGCAAACTGAGAAACTTCTAAACATTTCATAGGCACAAGAATATAAACACACAACCTCAGAGCCATGGGTACTGCAAACACTCCGGAGGCTCTGCTTATCTTTTCTCCCATGGGTACTTCTCACTTGTAGAAAATGCATAAGTGTTTGAGGCTGTGTAATGTGAGCCTATGGACTGGACCCCACTTCCAAGGAAGCCTGGTTAAATTTGATTTTTGGGTAACAAGGAATCAGGATCAGGTCCTTGTCCTTCCTATTTATTTGGTTAGATTGTCACCTTTTGTGTTTCTCCAGTGCAACTGCCAGCTAAATTTAGAATACCTTTTTTAGAAGTTGTTTTAGGAACACATACACACACACACACACAAAAAAAAATAATTACATTGTGAAAAAATATATGCAGGCTTTTGAAATGCCATTTGTGAAGCGTTCCAACTATGTATGATTGGCTCAGTTACTAGTTGGCAATTGCCATCTGAACATCTATTTTTCCAAGCATTTAAGAAAAGTGATGTGTACATTTTTCATGTGTAATTAGGCAGCGTAATGTGATCTCTTGCTGCAGTCAAGCTGCCATGTGCCGTAGCCTCACTGAATAGCTTCCAGATTTCAACCCAATCTCTTCTGTCTAGACTCTACGTTGCTATTTTTTTCTTTTTCTTTTTTTTCTTTGTTTTTCTTTTTTTCTTTTTTTT